>BLSH010534967.1:53943-67553 GCA_018402905.1 Glandirana rugosa | reverse complement strand
CTATTCTCGTCTCTCCCCCGGCTCTGCTCTCATCCCAGGGCCCCCTCTGCCCTCATCCCAGGGCCCCCTCTCTGCTCTTATCACAGGACCCCCTCTTTGCTCTCATCGCAGGACCCCCTCTCTGCTGCTATCCCAGGACCACTTTCTGCTCTCATCCCAGAACCCCCTCTCTGCTCTAATCCCAGGACTCTTCTCTGCTCTTATCCCAGGACCCCCTCTCTGTTTTCATCCTGGGACCCTCTCTCTGTCCTCATCCTGCACCCCCTCTCTGCTCTCATCCCAGGACCCCTCTCTGTCCTTATTTCAGGGGCTCAGGACAGTAAGGGTTTGTTTACATGCACAGTTTGGGGGTGGTAAAACCTCATAGTTGAGCCCTGTTTTTACTCACCCCCAACCACACCCCCTTTAATTGCAGTGGTCAGGGGTGTACACATGTTGCAGCAGCAGCAGCAGCAGCAGGAATTATATACCCTGTCACACTTGGTAGGCGTAGTGCCTGCCATGCGTAACCCATTCAAGTGAATAGGGCTGCTCTGCAAAGTCTGTACTACCTTGTGTACAATGAAAAAATGAGGAGGCAATACAATGCCTCCTCACTGCCTGCTTTAACCCCTTGGACCCCACATTAGCATGCTGCAACTGCGTGCATTGCACATAGTTGCAGGGTGTTTGCAGAGTGGGACCTATTCACTTGAATGGGTCGTGATAACCCACCAAAAGCAACAGGGGTATAATTCCTGCTGCAGCAAGTGTAGATCCTCAGCTGCTGCCACTACAGCTAAAGGGGTATGGGTGAACGTATGTAATGTGGGCGCAGTGCAATAAGTAGGTGGTATTTTGTGTGGCTAGGGGATAGATTTATAGAATTTTTATTATAATTTTTTTTTTTTACTAGTAACAGCAGTGATCAGCAATTTTTAGCAGGACTGCGACATTGCGGCAGACAGATCAGACACTTTTTTGGGACCATTGACATTTATACAGCGATCAGTGCTATTAAAATACACTGATTACTGTATAAATGTCACTGGCAGGGAAGGGGTTAACACTAGGGGGTGATCAAGGGGATAAATGTGTTCCCCGGGAGGTGTTTCTAACTGTGGGGTGGGTGTGTTGACTGGGGGTAGAGGGAGAACGCTGTTCCTGATTACTAGGAACAGCAGATCTTTCTCTACTTCCCTGACAGAACGGGGATCTGTCTGTTTTCATTGTCGGATCCACGTTCTGCCTCTATTTTCCAGGATCGCAGGTGGCCGGCAGACATTGCGGCCGCAGGCTATGCGCATTCGCTTCCCCGCCATGCAGTGGGCGCGTGTCTGCTATAGCTGTTTAAAGGGCCACCGTACAGGTACGACGATTCGAGGGAATATGCCGACCTGCCGCCGTATAATGGCGGAGGCTGGTCGGCAAGTGGTTATAGGGGACATTGTGTCCTGTTCCTAAAGACCTTAGTCTATTTAATTCTTAGTCAACCGACTTTGCTCGGACTGACCAGAGAAGAAAATGTATTAACTCAAGTTGCTACTACAAGGCTCAGTCCATTCAATACTTTTGCAAAGACTGGGCTCACAGTGCTAGAAGAGAAAGTTCAGTATCCTCAAATCGTTAGTAAGGGTTACTGGAATATCCTATTATAACCCGCTACACATCCAAGTGCTTATCAAGGCTGGGTTCACATATGTGCGCCTGTGGTTTGCAGTCCGGGGTCCAGTGCCTTTCTTGTTCACCGGTTCAGGTGAGACTCAGGTGCTAATATTTGCCTGCATTTGCAGCTGAACCAGACCCAAAAATGGACAGTGTTATACCTGTATACCTGAAGGATTCCACATACACTGTCACTTTAAGGCTGGCTCCACCCAGGAGTCATTAATCGGGACATTCAATTAATTTGATGGAGAACAGACATCCTGGAGTTCCTGGGTTGAGAGACTTGAACAGTATTTCAATGCAAATGCCATCCCAGACGACAGGCAAGTAGCAGTATTTCTTACAGTGGCTGGTGCTAAGACATATGACACTCTTAGGGATCTCCTTTTTCCCTGCAAAACCAGCAACTAAAACATTGGCAGAGCTCTTGACACTGTTAGAGGATCACTTCCAGCCTAAACCACTGGAGATTGCAGAAAGATTTCTATCAGTGGCAGCAGCAGCCAGGTGAAGAAATTAAGGCTTATGTGGTCGCCCTTCGCAGACTAGACCTGTTCTTTTGGGGAGTACTTACCTACTGCACTGAGAGATAAGTTTGTCATGGGATTGAATAGTGAGTCTAGCCAAAAGAGACTGTTGACAGAGAAAGACCTTACTCAAAGGCAATTGAGATAGCTTCAGTGATGGAAATGGCTGTGAAAGATACAGAGGAATTGAACCCCCAGAGCAGAAGGAAAGAGGAAGATTTCAGAACAGCAGTCAAACCAACTGCCGCAAACTGGAAATACAGATCCCCACCAAACCGGAAGTCAGCTTGCTACCGTTGTGGGAAGGCAGACCATGACTACAAAGTGTGCCAGTTTAAGGATCAGACCTGTCATAATTGCGGTAAGACGGGCCATTTTAAACGGGTGTGTCATAGCAAGAAGGTGCAAGATAAACAACCTCTGCACACCAGGACAAAGACCTATATGGTGGGCAGATGTACATCATCATTTGAGTCAGAGGATGAGGAAGTGCTTCACAGATTAGACATACATCATATGCATTCAGCACCCTCTGCAATGACTGTAGAGGGAAAGAAACTCAAGGTGGATGTAGACACAGGAGCGGCGGTGTCAATTATCACCCAGAAACAATGGAGACAACTTCAGACCCTAACAACTGTCCACCCAACACCAATCAAACTGCAGACATACTCAAAACAGATACTCCACCCACTGGGTTATGCTAAAGTGCAGGTATCCTACAAGGGTCAGACAAAGAGACTGCCATTATATATCCTAGAACATGGGGGACCCCCTCTCTTTGGGAGAGACTGGATTGTTCACTTTGGTATGCCAGACATTGCCATGAACCCCTGTAACACTGTTACCATTCCCTCAGGAGATGGTGAAGGAGGGGTGGTGTCCCTGAAGCAGCGGTTCCCAAAGATCTTTGATAACCAGTTAGGGAGAATAAAGCATGACTGTGTGAGACTCAAGCTGAAACCCAACGGTCAGCCTAAGTTCTTCAAAGCTCGGACAGTACCTTTCGCACTCCGAGCAGGAGTGGAAGCTGAACTAAGTTGGCTGGAGGAACAAGGTGTCATCTCGAAGGTAGAGCACAGCGAGTGGGCATCACCAGTTGTACCAGTAAAGAAAGCGAATGGGGACTTACGCAGTTGTCGCGATTTCCGCATGGCACTGAACTCCCAACTTGAGATAGACCAGTATCCCCTACCCAAAGTAGATGATATTTTTGCCTCTCTTGCAGGGGGTCAAAAGTTCACTAAGCTTGATATCAGACAAGCATATTTACAGTTTGAGGTTCACCCTTCGTCCCGCAAGTTTCTAACAATCAACACCCACAAGGGACTGTATGAATACAATCGGATGGTATTTGGTGTAGTCTCTGCCCCAGCCATTTGGCAACGAAAAATGGATGAGATTTTGGCGGACATTCCTTTCACGCAGTGCCTGCTAGATGATATGCTCATCAGGGGTCGGATGGGCCAGGGACACAAGCAGAACGTGGAGCTTGTGTTGGCGAGACTCCAAGAGCAGGGTCTAAAAGTGAACTTAGCGAAATGCCAATTCATGGTGCCTAAATTGGAGTTTTGTGACCACCTTGTGGATGCGGAGGGTATACACACCACAGAAGCCAAGGTTTAGTCAAGGCTCCAGCCCCAACCAACGTCCAGCAGCTGCGATCATACCTTGGCTTGCTGAACTATTACCACAAATTCGTGGCAGATCTGGCACACACCTTGTTTCCATTGAACAAGCTTTTAGAAAAACACTCCAGATGGGACTGGTCGGCTGCATGCCAATATGCTTTCGAAGTTTCCAAGCGGAAGCTGTTGGCGTCACGCATGCTCGTGCACTATGACCTCCAGAAGCCTCTCACCTTGGCTTGCGATGCCTCACCCTATGATCTGGGGCTGTGCTATTTCACTTCTTACCAGATGGGTCAGAAAAACCAGTGGCATTTGCCTCCAGGTCCTTGACAAAAACAGAAAGCAATTACTCACACATTGACAAAGAAGCTTTTGCACTGATATGGGCAATTAAAAAGTTTCATCTTTACCTGTATGGCAGGGAATTCACCATACTGACAGACCATAAACCACTCCTTCAAATCTTTAGCCCTGACAAAGGCATCTCTCAGACAACTGCGGCCCGCTTCCAACGCTATGCCCTATTCTTGAGAGCATAAAGCTACAAAATCCAGTATCGCGGCCATGATGCCAATGCTAATGCGGACGTCCCGACTGATGGGGACGTCGACGGACTCTTCTCCACCTGTCAAGAGTTGTCATTATACCAGCCTGTCCTTCTTGTCTTCTGGTGAGATAGCAGCCCATACAGCCAAGGACTCCTTCCTGCAAACAGTACTCTCCTGGGTACGGTCCGGTAGGTCTGCAACCGTCACACAGAAATACAAACCCTATTTCCGTAGGCGTATAGAATTAACTATGGCTGACAACTGTGTTTTATGGGGAGACCGAGTGATCATTCCACAGACCCTCCGGAGACACATTCTGGACTTGCTACATACTGGTCATCCCGGGGGCACACGTATGAAACAAAAGGCCCAAGGCTATGTATGGTGGCCCGAACTTAGACACAGATATCACTACATATGTGAATGCTTGTGCTGGATGTGCCCAAACTGCAAGGGACCCTCCTCGAGGGTGCGTCCAGCCCTGTACTTGGCCCACAATCCCCTGGTTTCGCCTACACTTGAACTTTGCAGGCCCGATCAGAGGACACACCTTCTTGATCATAGTTGATGCCCATTCAAAGTGGCCTGAGGTCATTCCCATTACTCAGCCAACAACTAAGGCGACGAATTTCCATACTGTTACATCTCACTGCTATGTTTGGATACCCCAGAGAAATCGTCACGGACAATGGTGTACAATTCACCAGTCAGGAGTTTCAGAGTTTCCTGACTGCCCACCACATCAAGCACAAGTTGACTGCACCTTACCACCCAGCTATAAATGGTCAAGCAGAACGGTTTGTGCAGACTTTCAAATGCTATTTCAAAGCTACAGTGGATGCAAGTAAACAACAGTCCCTGTCACCCCAGCAGCTGGACTTCTTCCTTTCTGCTTATAGAAACACACCACATGCAACCACAGGGAAAACTCCAGCTGCACTCCTCCTGGGTCGGCAGCCATGGACTATTTTTGACATGCTCCGTCCTCAAAATGTCCAGGAACATGTACTACAGTCCCAAGACAAGATGGTGAAACATGATGAGCTCCCCCGGTTCACAGCCCAACTTAAGGTATGGGCCCGATCTTATGGGTCTTCCAACACCCGTTGGTTTCCTGCTAACATTGAAGAGACTTTGGGACACAAGATGTATAGGCTCTGCCTGGAAGATGGTTCCATTTGCAGACGGCATGTGGACCAACTGCGTCCTCGTTCTCAACTACCCGAATACCTGATGCCAGTCGAACTGTCAGTGTCTCAAGGGTCTGCACCCAGCGGATCAGGATGCACTGGGACTGATGTTTGTGGGGACTTTGAACTTTTGAACTCAGCTCCAACAGAGCCCTCCAGCTCTGGTTCGGAGGTCTGTCCACCTTTTGAGCTAGTGGAGCCCTTCTTGGCCCCGCCGGTGCCCATTCCGGCCAGCTCTGTCTCCTCCGGCCCCGAGTTACTGAGTGCCCGTCCTCAATGATACTGTGGCCCTCCTAACCGGTTTCAGCTGCAGGACCGGTTACGAGACTTTCGAAGGGGCCGGCGAAAGTGATCTGATGCCGTTTTATCCCCGTAGCTGTCCTGGGAAGACTGATCTCACATCTGGACATGGGTGAAGTCCTGTCATTCTCCTGTGCTTTGAGGACTATTGTTGAACAGTTATTAGTTACTGTTTTGTGCCTGTTCTCACTATGTATTGTTTGTATGTTTTTTTGTTTTTTTTTAGGGATGGATGGAAGGTGTTATACCTGTATACCTGAAGGATTCCACATACACTGTCACTTTAAGGCTGGCTCCACCCAGGAGTGATGACAAGGGTCAAGGGGTATGGAAGCCATCTTAGGAGGACAGTGTGATGCAGCTAAGTGTAAGGGCAGCATGCTAAGAGATATCTTGTGATATTGGAGTGTACAGTGAGTACTGAAATAAATATCAGTTGTTCCAGACAAGAGTCTCATGTCTCTCACAACTCAGAGAATATAACACACCGGACCCTTTTTGAAACTGCACCGCCCCACACATGTGTGAACCGGCTCCATTGAGAGCCAGTCACATGTCATGCGAATTAAATGCAGTTTAAAGTGTATCCAGTTCGCGTATATGTGAACCCAGCCTAAAGCATCATAAAAAGCATACACCTAGACTGGAGGGTGTGGTCTGGTTTTAGCCCGGGCTGAGGCTGTTAAACCTTCTTACGGGGTTTTGCAGAGATGTGGGACTTCCAGGACTTTTCCCTTTTCCATTAGATGTCTAGAGCTGAGACAAGCTCTGTCCTTGTCTGCACCCCAAGCAGTTGCTACATAAGAGGCCCCAATGGAGCCTTGAGCATCATCTGTCAATTTAGTTTGGATACACCTAGACTGGTTAATGAGCCTGAAGAGTGACTGGAACAGTGTGATCGCTGCAAGGAGACTACTGTGAAAAGAAACAAAAAAGAAAGAAAGTGTGACTCTATATGAGGTATGTGCGGCAACAGAAACACAGTCAATCTAAAAAACACAATATGTATTGCTAAATAATAATTGCATAACAAATGAATTCATAGGTTTGTGTCCATAATGACAACATGTAAAAAACAAGTATGTAGAAAACTGGCAACAACAATAAATGATACATTGTATAATAGATATATGACCACTGCATCAAGATGATACATTGTAAATATATGACAGCCATCCTAGATGACACAGACCACCTCAAAAACAGTATAAAGATAAAATCTGTGTATACAAAACTGGTTAAACCATCCAAAGATGATGAGATGCATCCAATAAGCCCTACGCATTTTGTGGATTTAATCCACTCTTCAGGGGCAAATGCATTAAATATATATGAGCTAAATATAGTGTGAGATTGCAACAAAAGTGCCGCTCAAGGCGTCTGTCATGTGTGCTGAGGTACTGGGACCCAAGGAGTGGAGCAGGAGCATAAAAGGAATGTCCAGAGGTGATGTGTATAGGCTCTAATACTTGCACAAGAATCCATGATACACATGGGTGTGTGCAGTGTGCACAGTGTGTGATGCCAGAAGTGGGAAAAGGAACCCGGGCAATCTACTTAGCGGATCCTACAGGGGTAGCGCCACACAAGGAAGGAAAAAGGACGAACTGGTGACAGGGTCAAGGGCGTCCAAAACACATTGATACACATGGGAAGTGAAGGCTTTCTCGTGTAGGCTGATCCAAATGAAAAGCTATTGTAGCTAAAATTGCTGAAAAAGTTAATGCTTGCTTTAATAGGTGCTAAAACACAGTTTATTGCATTTTGCTGCGTATAGGGCTGCTAAGACGCGTAGCCCATGCTGACCTGTGTCCACAGCCAAAGCCCCCTACAATGGGCAATGTGAGCGTTAGAACTGAACCCGGAGCAATGGAAGAAGGTAGCCTGCTCTGATGAATTTAAGAATGGTTTGAGAACACAAAAAAGGTGTTGACTTGTCCTCCAAATTCTCCAGTCCAATACAGAATCTGTGGGATGTCCTGGAAAAACAAGTCTGATCCATGGAGGTTCCATATTGCAACTTACAGGACTAATAGGATCTGCTACTGATGGCTTTATGTCAGATACCACAGCATACCTTCAGAGGTCTAGTGGTGGGTGGTCATAATGTTATGATCAGCATAGATAGCACTGACGGAATACAGCCAGACGGAACATCACACACAACAAACATTAGCAAAACTTTTAAGAGAGATGGGTTGCAGGAATAAAGGGGATCATTTTTAGGGCATTCATCTTCTTAATTTTCTTGAATTCTGCAATGTTTCTTTGGTCATGTGCCTGAGAAAGGCTGGCCATTATTTGTACGACAGGAAGCTAATACAGGCACAGTATTGTGCAAATCAATCAATTCCCAGCTTACTTACCAGCTCACGTTAAAAACAAGGGAGCTCATGGAAGGGCGACACATGTCAAAAAACAAATAAAAATTCCCAGTTCACTTACCAGCCAGCCTGCAACAAACACAAATTGTCCTGTCTAACATCTCACATTAAAAACAAGGGGTTTAATTTGCACACATTTGCTAATATGCGTAAGCTGTGACACCCACGTCACAGCACCCCAATGTTGCTCATTGCTGCAACGGCTAGTTATAGGTCGGGTGGATGCCATATGTTTGTGGTGTTGGTAAATTGGTGAGGGGATGCACTGGATACCTTTACTGCTATTGTGCTTTTTCTGGGTGTCCAGTGCATCCCTTTAAGTAGGGGTGGGCTCTATCCATTATTGTATATGTGCTCTAAGTCGGGAGACTCTCAAAATTAGAGTTAGGACTGCAGTGCACTGGGGTGCTGTGACGTGGCCGCTTATGCATATATTTGCAAATGTGTGCAGCTTGCTTTTAACATGAACTATTAGACAGGATCAATTCGGTTTGTTGCAGGCTGACTGGTAAGTGAGCTGGGAATTTTTGTGTTTTTTGACATGTGTCATCTTTCCATGTACTCCTTGCTGCAAAGGCTAGTTATAGGTTAGGTGGTTGCCATTTGTTTGTACAGTATTGTGCAAACACCACCGGCTCCTGAATCTGTAATAGGAAGATGAACTTAGGTCTGGCCTCATTGTGTAGTATTCAAATTAAAATTCATTGTAAAAAAAAAAGTAGTAACTCACATTTAAAATTGACTACAACAGCATCAGAAACCAAAAATTCCGGGATTGGCCGAAAACAGGTAGTAACGTACCCGACTCCTTCTGACATGTTCACAGCCCACGTAACTTCATCAGCTGATTCAAAGAAAGGATACTACCAATGGAGAGGAATTGCTTATACTCTAAATGCTTTTAGACTGTATTGTCTAAGGCAGGGGTAGGCAACCTTAAAGAGGTAGAGATCTACCTGAACAATATGGGAGAAGTCAAAGATCACCGGGCACAGTGTTGCCTCCTTACACCAGATTTAAATCTCTAATTGTCATACTATCGTTTTGCAATCGTGGCAATCATGGATTAGGTGGTGAGGAGGCAACATATCGTCTCTTCACCACCTGTCAAACACACTCCAATAGTTTTTCAGAGGGGCAGCAGTGGGGGGGGGGGGGTAAAACCCTGAGGTTGAGTCATGGTTTTACTGGCCCAATGGAGACCCATTCAAGTAAATGTGGCCACTGTGCAAGTGCCCCACAACTGCATGCTTCTGCGGGGTCCAAGGGGTTAAAGCAGGGGGTGAGACAGCAACACAACGCTGCCTACTTTAACCCCTTGTTTGCTGTACTGCACAAGGTTGCAGGGCATTTGCAGAGTGGCCTCATTCACTTGAATGGGTCATGCTTGGCAGGTGCTACAGCCACCAACCATGACAGGGTGTATAATTCCTGCTGCAGCTACAACATGTGTACATCCTGGCCACTGCAGCTAAAGGGGGTGCGGTTGGGGCGGGGGTGATAAAAACTGGTCCTAACTATGGGGTTTTACCACCCCCCAAACTGCAAATATAAATGAACCCTTACTGTTCTGAGCCCCCTATAAGGCTACTTTGATATTGATGTGCTGCGGTTTACCCGTACCGCTGGTGCAGAACAGTGCATTTGCAACCTTCCAGGGTTAGCTGCACTTTACCAAAGACTTCTATTATATCCTGCAGGTGTGGTGCAATTTCTGAAAGCACACCAAAACTCCTGTATTCAGAATTGCACCAAACCCGCAGGATAAAATAGAAGTCTAAGCGCAGCAAACCGCAGGGAAGCTGCAGGTACACTGTACTGAACTAGCAGTGTGGGTAAACCGCAGCACATTGCTGTGAAAGCAGCCCTATGCTATTATGCTCAGTGTATTACTTCACACTGACCTGAAGATCTCTTTCCTGCTGCTGGCACCACTCTGGAGACTGCTAGCTGGGATGAGAGGTGGGGTGCATTGGTATCGCATGAGACAGGAGCCAGCACTACAGAAAAGGCGTCAGCTTATACGGCTCTGGTTTCCTACTACAGCTCCAACTTTACAAGTAGTCCCTCTGCTTTGCACGCTGTTTGATACTCAGCAAGAACAGATCACCATCGAGTCAGCTGTTCACGATCTGCTAGTGTACACTGTGTGGATTGAGGTGCAAGGGAGAGTGATCACATCACTGAGAAATTTGATGAAATTTGCACAAATTTTCTTGTTAGACACTATTATATGAAAATCAATTAACTTAACTGGATTGATTTTCACTTTGTCACTGTATTGTTTAATGTTTAATTTATTTTTGCTTATTTGCACAATTTGCAATTTTCGCAGCACTGGTGTTTTTGGTTACAATACCCAGTAGGTGTATTATTTTAATGTTTGATTGTGATAAGACATACGATTATTTATTTTTTTTATTTGCGTTATTTTGTAAACCTTGATGAAAAGCTTGTTGCAGCACTGGCATTTTGAGTATAACTCCCAGTAGGTTTATTTAAAGTGGATGTAAACCTGGAAAAAAAATTAATAGTTCTAACTTTTACAGTAGAGGATGTCATGACATCTGTGCCCAGTCTTGTCACGAAGAGTTAATCCAGCTCTGAGCATTCCTCTTATCTTTTTTCAGCAGGCAACTGACACACAGAGGAATATGTGACTGTTTCTACCCCCATGTTGTGACAGCTCATTTCCTTATCTCATGCAGGAGCATACAGAGCTTTACAACACCTCCTCCTTTCTTTTCCAGCTCTCCCAGGATTGGCTGCTTCACACCTCAGCATGATTGGACATGCTGAAGTCATGTGGTGACTTTTATGAGTTTTGACAGGATGTTTCTCAAAACTCAGGAATGGGAGAGTATGAGAGTGCAGAGGTGGGTGGGAAGTCTTGTGACATCATGACTCCACCCACCTAGCACCAGCAGAGACCTACCCATTGATTCCAGAGTTTTGTGGGGCTGCTACTGCTGAAGGGGTGACATTTGCAAGGTAGGGATACATGCAGAAGGCTTGCATGTATATATACATTAATACTGTGCCATTCATTTACTAATAATTACTGGGTGAGTGGTGGGTTTACATCCACATTAATGTTTTATTACTATTCCTTTGATATCAGATTTTGAATACCATGAATGCAATAAAACTATCTATGATAAATCAGATACATCTGATAATTCAATACTTTTTACAATCTTTTATGTAGTTTTATTACATTAACGTTTTTTGGGGGCTTTGAAGCACATTGTTAAGTTGTGAGCTGCTGCTTCCTATTTATTATATTAAATGGTAGTACATAGGATTCTATATCTACTCAACCTGTAGCATACTATTTTCCTGGTGTCACACTGCTATGGGTTGATTTTTAGCTCTAGCATTTCATACCATCTTTGTTCCAACCAAAATGCAAACATTCATTTTGGGGGGAGTCACCCTTTTGTCCACAAAAATAAATGAAACAAGTTTTCTCTCAATAACAATCTAAAGCTGGATACACACTATACTTTCTGTAGATTTTTTAATTTAGATTTACCAAAAACATATAATATGAGGTCAAACCTTAAGGCTGGGTTCACACCTATGCGAATTGAATGCGGCTTACACCGCATCCAATTCGCAGACCATTTGAAAACATGTTTTTTTCAATGTGTCCAGTTCACATAGGTGCGGTGTAATCCGCACAGGTTTTCTGTGCAGTGCGGAGCGAATTACAGCTCCATTTTGTTCAATGGGAATGCATCTAACTCGCAGATGTGTTGCGCATTAAACAGGGATTCTTTCCCCCTCCTCGCTGCACCCCCCCCCTCCCCGGCCAGCTGATGTGGTGTGAGAACAGAGACAATCCACTGAATAGCGACTTGTTTCCTTCTCACACAGATCGGAGCTGGAATTCGCACCGCACTGGTGTGAATCCAGCCTAAGAGTTTCAATTTGAATGTAATCAGGTAGGCCCTTGCACTACATGGTTTTGGTAAATCTAAATGAAATTAGACAACAAAAGTTATATAGTGTGTACAGGGTCTAAGAATAGTATGACAGCTTTAAAAGTCATCACCGTTTACTTTCAAGATAAACCACTAGATGGCCACCTCATACAATGTCTAAAAGAAGAAGAAAAGACGCCACTTACCATTTCCTGCTATATATTTTATTGGTAAAGTCACAAAGCTAACTATTGGCAAGGCAAGGTAAAAGGAAATATCCGGAGACAGTATATAGTGTACTTAGTATATGCATTATCAATCATAATGATAATTGCAGCCAACTGGAGATGTGATGCAAAATTCCTATCCTTTAAAGCAGCTTATTATTGTCACCTGAAAAGAGATCGTTTCAAATTGGAAAACAAAAACTGTTTTAGGGCTTGCATAGATGGACATTGTTTTCCTGCACTGGTGCTTTGGGAACGCACATCAAATGCAGGTCAGCAGATTCCCAATTACTTCAATCGTGCAGTGTGGGTGACAGTTCTGCAGCTGCACTTGACCTGCTTTGTGTTGCGTTTCTCTCTGGACGCATATCCAAATAAGTTGCATTGCACTGAAGGAAAAGCAACAAATGCAGTAATTTGCTGTGATTCCCAATCAAACACATGCATTACAGTACAATGTTGCTGAATTCATATGCATAGTTGCCAACATTGTCCAAAAATTTATAGGGACACTCTTTTTGTCAGGGGCCATATAATAGGGGGGCGGGGCATTCGTTTGCAGGCGTGATACAGCTGTAGTAGGAAAATGTGGCAAAATGGGCAAGGCTTAAACCCAATAGTGGGTGTGGCTTAAATGGGCATGGCTCAAAGGGGGTGTGGTTAACGTCTGAAATGAATGAGGGATGGAGGAAGAAAGAAAGAAATAGGGAGGGAAGGAGAGAGAAGGAAGGAAAGAAAGGGATGGAGGGACAGCAGGCCCAGATCCTACACCACAATACAATATGTGTATTCCAGAAAGTTTAACAATCAGCAGATAAAGATACTCCAAACACTTGGTGGTAGCGCTTCAATTATCCCGACACCATGGTTGGCCTCACAGATCATGGTATATAGCACAGCCTCACAGATCATGGTATACAGCCTCACAGATCATGGTATACAGCCTCACAGATCATGGTACATAGCGCAGCCTCACAGATCAGGGTAATATAAGCAGTATATAGATCAGGGTAACATAGGCAGTATATAGATCAGGGCAGTGGCGTAACTAGAACCCTCAGGGCCCCGATGCAAGAAACCATGAAGGGCCCCCCTGGCAGGGCCCTTTCCTCGGAGCCCGGTCGCAAGTCACTTGTGCCTCTAGCGATGGTGGTTCACAAACCTCATAGAAATAGACGACTAACAATTTGAAAGACCTTATGTGTATAACATAACACCACATCCTAGACC
>BLSH010534967.1:19417-34725 GCA_018402905.1 Glandirana rugosa | reverse complement strand
ATTAAATATTTTTTTTTTTTTTTATTCGGATGTATAAAACTTTAGTACGTAAACACAGAGTACCTTTGTACATTGGGGGTACCTTTTATTAATTTACAGATATAAAGTACAATCCATATAAACGAGTGACTGCGTTACTTACTTTGACTACGTAATCGGGGGACTCTCTCCTAGTAACTTTCCTTGTACACGTAAACTAGAGTTGTTGATTGATACGTTAGTAAAATCGACTCAAGTCGTCACTGCACTGTCAAACTTTTGAATTCAGTAGCCTAAGAAAGGGTGTGAAAGATTAAACATTCCTGTTCGCAGAGCATTCATGCATTTTCAAACTGTCACGTCACTGCTGAACTCAGCTAAAATGATTGCATAGTTAGTTGTTGAGATCAAATGCACATGTTCCTTTCAATGATCCTCTCTCAGGGGGCTAATGCATCAGTTTCATTCATTGCGTCAGTGAGCAAATATACCTAACATGAAATATAGACATTTAATTATTTTCCATGGGGGTTACATGTTTCCATGAGACACAAATGCATGATTTCAAAATATGTAGGCTTATTTTTTTTTTTTTTTATAAATTACATTTTAATAAGAATATGCATGCTTATTGGAAGATCCCCTGCTCCCTGTCACAATGGGGGGGGGGGGGCTGGTGCAACAGTAAAATGTTACATGTTACACCCTGAGGCCGCATTCGCACTGATGTGATTGCAGACATCACATGTGACTCGCACTGCACTCCTCTGCAAATCACATGCAATGTCTGTGCGCTGCGAATTCAACCATACAGTTTGTATGGATGAAATCCCATTGCATTCGCACCAAAATGGCGCAGGTCCCTTTTTTTTTTGTTGTCTAATTCCACAGTTCGCACTGCCTTCTGCGAACCAATTTGGGGATGTCGTTAACTGTATATTGACACCCGCAGCGGTTTGCAGAGTGCAGTGTGAACTGCCTGAGATTCTGATGCGGTGCGGGAACCCACACAGGGACATAAGGGTTCTCGCACCGCATCAGTGTGAACCTAGCCTGAATGTGGGTGTAACATGTTATGAAAGGTGAGCCTACCCCTTAAAAATACAACAAACCAATCTGAAAGCCCTTTTTATTAACTTCATGTGACCCAAATTGTCTCTTCTTCTGTTTACTTCCTGATTGGATACCCTCTTTGGGCTTTTGCACACAGATGTCAAAACACCACGATTTTAGGCATTCAGGCATTTTGTTTCCTGATCCAAATGTAGTCCAATGTTTTTAATTAGCCTGTACACATAGGAGCATAAATTTTTGCTGAGTTTAGACCAGCAAAAGAAAAAAATACAAAAATCTGCGTTGCTGGTCAATATTTTATGTATGTACATCACACCTCCTTATCAAAAACATTTAGAAGAATTTTTACACGTCTGCACGCATAAGCATGAATTTATGCATGTACTATTTAGCCTGTCACATTTTTATGCAAGATTTTTTTGCCAGGAATAACGGCTGTTCACACATCAGTACCGTGCACAAGAACCCTTTGGGTGTCCATCTGATGTAGACACTTCCTATTGGATGAACTAAAGCAGGGTCCTCTGGGTATCAAGAAAAAGGCAGATGTCAGTGGAGGGGACTGGCAGCCTCAAGCGGGCATCATAGTGCTGCATCAGTGACCCCCCCCCATCTGGGAACAGTGGCAGTGGTGGATTTGGTATGTATATGTAAGTATTGAAATCATGCTTTGGCAGCTGAATATAGCAATACGCTTTACTCTTCATGGAGAATTACATAACGTGTCTTACAGCATGAGAACATGAACAGAACTAAACAATAACTTAATAACAAATGAGTACACACAGAGGAAAAACAGTACTTCCTCTGATTACTTTACCATAGATAACACACTATAACTCTGCAGCGCCATCTGTTGCATAAATAGGTATAATGCATACAGTATTGTCAGTTTATGCAACTATGCTGTTGCTCTTCCAACAATATCTGGGTTCACAAAGTAAAGGAGGAAAAAAGCCCAATATAATGGCTTATAGATTAGTTGGAAGGATAGAGGGCTGGTAAAATAAAAAAAATAGTTTTTATCCGGAGTTGGGCTTTAATCAGCTCTGATAGTGATGTGGAAGCTAACCAGCCATTATCTCATTTTACTGCAGCCGGACTAGTAAAATATTAAAGCTTTTTTTTTGTATTAAAATAACAAATATATCTATATTTACCTGCCGTGTGCAATGCTTTTGCACAGAGCAGCCGCTTTCCATGAGGACACCCATGCATGTTCGCTTCTGAGCCCCACTGCTGTTTCCATTGGCTCCCACTGCTATCAATCTGTCCAATGAGGAGAGAGACAGTGGCGGGAGCCGCTGCGCTCGTGCACATTGCTGGATCGGATCAGGCTCAGGTAAGAAAAAGGGAGGAGGGGGGGGGGCTGTAGCACAGAAGGTTTTTCTCAGAGAATAGGTGCAGGAACTCCCCACCCCTTGTCTCCACCACCTACCCACCTCCAAGCACCGCCACTTGTTTCCACCCCCTACCCACCTCCCAGTACCACCTCTTTTAGAGAAAACAGAACCAAGTATCATTTTGTGGTTCTAAGTAATCTGTATGAAATTTGGTAATTATAATAAGAAAAACAGTAAAATGGACCCCCCCCCCCGCAATAATAGACACCACCAACAATAACAGATCCCTCAAGCAACAATAGACTGCTTTCAACAAAATACCGCCTCCGCAACAACAGATCCACCCCAGGAACAATAGACCCTACCAGCAACAATAGATCCCCCTGCAGCCAGAATTATTAGATCCTTCAGCAGCCAACCGCTATAGACCACACCCTCAACAGTAGATCCCTCCCAGCAACAACTAGCAACATAATAACACTAGCAACATAATACCCCCCAGCAACAATAGATCCCCCAGCAGCTGGCATCATTGTCATCCGCCTGCTCAGCGGGGATCAGCAGAGCACTCTTCTGCAGAGCAAAGAGGAGTGTGCCCCGAGCGGACTGCCCGTGTTTAAGGACCCTAAGGCTTTGTTCACACTGGTGCGATTTCAGATGCGACTTGAGTTGCACAGAATTGCATGACAATGGAAATCACATTGCTTTCACTAGTGTCTGTTTACATCAATGCAACTCAGCACGGTGCAGTTTTGGAAAGGGTTTCTGTACTACTTTGGTGCGCTTCCAGTGTGATTTTGGCCCCATAAAATATGTAAACCACATCCAATTGGCACTATATAATCATACTGAAAAGTGGATCAAAATCAGATTGTAGCAGTGTGAGCCTAGCCTAAAGAAAACTGTACTGAAAATTGCTTCTTGTCTGGTTGTAATGTTGATCTAGCAGTTTGAATACATACCGAGTCAACAAGTAGGCAGGTCAGGAATTCAGATTCCGTTCTCTCCTATGTACTTGTCCTGGATCAGTGACTTAAAATTAATTAAATCCACAGACAGTCAGGTTGGCTTATTACTTTTCATTCTAGGTTCTACTGCAGGGATATGCAATTAGCGGACCTCCAGCTGTTGCAAAACTACAAGTCCCATCATGCCTCTGCCTCTGGGTGTTATGCTTGTGGCTGTCAGAGTTTTGCTATGCCTCATGGTAATTGTAGTTCTGCAACAGCTAGAGTTCCGCTTATTGTATATCCCTGTTCTACTGGATGCTTTAGATGACTTTATGGCTTTATTAATCTGCCAGATCAAATGGAGCAACACAGAACCAATGGAGTTTTAATATCCAGTTTATTGATCAAAAACATTTATTTGTTTAGTTGAAGTGGCCAAAAGCAGACAGCTGGAGCCTGAACCGTAGCTAACAGCACTATTCTCCTATGCACAATCCTGCATAAATTAGCAAACTGCATTGTTTTGCAAATGTCTTCAATTGATATTAAATATGGATTCCAAATTGTAGTGTGTAAAGTTAGTAAAAGTAAAATCAGTTATTATTAAAAACTCATGGTTCTCCTTTGTATTCCTATCCAGATATATAGTATTCCTACTGAGAATTCTTCTTGTGCAGACTTAGGCTTGGCTGTGGAGCATAACAAATATGTTACAGAGTACCATGCATAAGTTCCCCTGGCTCTTCAAACGCTGGCTTATGGGCTCATTCACATGTGTGTTGCTTGCTGAGGAACACTCTGCTTTGGATCACTTTTCAGAGGTCATTTGCCAGGCAGTGAGGAGGCGTTATGTTGCCACCTCACCACCTGTTTTAACCCCTATAACCATGCCGCAAGCCCATTCACATAGCTCCCAACTGTCCCTGAT
Source organism: Glandirana rugosa (assembly GCA_018402905.1). Taxonomy (NCBI): domain Eukaryota; kingdom Metazoa; phylum Chordata; class Amphibia; order Anura; family Ranidae; genus Glandirana; species Glandirana rugosa. The sequence goes on along the minus strand of BLSH010534967.1, from coordinate 30,451 downwards.
TTAGAATAAAGTCCCTCCTGTCCCTCTTTCCTCCTCATTTGTCCCTCATTTTGGTCTGATCTATATAGTTGTATATAAAATACAATCTATATAATATATCTCTCAAAAAGTGTTTCCCGGTGCCAAAACTTTCATCCAGTTTCTAAATTGCTGCTTTTGTAAATTCCAAAAGCCAGTATAAAGGAATAATAATAGTAAAAAAGCACTTGTGGGTTTACCCAATCATTTTTTTTATTGTACAATTCTCCTTTAAGGGGGCGTGGCAGGGGGTGTGTCCATGGGCATCCGCAGAACATTTTTCAGGGGGGGGCATCATTTTAAGGTCACCCATGCTCTGCCCCTTTTCAACAATGTCATTATCACTTTATCACGGTCAGAGACTGCAGACATAGTACGAGAGACGGTCAGAGACTGTAGACATAGTACAGGAGACGTTCAGAGACTGCAGACATAGTACAGGAGACGTTCAGAGACTGCGGACATGGTACAGGAGACGGTCATAGGCTGCGGACATGGTACAGGAGATGGTCAGAGACTGCAGACATAGTAAAGCAGACGGTCAGCAACTGTGGACATAGTACAGCAGACGGTCAGAGACTGTGGACATGGCACAAGAGACAATCAGAAACTGCATACACGACTCTAGAGGATAAGGACCTAGTGGGGAACCCCCGAATTGCCCCCCCCCCCCCTTGCCCCTACCTGTGGACGCCCATGGGTGTGTCCTATGCCTACATACTTTTGCTAATAGGTGTCCCTTATTCCCATCTCAGAAAGTTGGGAGGTATGCATTCATTTGAATGGGTCACATTCAGCTGGCGGTACTGCCTGCCAAATGCAACAGCAGGGATCATTTTGGCTGTAGCCTATGTACACCCCAATCCAAGGTCTTTGCAGCTTAACCACTTGAGCTCTGGAAGGTTTTACCCCCTTCCTGACCAGGTCATTTTTTGCGATGCGGCACTGCGTTACTTTAACTGACAATTGCAAGGTTGTGTGACATTGTACCCAAATAACATTTTGGTCCTTATTTTCACACAAATAGAGCTTTCTTTTGGTGGTATTTGATCACCTCCTGTGGTTTTTATTTTTTGCGCTATAAACAAAAAAAAAGTGACAATTTTGAAAAAAAAAACAATATTTTTACTTTCTGCTAAAAAAATATCTAATAAAAAAATGTAAAAAATCAGATTTATTCATCAGTTTAGGTCAATATGTACTCTGCTACATATTTTCGGTGAAAAAAATCCCAATAAGCGTATATTGATTGTTTTGCGCAAAAGTTATAGTGTCTACAAACTATGTTTTTGTTTTTTTTACTAGTAATGATGCCGATCAGCGACTTCTAGTGGGACTGGCAGGCAAATTGGATACTGAATAATGTTTTTTGAGAACCAGTGACACTAATACAGTGATCAGTGCTAAAAAAAAAATTGCACTGTCACTTTAGTAATGACACCGGCAGGGAAGGGGTTAAACATCGGGGGCACTCAAAGGGTTAACTGTGTGCCTAGGTTGTGCTAACTCACTGTGGGGGGGGGGTGCTTTGACTAGGGGAAAGCAAAGATCTGAAAGAGCAGAAACACAGGATCTGTGCCTTCCCTTCTGGAAGAACAACAATCTGCCTTGTTTACATGCCTGTGCCATGTATAATCGGCTGATGCTGGCAGCACGCCCCAGACCCAGAGGTGTCAGATCACATACTAGGTACGTAATCTGGCACAGAGCAGCTGCCCTGCGGCAGTATATGTATGGTGGGCGGTCCCCAACTGGTTAAGATGATACTAAACTTAGAAAAAAATAAAATCTATTCAAGTATACTGTTTATTCTTAACTCCTCCTATTGCTTTCAGCCTCCACCAAACCTCCACATTCTTTTTTTATTGCTGTGGTCCAACTTCCTGTTAGGGTGGCGCTACATTAATTCTCTATGATCCCACAGTATGTAAGATCGTATTCACCCTCTCTTGCTTGCTTCGGAGATGGACTAGGGACTGTAGGATTTGTAGAGCGAATAGAGCAGTGCACATGACCACAACTAATATACACTTCTTGTTCCAAACAGGACATGAGCAAGAATAGGAGAGGTTTGGAAGCTCACAGAAAACATTTAAATGAGGCAGAAAAACACAGAAACGATTTAATGAAAAATGGATTACAAGGTCATTAAGTAATGGATGTGTATGGATTATTTTGGGAGAATAGGGATATCTTTTAGCGTCACTTTTAGGAGAAGAAGTTGGAAGGCTGTAAAAATGCAGCTCAATTATCTGTTTTTACTGCACTGTAAATGAGGCCTAAAAGAGACCCTGTCACATATGAAAAAAAGTTGGAAATAACATACCTGTAAAGAACAAAGAGAATACTGAGCAGGTGAATTAGTGTAGAAATTTACAGCAGTGACAGTAGGGGGTGAAGTGTTGTAAATGCACTGGGGTGTTTTTTTGTCTTAGAAGTGTGAATGTATCAACGAAATCACTTGGGGTCCTTTCACAACAGAGTGCACAATTCATTGAAAAAGCATGCACAGGAACTTGCATTTATATTCAAATTTTCCAGGAGGAGGGGGGGGGGCCATGAGGAAGGCGGGGTTTTACGGGAACCGTTCTCCCAGCCAGGGGAAGATAGGAAAGGAAGATTCGAGCTGGCCAATCATCAGAGAGCGGGGATTGCCCGCTATAACAGCTTTCATTTTAATAGCTGGGCTCCCGGCACTGCTCACTGTCACACAGTCCCGTCTCCTTGCCCGGCGCATTTGATAGACAGAACACCGGTCCAATACCGGGAAGTGCCTGGCGAGGAGGGGGGGACTGTGTGACGTGAGCAGCGCCGGGAACCCAGCAATTCAAATGAAAACTGTTACAGTGGGCAATCCTCGCGCTCTGATGATCAGCCAGCTTGACTCTTCCTCTACACAGGTGAGACTGTACTGATGGGCACAGGTGAGGCTGTTGGGTAAAAAGAATCCCAAAAAAATGTTTTAAATATATTAATAGTAAAAATGCAAAGTCATAGCATATTGGTCCCATAAGGAACAATGAAGGGATGTTGGTTATAAGTGACAAGGAGTATGCAACTGTATTAAATACATTCTTCCACACAGTTTTTACTATGGAAAAGGAGAGGTATATTAGACAGAATAGTGTTGTTAGCAACACAACAAGGAGAGTATACCTGGAAACTACAGGCCAGTCAGCCTAACATCGATTGTCTGTAAACTATTCGAGGGGATGATAAGGGACCAAATCCAAGAATTCGCTGAGAAGAAGAGTATCATTAGTAGTAACCAGCATGGAGCTATGAAAGTTTGTTGTTGACAGAGCAACCTATTAACATTATATGGGGAAGCAAGCTGTAGTCCGGATAAAGGAAGGCCTGTGGATGTAGTGTACGTAGACTATGCCAAAGCATTTGATATGGTACCCCATAAACACCTATTCCATAAAATGAGATCTGCTGGCATTGACAATAGTGTTTGTAACTGGATAGAAAACTGGTTACATGGGAGCATACAAAGGGTGGTGATAAATTGTGTATCTTCTGAATGGTCTAGAGTTATAAGTGTGGTAGCCCAGGCCTCTGCCCTGGGACTAATTCTGTTTAACTTGTTCATAAATGATATAGAGGTTGGGATAAATAGATTAATTTCAGTGTTTGTGGATGATATAAAGCTAAGCAGGGCAATAACTTCACAAGAGGACATAGCAACTTTACAGGAAGACCTGTGAAGTAGAGGGGTGGACAAATACATGGCAAATGAGGTTCAATGTATGGAAATGTAAAACAATGCACGTGGGAGCTAAAAATATGAATGTAGGCTACACACTAGGGGAAGAACCTTTGGGGGAATCGAGGATGGAAAAAGATCTGGGTGTCCTAGTTGATGACAGACTCAGCAAAAGCATGCAAGGCCAGCAGACTATTAGCATGTAATAAAAAAGGGTATTTATTCAAGAGATAAAATTATGATTCTACCACTTTACAAAACTTTGGTTCAGCCACATCTTGAGTATGTCATACAATTCTGGCCACCAGTCTTTAGAAAGGATGAGATGGAACTGAAGGGAGAGTCCAGAGAAGAGCCGCAAAACTACGAAGAGGGCTGGAGGATCTCAGTTATAAGGAATGTTTACAATCATTAAACGTATTCACCCTGGAGAAGAGCCAGAAGAGAGATATGATAGCAATATACAAATATCTTCTAGCATTGGGAGGAAACTATTCAGCCTCAGGTCACTCAAGACACATGGCCACTTGAAGTTGGGTGAGAGGTAGTTTACCTTTTTTTTTTTTTAAACTTTTACAGCGGTAAGGATGTGGCATTTCCTTCCACAGTAGGTAGTTTCAGTGGGAAGTGTCACTAATTTCAAACATGTTTGGATGGACATTGAACACAATATACAGGAATATGGGAAGTTGTAGAGACATAAATACACACATGTTGAACTACAATCTTTATTCAACCTTATCAACTGTGTATCGGACACAGAGCCATCAGTAGCAGATCCTTTAAGTTGAGAGGGGGCATCCATGCATTGGACTGGTTTTTCCAGCATATTCCAAAGATGCTCAATTGGATTGAGATCTGGAGAGTTGGAAGCCAAGTCAACAAATTATGTTCATTCTGCTCTTCATCAGACCAGGTCACCTTCTTCCAAGGCTCCTGGGGTCCAGTTCTAATGCTCACATTGTAGATACGTTTGGCTGTGGAGACAGGTCAGCATGAGCACCCTGACCGGCCTGCAGCCCCGTACACAACAAGTGCAGATGCACTGTGTTCTGAATTTCTTTTAGAATTAACATTTTCAGCAATTTTACATTACAGCAGCCTTTATATTGGATCAGACTACAAAGGCCAGCCTTCGCTCCCCACATGCATTAATGAGCCTTGGCCACCCATGACCCTGCTGCTGGTTCACCAATGTTTCCTTCCTTGGGCCACTTTTGGTAGGTCTTGACTGCTGCAGACCAGGAACATTCCTCAAGAGCTGTAATTTTGGAATTGCTCTGAGTCAGTCTTCCAGCTATTACAATTTAGCCCTTGACAAAGTCACCCGAATACTTATGCTTGCCATTTTTTTTCCTGCTTTCAACACCAACTTCAGGAACAACATGCTCGCTAGCTACCTATGATATCCCACACACTTTTGGATGCCATTGTAACAAGATATCAATATTACTGACTTTACTTGGCAGTGGAAATAATGTTAGGGCCGATTGGTGTTAAGTCACTGTTAGCGGGTGCGAACAAGCCCTTAAGGGTTAGTACTACTTTAACCACTTGCTAACCAGCCACAGCAGTTATACTGCGGCAGGTCGGCTCTATTGCATGAATCGCCGTAGCTGTACGTTGCTTCGTGCAAAAGATACAGTGGGCACGTGGCCAGCAGCTGCTCCACAGAGAGCCAGAACAGGGATCTGTTAATGTAAACAAACAGATCCCTGTTCTGGCAGGGGAGTAGAGAGAGCTCATCTGTTCCCAATGATCAGGAACTGCAATCTCTCTGTACTCCCAGTCAGTCCACTCCCCCCAGGAAACACATTTAACCCCTTGATCACCCCCTAGTGTTAACCTCTTCCCTGACAGTCATTTATACAGTAATCAGTGAAAAAGAAAAAAAAAATGGCCTAAATCTATCCCCTTCTTTGTAGGCGCTATAACTTTGGTGCAAACCAATCAATATACACTTATTGCGATTTCTTTTTACCAAAAATATGTAGAACACATATTAGCCTAAACTGAGGAAGACTTAACTTTTTTTTTTCCCTGGATATTTGTTATAGGAAAATTGTCGGTTTTTTGTTTATAGCGCAAAAAATAAAAATGGTGATCAGATACCAGCAAAAAAAAATAAAACTATTTGTGGGGAAAAAGAGAATATCATTTTGTTTGGGTAAAACGTCGCACAGCCGTGCAATTGTCAGTTAAAACAACGTAGTGCCGTATCGCCTGGTCATTAACCACTTGCCGACTGCGACAAAGTGGCTCGATATCGCAAACCGCCGTCATACGACGGTGGCTGCAAGATCGCGCACTGTGAGCGCGCGTGCCGCCGGAGGCGCGCTCACTGTGTTCGGGGAGGGCCAGGGAGCGGCAGACTCGATCGCCGCCGGCTACCCGCGATGCCCCCCCCGCACTGAAAGAACGGAGGTCCGTGTAAGTAAACACGGACCTCCGTTCTGTGAGAGGGGGAAGGACTGTGATCACAGCCTTCCTCTACATGGAAGCTGTGATCACTTCCCTTCCCCAGCTAGGGCAGCCCACACACAGTTAGAACGCGTCCAGGGAACACAGTTAACCCTTAGAGCGCCCCCTGCAGGTTAACCCCTTCACTGCCAATGGCATTTACACAGTAATCAGTGCATTTTTATAGCACTGATCGCTGTATAAATGCCAATGGTCCCAAAAAAGTGTCACAATGGTCCGACATGTCTGCCCCAATATCGCAGTACCGCTAAAAATCGCAGATCGTCGCCATTACTAGTAAAAAAAAAAAAAAAACACCCCAAAAATGAATTCTCATCCGTAAACACGGCCACTTTTGCGCAAACCAATCAATAAACGCCGATTGCAATTTTTTTTATCACAAATATGAGGAAGAATATAAATCGGCCAAAACTGATGAAAAAAAAATGTTTTGTATTTTTTTTTTTGGATTTGTATTTTAACAAAATAAGAAATGTGGGTTTTTTTGCAAAATTGTCGCTCTTCTTTTGTTTATAGCAGCGATTAGAAATGACACAGCGATGATCAAATACCACCAAAAGAAAGCCCTATTTGTGGGAAAAAAAGGGCGCAAATTTTGTTTGGGTACAACGCAGCACGACCGCGCAATTGTCAGTTAAAGCGATGCAGCGCCGAATCGCAAAAAGGGCTCTGGTCCTAAAGTGTGAAATCCTTCCAGGGCTGAAGTGGTTAAGGGGGTAAATCCTTCCAGTCCTTAAGTGGTTACAGCCCAACTCCAGGCAACCTAAAACCAGTAATCTTGCAGTGCTGGTGTGGGTCTAGGGCAGTGTTCCCCAACCCAGCCCTCAAGGCCCACCAACAGGTCATGTTTTCAGGATTTCCCTCAGATGACTCAGCTGTGGTAATTACTAAGGCAGTGAAACTGATCAAATCACCTGTGCAAAATAATGGAAATCCTGAAAACATGACCTGTTGGTGGGCCTTGAGGACAGGGTTGGGGAACACTGGTCTAGGGGACCTAAAGTAGCATTCGAGTCAAATCCTTACCCCCATGCTAAGCCTATGCCAACAACCCTGTAGAACAGTGGTTCTCAATTCCGGTCTTCAGGACCCACCAACAGGCCAGATTTTAAGTATTACCTTGGGGAGATGCAGACTAGAACACTGCAATCACTGAGCAGCAAATATCACTTGTGATGTATTTCAGTTATCCTGCAAACCTGGCCTGTTGGGGGGTCCCGAGGACCGGAGTTGAGAACCACTGCTGTAGAAGAAAAAGGTATATACTTACTAGGGATGTGCAGTGAGGTCAGTGGCTGGTGAGGCACTGGCTAGGATCAGAGGCAGATACACACAGGTTACATACGTCGTGAACGTTAGAGCGTGAGCAATAATTCTAGCACTAGACCTCTTCTGTAACTCTAAACATGTAACCTATAAAACATTTTAAAGAGTTGTATATGGATTCTTAAGTCCTGAGTTTGGAACCATTCCACAAGTGTGCGCAATTTTAAAGCGTAACATGTTGTGCATCTATTTACTCATCGTAACATCATCTTTCATATTCTAGGAAGAAAAAAAGCCAATTTACCTTTTTTTTATTCATGAAACAGTTTCTTTCCAAAAAAAAAAAAAAATGAAACAAGATTGAAAAATTGCTGCGCAAATACTGTGTAACATAAAAAAGTTGCAACGACCGCCATTTTATTCCCTAGGGTGTCTGCTAAAAAAATATATAAAGTTTGGGGGTTCTGAGTATTTTTTTTTTGCAAAAAAAAAAAAAATAAGATTTTTACATGTAGGAGAGAAGTGTCAGAATTGGCCTGGGTGGCAAGTGGTTAATTAGCATAAGTAATATACAAATAATTATATTTTGTGTTTAACCACTTCAATACTATGCACTTAGAACACTTGACTACCAGACCAATTTTCAGTGCTGTTGCGCTTTGAATGACAATTGCGCTGTCGTGCGACGCTGCACCCAAACAGATTTTTTATCATTTTGTTCCCACAAATAGAGCTTTTTGGTGGTATTTGATCACCCCTGCGGTTTTTATTTTTTGCGCTACAAATAAAAAAAGACCGAAAATTTTGAAAAAAAAAAATTCTCTATTTTTGTCACAAAACTTTGTAAATAAGTAAATTTTCTCCATCACTGGTGGGCACTGATGAGGCTACACTGACGGGCACTGATATGGCAGTACTGATTGGCACTTATATGCAGCAATGATGAGCACTGTTAGGTGGCACTGACGGGTACTGATAGGTGGCACTGACGGACACTGCTAAGCGGCACTGATGGGCACTGGTAGGTGGCAATGGTGGGCACTGGTAGGTGGCACTGGTATGCATTGATAGGGGCACTGGTGGGCATATATACTCATAGGGGCTCATTCCCTGGTGGTCTAGGGTGGCATCTGAAGGTGGCACTGAGTGCCATCCACATTGGGTGGGCATATCCCTGGTGGTCTAGGGTGGCGATCCGAGGGAGGGCTGTGCTGATAAATCATCAGCACAAACCCTCCCTGTCAGGGATGCAGCCAATTGGCTCTCCACTCCTCAGGTCTGCAGACCTGAGTACAGGAAAGCCGATAAACGGCTTTCCTGTGTTACACTGTGACCAGCCGTAATTGGTCACGGCTGATCACATGGTCAAGTGCTTTGGATGGAAGCACTTTACCGAGATCGGTATTGCGGGGGGGGTCAGACTGACCTCCCACACCACCGATCGCCGCGATGCGCGCCCCCCCGGCACGCGGCGGCTTGTTATCCTAAGGACGTCATATGACGTCCAGTCAGGATAACTAAGCCACTTCCCGGCCGTCATTTTTCATACGGCGGTCGGGAAGTGGTTAAGGTAATTTACTATATTTTCAAAAACTGTACTCAAGCAGGTGTCTAAATGGACAAATTACCGATATTTGAAGTTATAACTTCAAACCAATAATTTCACAGTAAATATATAAATCATATTATGCTAGGTGTGTGAGATTAGCACGTCGGGATCACTTTTCGGGGAAAAGATTCATCATGGATGTCAGGTCTCTTTAAAGTCTGGCGGCTTGCCAGGTTTATTTTTACAGGTTTGCAAGATCAAAACAAACCGAAAATAAAACCTTGCCGTCTGGCCCTACACCAAAGATTCCTCTCTGCACAGTGTGGGGCTGTCCCCAACACCCACCAAACATAAGCACATTGCAAACCTTGTTGTTAGAGTTCAAATTAGCACAGAGCTCTCTTAGCTTTCTCCTGAGATCCAGGATCAAGCTCAAGTGAGATCTCTTCCTGATCATTAAATCAGGTGGATGTGGCTCAATGATATTGAGGTCCGGAGACTGAGATGCCCACTCCAGAACCTTCACTTTATTCTGCTCTAGCAAACGACAGGTCGACTTGGCCTTGTGTTTTGGATCATTGTCATGTTGGAATGTCCAAGTACGTCCCATGCACAGCTTCCAGGCTGATGAACTGTGTGTAATATAAATACACACACACACACACACATTGCACCGATACCTCTTATGAGTACAAGTACCAATACTCTCTCCTCCCACCCCCCCCCCCCCAACCCTCTCAGATACCGATTTTTTTTTTTTTTTTAACAACCACTTAAGGACTGAGCCTCTTTTTGAGATTCGGTGTTTAAGAGTTAAAATCATTTTTTTTTCTAGAAAATTACTAGAAAAAAAAAACTATATTTAATATATATATAAATAATAATGTTTGGGGGTTCTAACACCCTAGAGCATAAAATGGCGGTCATTGCACTGTCACACCCTATTTGCACAGCAGTCTTATAAGCGCTTTTTTTGGAAAAAAATCACTTTCGAGTTGAAAAATAAAACCAGTAAAGTTAGCCCAATTTTTTTCTATATTGTGAAAGATAATGTTACGCCGAGTAAATTGATACCAAACATGCCATGCTTTGAAATTGCGCCTGCTTGTGGAATGGTGTCAAACTTTGGCACTAAAAATCTCCATCTGCAACGTTTAAAAATTTCTACAGGTTACCAGTTTTGAGTTAGAGGTCTAGTGCTGGGAATTATTGCTCTCGCTCCAACGATCACGGCGATACCTCACATGTGTGGTTTGAACACAGTTTTCATATGTACGCGTTCGCTTCTGCACACAAGCGTTTTTTTTTTTTTACACTGTCCATTTAAAAAAAAAAAAAAAAAATTGGGTCACTTATTCCCATTACAAGGAATGTAAACATTGCTTGTAATAGAAAAAAGCATGACCTGGACCTCGTAAATATAGGAGATCCAGGGTCAAAAAGACATTAAAATGTCATTTGAAAAAAAAAAAAAAAAAAATTATCTTAAGAGCTATGGGCGGAAGGGACATTTGACATCGCTTTCGCTCTTCAATGCTATGGAGCCAAGTGGGTGGCATCCGCCACTCACAGGCATTGAGGCAAGAGGGCCCGATAGTCTCCGCTGCTACCAACAGGTCTGGTAAGTGACGGAGACGGGAGGGGATCACCTCTCCCGCCCCCGATAAAAGTGATCTGAGCGAATGTTTAAAGTGATATCGGGGTTATTGTAGCCATCTGCTACCATAACAACAGTATTCAACAGCAAAGTACTGCCGTATATACACGGTGGGCAGTCCGGAAGTGGTTAACCACTTCAGCCCCGGAAGGATTTCCCAGGTTAGGAGCAGAGCACTTTTTGCGATTCGGCACTGCTTCGTTTTAACTGACAATTGTGTGGTCGTGCGACGTTTTACCCAAACTAAATTTGCGTTTTTTTTCCCACAAATTGAGCTTTGTAGTGGTATTTGATCACCGCTGCGTAATTTCTGATCGCCGCTATAAACAAAGAGCGACAATTTTGCAAAAAAAA
>BLSH010534966.1:98720-108956 GCA_018402905.1 Glandirana rugosa | reverse complement strand
AAATCTCTAATTTCTGCTATCTGTCCTCAGAGCAACAGCACAGACAGCAGTAGTAAAGTAATCTATCTCAGGATGCAGGATCAGGTCTTAAAATGGCTAAAATCTGTCCCTCACGCCGTCAGCTACCTTTCCCTATACTAACCCAAGGAGCATGTGACTGCAGCACTGTGACTCCAGCTTATAAAGAGGCTGGGTCACATGATGCACCGGCCAATCACAGCCATGCCATTAGTAGGCATGGCTGTGATGGCTTCTAAGGGCAAACCAGTGAAACGCTTGTTGATTGGCTGCCCTGCAGCTTCTCAACACGTGGAGTAAAATAGCAGAACCCCGGACCGAACCCGAACGATTTTTGAAATGTCCGGGTCCGGGTCCGTGCCACGGACACCCTAAAGTTCGGTACGGACCCGAACGTTACAGTCCGGGTTCGCTCAACACTACTCTTTATCAGTGCATGCAGATCAAGAGCAAGGAAATGTATGTTTTTTTTTTAGGAAGAAATGTACAGCACCCTGTTGGCTCCTCCCACCAGCCACTATCTGCCTGCTCTAAATAGGGCACCCTATCCTCCCATCTAAAAACACTAAGTTAAAGCAACAACAATATAGAACACTGGCAGACAAATGTCAAGAATTACACCTATTTTTCACCTTCAGGCCGTTCCCTGTAGTTGGCGGTAACGCCACTAAGCCTCACTATGGGTCGGAGGGGCGTGGCCTGCAACGGAATGGAGCAGGTCGCATATAGTGAGAGCTCCGTGCACCCGATCTCCTGCATCAACAATCCTGAGGTGCTATACCCGTTTCCAGCCAGCTATACCGGGTCCCGTCACCACCCTGTCCTATACTCACCATGTCTCCGCCAAAGAAGGGATCGGAGGCCGCCAGCCAGCTGGCTAAATATCGCCATCAGGACACAGAGCAGGCCCGAGTCAGTGCAGAGGCAGAACGTACAGCAGCAGACACTGAGATATTGGAGGCTGTGTCGTTGTGCCAGAGCACACTCACAAATAAAATTGATGAAATGAAGATTGATATCTCCCTCATACGTCAGGACATTTCCAAACTAAAAGACAAAGGAAACAGAAGCACGTGTGGGAGCAGCAGAAGACATTCTTCATCCTCTCCAGCACACTACAGAAGAGCTCCAGTGCCAAATGCTGCAACTTGAGACAAAACAAGACTACATGGAAAATCGGCTGAGAAGGTGTAACCTCCGATTTATAAGTCTCCCTGAGAAAGCAGAGGGCGCTGATGCAGAGGGTTTTCTGGAAAAGTTGCTCATAACAACATACGGGAGAGAGGCCTCCTCCGTTATGTTTGCAGTGGAGAAGGCTCACCGCATCCCCGGCCGTCCACCACCGGCCGGCGCACCACCGCGCACACTCATCGCTAAATTTTTTAACTACCGTGACCGAGATAAAATTCTTCGATTTACCAGAGAGAAGGGTAATATACCCTACACCAACGTTCACCTGGCTGTGTTCCCTGACTTCTCCTGTGAAGTCCAGAGAAAGAGATCCCGCTTCCAGGAGGTTAAAAGAAGACTGCGTACTAGACATGTGAAATACTCCATGTTGTACCCGGTCAGACTGGAGTACAAGGGCCGGGTGCAATTCTTTGAGGATCCTGCTGAAGTCTCGGCCTGGTTGGATGGACTACCCTGATGGGGTTCTTTTACCTTTCCCCTGGGACCTAACGGCGTAAGTACAGTACTTTTTCATCATGGCAGCTTACGCCATTCTTCCCTCATTGCAGCTATATTAGGAAGAGAGCACTGCCCACGGATTGTATCTGGATACAGCTCTGCATAGACCATGTGTATGTACTGCTTTTAGGATCCTTGATTTGTGCAGTCACTAGAGATTGCCACCCTGCGGAACATCACCAACACTCTAGCATCTGGATCAGTGCCCGTGGCCAACCCTGATCTCCACCTGCAGTGAGGTGCATACATTAACCGTTGGGCCCAGGGATGTTATTTCCCTCTATAGCACCCCTTCCCCTCATGTACTGAACTCATCAGGTTTCCGTTCTCTGTAACAACAGAGCCGACGGAGTTCTGATGATACGGAACTGACCCTCCAAACTCTGTATAGTGGAGATGTCGCCCCCTTAGGTTCACTTGCTATGTTATATCAGTTACACGAGCCTGTACCAAGACTTGGCTCTGCCATGTCGGCTTCATCAAGCAACTGGCCTCCAGCATCTCCTAACTGCTGGAAGATTGTTTTTTGGCTTGTAGTTCGGGGTATAATGCTCACACCATGTTGGGGCGGTGCTGAGCTGGGTAAAGAATTGTGGGCTCCTGTTGAGCCGAAGGTTTGTAAAAGTTGTGTACACAGCATCTGCTGTAAAGCGGATGGAGGTATAGGAAACAGAAGAGCAATAAATGTCATCTCATGGGGAATCAATTGTAATATATGTGGGCATCAGGGATGGTGGCGACTTCATGTTCAAGCTATGGTTGGGTTATCTATGCATAACAGTTTAAATATGGTGGGTGTTTATTTCTCCCCCACGGTCCGACTGCTAGTGGGCATTAGTAACGATCTAATAACTTGGGCATGGCAAAGTTGAGGTTTATGACCTGGAATGTCCAAGGGCTGAGAGATAAAGTGAAGCGCACTGCAGCCTTTAAATTCCTCAAAACCCAGCAGGTGCAGATTATAGCATTGACTGAGACCCACGTGACGGGACACTTACAGGCGGCATTGAGGCGCCCTGGTTGGGATGAGCGTATCACTCGGTCCATACACACCAGTCTCGTGGCGTCTCTCTCCTTGTTGCCAGGTCAGTGCCCTTTGAGATGGTGCGGGTGGAGTCGGACCGGGGGGAAGATACCTGTTTGCTCATACTATCATCCAGGGTGCCCCGCTGTTAATTCTAGCCTGCTATGTGCCCCCACCATACAATTCAGAAGTAGTTAACGAGGGCCTAGCCTTTATGTCCCAATATCCCACGGTCCCGGCGGTGTGGATGGGGGACTTTAATATGCCTATGTTCCCAGTGCTGGACCGCACGGGGGGAATTGCGGATGGCCGGCCCCTCCCTATGTTCACTAGATTATCAAGAATATTAACTGACTTTGAACTGGTTGACACTTGGAGGCACCTCAACCCAACTGATAGAGCTTATTCCTGCTACTCAGCGAGTCATAATACTATGTCACGCATTGATTATATTTTTGTATCTAGGGCACTGCTGCCGGTGGTGGGGGGGCAGGTTTCGCCCCCAGGATTCTGTCGGATCACGCCCCTTATTGGGCTGACCTAGAACTCCTGGGACTGGCACCTCCCCGCCCATGGAGATTGAACCCATATTGGCTCACAGCGCTAGAAGACCATACCAACATAGAGAATGAGTTTAAGTTTTTTTTCCTCCATAACTCGGGGCACTCCGACTTTGGAGTGGTGTGGGAAACCTTCAAACTACACACCCGAATGGTCCTCACAAATAGAATAAATAGGCTTAAGAGAACGTCTAACTCAATTTTAGCAACATCAATGGCCGCTCTTCATGAGATGGAGGCTGATTATGCCCGGCAACCTTCTCCTGAAATGTTGTCAAGGATTCAGGTGCATTCCAGGTCTGTGGCCCAGCTACAGATTGAGAAGGCTAAACGACACCTCTTCTTTAGCAAGCAAAGAATATTTGAGCATGGGGAGCGGGCGGGTAAATTATTGGCGTATTTGGCCCATATGGATACCAGTCCCCCGGTGGTGGTCTCGCTCTTATCACACGAGGAGAGAATATCACTAATGCCGTCAAGGTGGCAGAAGAGTTTAGGGCTTTTTATAAAGATCTATATACATCCCAAGCAACTCACACTAGACAAGCTACTAAGTCATTGTTTGAATCCATCCCCACACCACGGCTTACGCAAACACAAAATAGGATTCTCGGGATGCCCATCACTACAGAGGGCATTGCCATGGCAATTTCCTGACTTGCCAGGTCCAAGGCGCCAGGCCCAGATGGGTTGAATTAGAATTTTACAGTACCTACTCCGAAATCCTTATCCCTTAGTTGCAGAAGCTGTACGCTCACATATTCGAGTCAGGTAAACTCCCATCATCAATGGCTGAAGCACAGATAATTGTTCTTCCCAAGCCTGGAAAGGATCTCAAATGCCCTGAGTCTTACCGACCGATTTCCTTATTACCCATAGATGCCAAATTGCTAGCTAAAATATTGGCTGTTCGCTTTAACGAGGTCATACTGTCCCTGGTCCATCCCGATCAGACGGGATTCATGCCAGGGAAAAACACAGCAATGAACATAAGGCGCTTATTTATGAATCTGCAAGCAGCACATGAGAACTCTGGGTCTAGAGTGGTGGTAGCCTTGGATGCGGCCAAGGGATTTGACATGGTGGAGTGGATCTACCTGGTTGAATGCCTACGTAGATTTGGCTTTGGACCTCGCTTTGTTAGGTGGATGCAGCTTCTGTATCAGTCACCGGTGGCCCGAGTGTTCGTGAATGGTCGCTTCTCAGAGCCATTCTCCCTGGGGAGGGGCACACGTCAGGGATGCCCCCTTTCCCCGTTACTATACGCCCTTGCTGCGGAACCTTTGGCCATAGCAGTCCGTAACAACCCTAATATCAGGGGCCTCAGGGTGGGTGATAGGACCGAAAAGCTGGGCATGTACGTGGAGGAGATACCATTTTATATCTAGCAGATTCGGGCCCATCGCTAAGCACAGCCTTACAGATTATAGAAGACATAGGCCAGCACTCGGGGCTTAGGATAAACTGGTCTAAATCTCAGGCCCTGCCCCTCGACCATTTCTCACCTACTGGACAGGAGGCCTCTCTTCCTATACCCCGTGTATCTCAATTCAAATACTTGGGTGTGCAGGTCACAAGGCACCTTAAAGATTATTATTATCTAAATATAGAACCTCTCATTGCCATAGTTAAGAACAAGATCCAAATCTGGGAGTGATGGGCAGAATAAACATTATTAGAGGGATACTTCTGCCCAAAATCCTATACATTATTTAGCACTCCCCACTATATGTTCCGCTCAAATTCTTTAAAATATTACACTCCATACTTAACTCATTTGTCTGGGGTCATAAAAGGCACAAGCTGGCATGGAACGTTCTTAAAAATCCCACGCTGCCTGACTTCAGGGACTATTACATGGCGTCACAATTATCACACCTATACCACTATGACAAGCAGGAGTCACAGAGATATCAGGCATTAGTCTGTCAACACCCTGACCATCCTGCCCATACCCCCCTGCAATCGATAATCCGGACATATCCCCGACCTTCCTTAATTAAGTATAATGATGGTATGCTTGCCCACCATCATAAAATTTACCACCTAGCTCTTCGAAAGACCCATGCCTCCCCGGTCCACTCGCACACCCCCGCTATGGTTCAATTCTCAACTTTCGGAAATGCTAACTATACCTGACCCAAATATATGGATTGCGCAGGGAATACTTTATCTACACCAAGTTATGACTGCGGACGGCCCCAAATCTTTTCAGACCCTCAAGGAGGAGTTCTCCCTCCCCAACCACTTTTTGTTTCGCCATCTCCAAATTCGTCATGCCCTGGACACTCAATTCAGAACGGAGAGACCACAGTTAGAACCCCCTGCCATCATGAACACGATTTTGGGTCCAGAACCCTCTAAATTGATCTCAGCGCTTTATGCTACACTGCGCCTGCCTCAGAGCACAACATTAGAATATAATATAAAAACCAGATGGGAGGAGGTGGTGGGTGCAGTGGAAGATGAAGACTGGGATGAGATCCTTACTAATGTTAAGACAGTGTCCCCTAAGCTATCCGACAGACTGATACAGCTGTATATACTGCACCAGGCATATCTGACCGCCCCGAGACTTGCAAAATATCAAACTGAGCGCAGCCCACTATGTCCTATGTGTAATTTAACGGGGGGGGGGGGGGACTTTTACCACCTGCTCTGGGCATGACCGCAGGTACAAAACTTTTGGAAACAAGTAGTGCAATTTCTACATGATATTATGGGATCCCCGGTGTCACTTGACCCTAAGATGTGCTTGATGGGTCTGCATGCGGATCTGGAATTAGATACGTTTTTAGCCACTTTCATCACTGAGACCCTGTTTGCGGCCAGAAAAACGTTAGCTAAACATTGTATGAGATCTCTACCCCCAAGGATTCAGGATTGGAAAAGGGAGGTGAATGGCACTCTACCTTATAAAAAATTGATTTATTATCACAGAGGATGTCTGGCAAAATAACTTAAAATTTGGGATAGATGGAACTCAGATGGGAAACGTGTGCATAATTAACTCACCTAAGCTTTTTCAGTGTTCTCCATATTGTTACCTTGTCAGTTAATAAAGTCTTTTAAGTGCCTTGTTTATATGATGGGATAGGCACTACTACCAAACAAGCGATAGATGCCTAAGATTGTTCCACCCCTCGGTGTAATGTAAAAGATGACACTCTTCCACGTCTGTATTTGATGTAGCCATTCTGTATAATTATATGTACCCAACCAAGTGCACACCCCCTTAATTTTTTTTTCCCTTTATTTTTTTATAATAAAACGTCTTTCTAATCAAAAAAAGTCTCACTATGGGTCCCTGGGACAGCTAAAGCCGACCATACATAGGTCAAATTCCAAAAGAATTTTCTTGCGAAAATCGTAACTAAGAATTTTCGTTCGAATTTCGCACCATTAGTGGGCTGCAGCAATGGCTGATTTTTGTGCGGCCCTGAAATTTGAGTGATCAGGCATGTTGGAAATTTTTTGAGACAGAAACTAATTTATAATCATTGATGTGAGGATGTGGAGTAGACTAAGTTAAATTGTAAACAGTCTTATCTATATACGTTATCATATTAGTGGGAGGAGAAAAAAATTAGGTGAGGATCGTGCAAGAAATATAATCGAAAAAGAAATGCGCATGAGCTGTGACCTGAAATCAATGTTTTGTACATGTGGTCTTACGGCAGCACCATCTCTAATGTAATACATTATTAGGGTGTGCCCCCCCAAGTGTATATTTGTCTATTTGTATGATCCAGACCAGATCTCTTGGGCTGGAGCACCCCACCTCTTCAATCAGTGTCATAGGAAGAGTTCTCTAGTTCTCCCATTAGGAGGAGTGTATGCTCCCATGGTTATGAGACAGAATCTCCCATCCTTTGGTTAGTGTGGGACCCACTGTGAAGTAGTAGTGGGCTAAGCACTCTATGGCCATTTAGTGTGACGGACTCCCCATATTTTTGTTCAAAGATGTTCAGGTACTTTTAAATAGCCTTGCAGGTTTTAATGTCATTATTGCAGTGTGTGCTGTAATATGTTGTTTTGTTTGGTGTTCTTACGGCAGCACCATCTCTAAGGTAATACATTATTAGGGTGTGCCCCCCCCCCCTAAGTATATATTTGTCTGAAATCAATGGTGGCACCATCGGATCACAAAAACACGAGATTAAATTCCTGATTTTTGAAAGAAAATGAGTTCAGAATTTGACCCATGTATGGCCTGCATAAGGATCCCACATCTCATAAGACACTCAGGAGTAAGTTTTCATGGGCTTTCAGAACCGATGTCTATGGCTTTAAGAGGAACATTTATTTCATACTAAGTTTAATTTGATGTATAGCTCTGACTATTTGGTTTTACATAGGGTGGAGGCTCTAATATAAATGCACTTTGCATTTTCATCAAGGCTGAGTTAACACTATTGTGAATTGGATGCGAGTTTCCCAGCATCCAATTCGCATGTCAGGAGATTATGACTGGCTCTCTATGGAGCTGGTTCACACATCTCCGGAGCGGCTCCGGTGCGAATTGCACGGGGGTCCTGTGCATCTTCTGGTCCATTTCAGCCAAAAAATTCGGAATGAAATCGGACCTGAAATGGTAAACGGACCCCTGCTGGGAGCTACTCCGTGCTGCGGTGTGAACCCAACCTAAAGGACCGATTTAAGTAGTGTGGACTTCCGAAATAAACACGCTCTTAATATGTATGTAGCAGATTGAGTTTTTCTATTAACCAAATGTCAGAATTCAGTTTTGGCAATTTGGATTGGTGTTAGGGATTTTGTTTGTGACCTTCAAAGCATTGCCCCACCCATGTATAGCTTTCCCTGATAATTCTAAACTGGTTTGTGCTGCTGCCCTTTCCTGCTTTGTCACATTTTTAGGCATCCTGAAACTGTAATCTACAGTAGAATGTAAGGTGTCAAAACATGGTGATCTGCAACATATGACTTGTGTGAATTTAAGCTAGGAGGTTGCAACACATTACATGTAGGCCTCTGTTTGCTTTTTTAACATTCCATGTCCCCAAGATACAACAGGGATTGTGAGGAAATTTCTTCAAAGTGAGAGCAACCCACATTTTCACTCCTCATCATGCAGCACTAATGTGCATCCTTAAAATGAATTGGCAATTTATTAATTTTTTTTTATTCACTTACCTGATTTATGCCTATATCTAATTTCACTTTCTCCTTTAGGGGCCGCGGCGTCGTACATCATCTCCGGTTTTGCATTGGCTCCTGAGGAGCAGTGGCGATCTAAGAGGGGGGCGGGGGTGCGGTCCGCCCCGGGTGCCACACATTGGGGGGGTGTCAGCTCACCTCTCCCTGCTCTGGTTGTCACAGCACCGCTGCCTGAGCCCGGCTGTCACCGCTTCAAGCATGGGGGGGTGGGGGCGCCAGGCTCAGGCAGCAGTGCTGTGACAACCAGAGCAGGGAGAGGCGAGCTGTGACAGGGTGCGGGGGTGCCAGGGTGAGGACAGTCACTGTGCCCAGATGACTGACACCCAGGGGGCCGACCACTGTATTTACTCTGCAGCTCGCAGAGAGACACAGCAGTGCTGAGTAGAGGACGGAGTTAACTTTTCAAGTTTTTTTTTTTTTCCCATTTTTATTGAATAAAGAAAATAGGTACAGTACAGCGTGTTTTGACACAGAATCAGGTTGTACAGTACAAGCGGAACAGATGTAGATGGATTAGACGGTCTGCTGTAGGATTAACATACTGTTCAATTAGGGACAACATGAGGGCTTCTCCAGTACATGTTCTTCACACGTAGGTGAGGGGGTTTGACGATAGGGAGGCTTGGAGAGCTGGTTGTCCTGAGTCTTTGGTTGAGGCATGGGCTTTTAATACCAGGCTGATAGTGGACCGGTCAAGGAGCTTTTAGTCTGGTTATATATGTGTAAGGTGGAACTGTAAGTTAGGTTGTGCTTAGCTGAGTTGTAGAGGGCATCCAGGCGTTGGGTTTTTTCAGCCTGGTTAATGAGCTAGTGGTAGAGTCAATCCTAGTGTTGTGTGATCGAATTATCAATTGTCTATGATTCTGTCTGATTACTGATTGGATAAAACCTATGATGGGGTAAGGTGGGGTGGGTAGTGTGAAGTGGGGGGGTAGGGGAGGTGTGGAAGGGGGTTAGGGGGAGGGGGCCAGAGGGGGTGGGTCACCATCTCTCTTTCCCTCCATGGGAGTGGGTGGGGGAGTAGTGGAAGCAGTACGCACCGTAGTTTCGGTGTAGTGGGTATGGGGGTTGCCCCAATGTAGTTCCGTTTTATGGCCGGGTGTATGGGAATAGTTTGAGTCTATTCTTTAATTAGTTTAGGGTGGGGTGGTACATGGTGTATTACCCTGAGTTGTGTTGGACGCGTTCATGTCAGTGTAGTCTGTTGTTGTCTGAAAGTGGGTCCAGCAGGCCCATTTGGAGGAAAATTTGTTGGTGTATCATGGGCTATGTGTATAAGGCGCTCCATTTCGGCTATCTTGGCTATTCTGGTCGACCATTCTTTGAGGGGGGTTGTGGGGTACCCCAATGGACTGGGATGCATTGTTTGGCAGCGTTTACCATATGCATGGTGAGGGATTTGAGGTATCCAGGGTTAGGGAAGGTGGAGTAGTGTAGGAGGAATTGTGCTGGGGAGAACTCGAGGGAGTATGTGGTCACCTTTGTAATAATGCGGTGTACCTCTAGCCAGTATGCTTGAATGGTGGGACAGTCCTAGAAAATGTGCAGGAGTGCCCCTTTCTCCTTATAACTTTTCAAGTTAACCAGCAGGTGATTGGTTGCTAGGTGGTCCTAGCAACCAATCATTAGCTTGTTAGTATAAAAATAAGCTCCAGCAGTTCCCATCCTCTGATCAGCACTGCTGTGTCTCCGGCTCTGCATGCCAACTAAGGTAGGAAGGGGTAATGTGTAATGTGCAGGGTGCAGTGTCCAGAGCTGGGTGGGGGG
>BLSH010534966.1:79189-97751 GCA_018402905.1 Glandirana rugosa | reverse complement strand
TGTGTAATGTAAAGGGGTCCAGAGTTGCAGGGGCTGTGTAAAGGGGTTGTGGAGAGGGGGTATGCAGTAGTGACAAAGAGACATGGGGGG
Organism: Glandirana rugosa; assembly: GCA_018402905.1. Classification (NCBI taxonomy): domain Eukaryota; kingdom Metazoa; phylum Chordata; class Amphibia; order Anura; family Ranidae; genus Glandirana; species Glandirana rugosa. The sequence continues at coordinate 97,661 of BLSH010534966.1, read as the reverse complement.
GGGGGGGTGCAGAGGTAGACATGGGTTGTTTTTACATTTCAGAGTTGGGGGGGGGTGCCAGATATAGGATCTGCCCTGGGGTGCCAAATGCTCTAGGTACGCCCCTGCCTGGGAGATCTTGGACAGCTTGGCATGGCACTGCTCCCATTTTGCATTGGTGTCTATGGAAAATCTTGATCAGCTTGGCATGGTTGTGCCATGCCAAGCTGACCAAGATTGCACCGCACTGCACATGCGTAAGATCGGTAGGTGCATGCTTGGTAGCCAGCATGCACGGAATCCAGGAAGGACACTGCGGCTTCAGATGCCCACACTGGAGATGGCCGCACTGTGCAGGAACTTCATAAAGTAAGAAAACAATGCTGCACAAATAGAAACTGAGCATAGTTTACAGCATACCTTTGTTACATTGCACAAGGCATGAGTATTCTAGGGGTATTTTTATCTGCTTTAAAGCAGTATTAAACCCAAAAGCAAGCATTTGTTATATTGCAATTTACCAATTTTTAGATGTAATGGCTGTATTAGTTTCCTTTTTTAGGCGTTTTTTTTTTTATATTTTCATCTGGTAAGCCAACCAGCGAGTCTGTTTTTCACAAGATCTTCAGCAGAATGTATCAGTTTACATGGAAGAGACAAACCACTTAACTCTGGGGTGATTAAAATGATCAGCTTTTATTCATGTAAAACCTTTACCCCAAAAAGGAAAAAAAAGGGTTTGCTGTAACGGCTTATGAAGTCTGAAGTGAAGTTTGGCTTCAATTTGTTAGTGGTTCTAAATCTGTTAATACATTTAGCACTACCCCCCCCCCCCCCCGTCCCAGATTGACAATGCTGTTGTCTGCTGTGCCTCCTATTTTTATTCCTCCAGAGTTGTGACTCACTAATACACTAATACAGGAGGTGTGTTGATGGCCAGATCACCAGGGGAAGACAGGGAAAAACAAAGCAGGAAAAACCAATGCAGCCACCACATCTAATGATTGGTAATCTGGTCTTCTGTTTAACCACTTCCTAACCGCTTAACAACTATAAGCGGTGACAGTGTGGCTCTGTCCCGTGAATCACCAGTTATAGTTGGCGCTCGCGGGCCCGCCGCACGCTCCCTGAGCGGGGCCGCGTTTCGAGCGGACTCGATATCCACCGGCGACCCGTGATGGCCCGTGACAGAACCAGAACAGGGAACTGCCGATGTAAACACGCAGGTTCCCCGTTCTGACAGGCGGCATGTGAGAGATCTACTGATCCCTGTACTTGGGATCAGTTAGATCTCTGGTGCCCCTGGCAGCCAAGCCCTCATACAGTTAGAACACACACAGGGAACACAGTTAACCCCTTCACTGCCTCCTGCAGGTTAACCCCTTTCCTGCCAATGACATTTATACAGTAATCAGTGGATATTTACATTTCTGATCTCTGTATAAATGTCATTGGTCCCAAAAAAGTGTCAAAAATGTCCGACATGTGCGCCCCAATATCACAGTCCTGATAAAAATCGCAGATCACCACCATTACTAGTAAAAAAAAAATTGTAAAAATGCCAGAAATTAATTCTCATGGTTTGTAAACGCAGCAACTTTTGCGCAAACCAATCAATAAATGCAGATTGAGGTTTTTTTGTTTTTTTTTACCAAAAATATGAGGAAGAATATAAATCGGCCAAAACCGATGAATAAATGTTTTCTTTTAGTTTTTTTTTTTTTGATATGTATTTTAGCAAAAAGTAAGAAATGTTTTTTTTTTTTTTTGCAAAATCGTCGCACTTTTTTTGTTTATAGCGATGATCAGAAATGACGCAGAGGTGATCAAATTCCACCAAAAGAAAGCTCTATTTGTGGGAAAAAAAATGCCCAAATTTCGTCTGGGTACAACGTAGCACGACCACGCAATTGTCAGTTAAAGCCACGCAATGCCAAATCGCAAGAAGTGCTCTGGTCCTATGGTGGGAAATCCTTCCGGGGCTGAAGTGGTTAACCACTTGCTGACCGCCGACTGCAGTCTGACAGCGACAAAGTGGCTCGATATTGCAAACCGCCGTCATATGACAGTGGCTGCAATATCCCTCACTGTGAGCGCGCTGCTGGAGGCACGCTCACTGTGTTCGGGGGCCAAGGAGCGGGTAGGGCGGACTACCCGTGATGGGCCCCCCCACAGTGAAAGAACGGAGGTCTGTGTAAGTAAACATGGATCTCCGTTCTGTTAGAGGGGGAAGGGCTGTGATCACAGGCTTCCTGTATATGGAAGTCGTGATCACTCCCTTCCCCTAGCCAGGCCAGCCCACATACAGTTAGAACACGCCCAGGGAACACAGTTAACCCTTAGAGTGCCCCCTCCAGGTTAACCCCTTCACTGCCAATGGCATTTACACAGCAATCAGTGCATTTTTATAGCACTGATCACTGTATAAATGCAATGGTCCCAAAAAAGTGTCAAAATGGTCCGAAATGTCTGCTGCAATATTGCAGTACTGCTAAAAATCGCAGATCGCCGACATTACTAGTAAAAAATAAAATAAAAACCCCAGAAATTAATTCTCATCATCCGTAAACGCTGCAAATTTTGCGCAAACCAATCAATAAACGCAGATTTGTGATTTTTTTTACCAAAAATATGAGGAAGGATATAAATCGGCCAAAACCGATGGAAAAAAATGTTTTCTTATATATATATATTTTTTTGGATTTGTATTTTAGCAAAAAGTAAGAAATTTGGGTTTTTTTGCAAAATTGTCGCTCTTCTTTTGTTTATAGCGGCAATCAGAAATGACGCAGCGGTGATCAAATACCACCAAAATAAAGCTCTATTTGTGGGGGAAAAGGACGCAGATTTTGTTTGGGTACAACGTCGCACGACCGCGCAATTGTCAGTTAAAGCGATGCAGCGCCGAATCACAAAAAGTGCTCTGGTCCTAAAGTGGGAAATCCTTCCGAGGATGAAGTGGTTAATACTGCTCTAAATTGGGTTTAAAACCAAAAAATGAAATATATTGCAGTTCACCAATCATTATATGTTGAGGCTGCGTTTTTGTAGGCTTTGTTCCCTCTGTTTTATACCTGGTGATCTAGCCAGTAACACACCCCCTGTTTTAGAGTGCCTACAGTACACTCTGGATGAAGGAGCAACAGAGACACCTTTTGGACAGCAGCATTGTCAGTCTAGGGGGAGAGGAGTTTTACAAGTGCTAGTAGATTTAAATACACTAACAAATAGAAGCCAAACTGCAACTAACACTTTATAAACAGTTACAGCAACAGTTTTGTTCATTTTGGGATATAGGGTTCACATAAATATTTAAAAGCTGATCATTTTAACCGGAAGGATTTCCCCTTTAATGACCAGGCCATTTTTTGCGATACGATACTGCTTCGCTTTAACTGACAATTGCGCGGTCATGCGACATTGTACCAAACATAATTGATGTCCTTTTCCCCCACAAATATAGCTTTCTTTGGTGGTATTTGATCACCTCTGCGGTTTTTATTTCTTGCGCTATAAACAAAAAGAGCGACAATTTTGAAAAACAAAACAATATTTTTTTACATTTTGGTATAATAAATATCCAAAAAAAAAAAAGTAAAAAAACGAATTTATTCATCAATTTAGGCCAATATGTATTCTTCTACAATTTATTGGTAAAAAAAGAAATCGCAATACGTGTATATTGTTTGGTTTGTGCAAAAGTTATAGCGTCTACAAAATCGGGTATAGATTTATTATTCATTTATTTTTTTACTAGTAATGGTGGCGATCAGTGATTTTTACGTTGCGGCGGACAGATTGGACACCTAACTGACATTTTTTACACTTTTTTTTGGGAACCAGTGACATTATTACAGTGATTAGTGCTCTGTTATTCTACTAATGACACTGGCAGGGAAGGGGTTAACACTAGGGTTGATCAAGGGGTTAAATGTGTTCCCTGGGAGGTGTAACTCTAACGGTATGGGGGATGGGCTGACTGAGGAAGCAGAGATTCGTCTTCCTGCAGAGCAGAAAGTCAGGATCTGTGTGATCTCCCCTGTCAGAATGGAGATCTGCCTTGTTTACACAGGCAGATCCCCATTCTGTCACCGCGGGGAATGATCACGGGATGCCGGCGGATAAAAGCGAGGTCCCGCGCCGACGTACAGCTATGGCGAATGAGCCGACCTGCAGTAGTATAATGACGGCGGCTGGTCGGCAAGTGATTAAGCACCCCTGCCAGTGGTAAACTTTTTTTTTATTTCTGTACCAGTGAATGCTAAAGTGTTAAATTTATCATCATTTTATGTCCAAGTGACAATGGTCATCGGGAAAAAGGGGGTGAATCTCCCCAGAGGTGACAAGGACAGCAAAGACTGTTTTTTAAGATGCGTAATAACTGTTCTGATCAGCCAACATCCTATTGGCTATAAGACATGCAACCCATTTTTGAAGCTTATGAGCTGAACAGCAGATCGTATAGAACAGAAGGCTGTTTGACGTATAGTAATTGGTTTCCTTTCATGTTTGTGTATCTGAGGTATTGCTGTTGTACAAAATTCTGTATATTGTTACAACCACTTCAATAAAATGCAATGCAAACTATGTATACCATAGGATTGTCTGTATTTGATGTCAAACTGAATAAATGTAATTTTGTTGACTGAATGCATGGCTTTTTTTCTCAGAGAATAGGTGCTAAACCTCCCCCCTTCTGAGTCACTTCTTTGCTCTGCCCCCTACCCTCCTCTGAGCACCATCCATTGGTTCCAGCCCCTACCCACCTCTGAGCACCATTCCTTGGTTCCACCCCCTACCCACCTCCCAGCACTGCCTCATTTAGAAAATACAGAGCCAATGTCATTAATTATGTTGTGCTAAGTAAATTGTATGGAATTTGGTAATGATAATAAGAAAAGCAGTAAAATAGATCCCCTGTAGCCAGCAGTAATATACCTCCCCAACAACAACAGACCCACCAGCAACATACGATCCCCGCAACAAAATATCACCCCAGCAACAATTGACCCCTGGCAGCAAGACCAGATCTCCCATGCAGCCAGCATCAATAGACTCTCCAGCAGCCAGGAATAATAGATCCCTTCCAGGAACAATTGACCCTCCCAGCAACATAATCTCCCCCCGTAACAATAGATCCCCACCAGCAACAATAGACCTACCTAGCAACAATAGGCCACCAGCCAAAAATACATCCCCTCCAACAATAGATCCCCCAGCAGCCAGCATTAGTAGACCCTCCATCACATCCCAGCACCCCTTGCCATTACATACATTAAGTGCTGGAGGTGCCAGTGTTGCTGCTGAAAAAATGCTCCAACTGAATGAATATTTAAAGCTGAGCTCTGGACAGAAATGTTATTAGTTGTTTGAAATATTGGTTACATACCTTTAAATATTTTATTGTTGTAATACACACTGATCCTGATATTGAGAAAACCTTCCTTTGTTCCTGGAAAAGCCCTTTAGGTCTAGTTCTGAAGACCGAGAGCTGCTATTTTCCGGCCAGCGGTCTTGTACATCCCCAGCTGTGACATGAGTTTTTTTCCTTTCAGCCCAGTGGGTTGAACGAAAAAAAAGTCCGCTCCGGTTGAAGCTGCTGTACTAATGATCCGATGTTAGTACAGCAATCTCCCCCGCTGAGCCGTTGTGTTCTGACAAGGGGACAGCCCCCTGCCAGAACACTCCGCTCAGTGCTCTCAGCCATGGACTGAGAGCACTTATCGGGAGCCAGTCGGTTGGTTTTCTGTCGGACTGGCTGCCATATACATAGACTGAATGTCTGGCAGTTTTTATTGAACCGGCTGATGTCGCCTGGCATTCAGCCCCTGTGTACAGGGCTTAAAGCTGCCCATACAGTAGTAGAGTTTCAGTTTAATTCTTTTTTTTATAAGAATGTTTGTTCAAGTTTCCGATCATTAGTGGGGTCAAATCTGTATTCCTATTCGCCTGCAGTGATGGTAATTTACATTAGGGAAAGTCCATTCACTACAAAATTTGATGTTAAAAGCGATAACATTTTACAGTGTTGTCAAATGACATTCGTCAATTCATCAAATGTACTGCTAAGAATGTTTGTGCAAACCTTCGTTAGAAAATCCTTTAGTGCATGGGCAGCTTAACAAGAAGTGATGTTGCCTCCCCCGAGATACCTCCTCCTGGTGCCAGGAATTAATGAATATTTGGGATGAGGAGGGCAGCTGCCCAGGACACAGTGGTAGGGGGTAGGTGCCTTCTCACCACATGCTCTAGATCAGTGGTTCGCAACCAGCAGGCTGCAGCTTCATGTCTGCTTTCACAGCTACTGCTGTCACAGTGTGCTCCAAAATGTCCACTTCTAACCCGATATGCCCATACAGTAAAACCTTGGATTGCGAGCATAATTCGTTCCAGGAATTATACTTGTAATCCAAAGCACTCTTATATCAAAGCGAATTTCCTCATAAGAAATAATGGAAACTCAGATGATTCGTTCCACAACCATTTATTCATAAGTCCTTCAGTTTATAGTCCATATAAAAAGATTATAGCAATGTAATAGGTTGTGTAACCATAAAATGTCCATCCACAAATGACCGCCTCCACAAGGGGATTAGAAGAAAAATCCAGCAGCAGCTGAGTATAAAAGAGAAGAGAGGCGCCTCTAAGTGTAGCAATACAGTTACATTTATTGAAACTCACATGGTTGATGATTAAAAGAGGCACATCTAAGTATTCAGGCATATGGGGTAAAGCTGTCCACATAGACCATCCTCCGCATCGCTGGCTCTCATCACTGTCAGTCTGCAATCGTGACCAGGGAGACTACCCTGCAGTAGAGCAATCTGAAAGTGGAGCGCAGTGTGGAAGGGATGACACTGATGGCAGTGCGGAGGACAGTCTATTTATTAAAAAATGTTGCTTGTCTTGCAAAACGCTCTCAAACCAAGTTACTCTCAAACCAAGGTTTTACTGTAGTTGACATGAAAAACACATTGTGTGCACAACTACCTTCTAGCTGCCTACAAACGACTTGCCAACCATGGGCAGAGAATAGGTGCAGAGCAATACACCCATTCTATGTCATGCATTAGCAGCAGGGAGGGGGGCGCAGTTCTGCAACGTTGCCCTGGGCACTGGGAGAACCTGTCCCGGTACTGTTTGGGATGAAGTGATGATACAGATTTTCGAACAGTGAGTTTTTACCTTTTATACACAAGGAGGTTATGCTTTAGCAACCAAGCAGATTTATTGGACTGATGTAGTTAAAGTGGTAGTAAAGTCAGCTTTGTTATTATTACCTACAGGTAAACCTATAATACCTGTAGGTAAAATGAATATCTCCTAACCGGGCACTGTTTAGGAGATATTCATACTGAATGCAGCCGGTGACGTCACCAGTGTATGTGCTTTGAAGGTCTGGCATACTGTGCCAAACCTTCAGAGCACTGTGCCGGAACCAAGGGCTCCCGTGCTTATGCGTGGGAGTGACGTCATCGCTGCTCTGGCTTTTGGAAGGAAGACCAGGAGGAGATGGCAGCCCTGGAGGGCTTCGTTCTAAGGTATGTATTTCATAATGTGCTAGTAGTTTGCTATGAAGTGTGTGTATGTATATACAGTATCTCACAAAAGTGAGTACACCCCTCACATTTTTGTAAATATTTTATTATATCTTTTCATGTGACAACACTAAAGAAATTACACTTTGCTACAATGTAAAGTAGTGTGTGTACAGCTTGTATAACAGTGTAAATTTGCTGCCCCCTCAAAATAACTCAACACACAGGCATTAATGTCTAAACCGCTGGCAACAAAAGTAAGTACACCCCTACGTGAAAATGTCCAAATTGGGCCCAATTAGCCATTTTCCCTCCCCAATGTCATGTGACTCATTAGTGTTACAAAGTCTCAGGTGTGAATGGAGAGCAGGTGTGTTACATTTGGTGTTATCGCTCTCACTCTCTCATACTGGTCACTGGAAGTTCAGTATGGCACCTCATGGCAAAGAACTCTCTGAGTATCTGAAAAAAGAATTGTTGCTCTACATAAAGATGGCCTAGGCTATAAGAAGATTGCCAAGACCCTGAAACTGAGCTGCAGCACGATGGCCAAGACCATACAGTGGTTTAACAGGACAGGTTCCACTCAGAACAGGCCTCGCCATGGTCAACTAAAGAAGTTGAGTGCACGTGCTCAGTGTCATATCTAGAGGTTGTCTTTGGGAAATAAACGTATGAGTGCTGCCAGCATTGCTGCAGAGGTTGAAGGGGTGGAGGTAAGCCTGTCAGTGCTCAGACCATACCCCGCACACTGCATCAAATTGGTCTGCATGGCTGTCGTCCCAGAAGGAACCTTCTTCTAAAGATGATGCACAAGAAAGCCCACAAAAAACAGTTTGCTGAAGACAAGCAGACTAAGGACATGGATTACTGGAACTATGTCCTGTGGTCTGATGAGTCCAAGATAAACGTATTTGGTTCAGAAGGTGTCAAGCGCATGTGTCGACAACCAGGTCAGGAGTACAAGACAAATGTGTCATGCCTACAGTCAAGCATGGTGGTGGGAGTGTCATGGTCTGGGGCTGCATGACTGCTGCTGGCACTGGGGAGCTACAGTTTATTGAGGGAACCATGAATGCCAACATGTACTGTGACATACTGAAGCAGAGCATGATCCCCTCCCTTCGGAGACTGGGCCGGAGGGCAGTATTCCAACATGATAACGACCCCAAACACTCCTCCAAGTCGACCACTGCCTTGCCAAAGAAGCTGAGAGTAAAGGTGATGGACTGGCCAAGCATGTCTCCAGACCTAAACCCTATTGAGCACCTGTGGGGCATCCTCAAACGGAAGGTGGGGGAGTGCAAGGTCTCTAACATCCACCAGATCTGTGATGTCATCATGGAGGAGTGGAAGTGGACTCCAGTGGAAACGTGAAGCTCTGGTGAACTCCATGCCCAAGAGGGTTAAAGCAGTGCTAGCAAATAATGGTGGCCACACAAAATATGGACACTTTGGGCCCAATTTGGACATTTTCACTTAGGGGTGTACTCACTTTTGTTGCCAGCGGTTTAGACATTATTGGCTGTGTGTTGAGTTATTTTGAGGGAACAGCAAATTTACACTGTTATACAAGCTGTACGCTCACTACTTTACATACTACCAAAGTGTCATTTCTTCAGTGTTGTCACATGAAAAGATATAAAATATTTACAAAAATGTGAGGGGTGTACTCACTTTTGCGAGATACTGTATATGTTTGTGTATGTATATATACAGTATCTCACAAAAGTGAGTACACCCCTCACATTTTTGTAAATATTTTATATCTTTTCATGTGACAACACTGAAGAAATGACACTTTGGTAGAATGTAAAGTAGTGAGTGTACAGCTTGTATAACAGTGTAAATTTGCTGTCCCCTCAATGTCCAAATTGGGCCCAATTAGCCATTTTACCTCCCCGGTGTCATGTGACTCCTTAGTGTTACAAGATCTCAGGTGTGAATGGGAAGCAGGTGTTTTAACTTTGGTGTTATCGCTCTCACTCTCTCATACTGGTCACTGGAAGTTCAACATGGAACCTCATGGCAAAGCACTCTCTGAGGAATTAAAAAAATAATTGTTGCTCTACATGAAGATGGTAGTCTATAAGAAGATTGCCAAGACCCTGAAACTGTGCTGCAGCACGGTGGCCAAGACCATACAGCGGTTTAACAGGACAGGTTCCACTCAGAACAGGCCTCGCCATGGCCGACCAAAGAAGTTGAGTGTATGTGCTTAGCGTCATATCCAGAGGTCGTCTTTGGGAAATAGATGTATGAGTGCTGCCAGCATTGCTGCAGAGGATGAAGGGGTGGGGGGTCAGCCTGTCAGTGCTCAGACCATATGCCGCACACTGCATCAAATTGGTCTGCATGGCTGTCATCCCAGAAGGAAGTGTCTTCTAAAGATGGTGCACAAGAGAGCCTGCAAACAGTTTTGCTGATGACAAGCAGACTAGGGACATAGATTACTGGAACCATGTCCTGTGGTCTGATGAGACCAAGATAAACTTATTTCCTTCAGATGGTGTCAAGCATGAGTGGCAACAACCAGGTGAGGAGTACAAAGACAAGTGTGTCTTGCCTACAGTGAAGCATGGTGGTGGGAGTGTCATGGCCTGGGGCTGCATTAGTGCTGCCGGCACTAGGGAGCTACAGTTCATTGAGGGAACCATGAATGCTAACATGTACTGTGACATACTAAAGCAGAGTATGATCTCCTCCCTTCGGAGACTGGGCCGCAGGGCAGTATTCCAACATAATAACGACCCCAAACACACTTCCAAGACAAGTACTGCCTTGCTAAATAATCTGAGGGTAAAGGTGATAGGCTGGCCAAGTATGTGTCCAGACTTAAACCCTATTGAGCATCTGTGGGGCATCCTCAAACGGAATGTGGAGGAGCGCAAGGTCTCTAACATCCACCAGAGTGGAAGAGGACTCCAGTGGCAACCTGTGAATCTCTGGTGAAATCCAGGCCCAAGAGGGTTAAAACGGGTTAAACTATAATAAGGCTTACCTGTAGGTAAAATGAATATCTCCTAAACCTGCACGGTTTAGGAGATATTTTCCTTGCATGCAGCCGCTGACGTCAGCGGCGCATGCGCAGTGAAGTTCCGGCGAAGGACTGGCTTATCCTGCCAGACCTAGCCGAAACAGAGGGCACCCGTGCGCATGCACGGGAGTGACGTCTTGCTGCTCCAGCCCTCACAGCATCGGAGCCGCAAACCCGGAAGGAACTCCGAGGGAAACTATCAGCTCTTTCAGAGAGGACCACGTGGCCTTGTCGGATCTTCGTTCTGAGGTATTTTATAATGAGCTAGTATGCAGAGCATACTAGCTCATTATTCCTTTACCTTACAGTTTTTTTTTTAGCTGGGTGTACAACTGCTTTAAGGCAGTGCTGGAAAATAATGGTGGCCACACAGAATATTGACACTTTGGGCCCAATTTAGACATTTTCACTTAAGGATGTACTCACTGTTGTTGCCGGACATATATATATATATATATATATATATATATAATTTTTTATTTTTTTTTTACCTTCTATTGGTTGAACTAGATGGACTTGTGTCTTTATTCAGCCAGACTGTAACATTTTGCAATTGTCTTCAGGGGAAAGTTTTTTTTTTTCCTTTGTTCTTACTGCAGCAGTTTACAACTATGTTAACATCTCTGGGTATAGCTTTAAGATGAAATGGTCAAAAAATTTAATGCCCTTTCAATTTAGACCTGTGATGACCATTCTAAAATGTTTAGGTGCAATTATGATTTTTTCTGTTGGTCCACAAAATGTCCACATCTACGATACAAAATCCACTTCTTTGTATGGTCTGCTAGTAATAAATGTAGATATCTATAATAAAAGCACATAAATAATTCCATCTGTACCGAGGTTGACATTGTTTTTGCTGGAGAAAAATCAAGAGAAAAGGCATATAAATGCAGATGGATCTTATCTTTTCAAGGACAGCAAAGAAAGCTTTAATTGTTTAGAAGACCTTGTGTGTTTGGTTGAAACATATGGCCGTGCAGAAATGCATTAGTAAAATCTAATTCTTCTATCTTAGTTCCTTGGAATACCTAGAGTCTTAGCCTCTCCTTAGAGATGATGGGCACAGCTGGCAAAAGATTAGAATGACTACTTTCTCTGCAGAAGTAAAGCATTTTCAAATTTCTATAACATGATTTTGACTGCATCATGCCATCTGCATAACACAGTTTAGCTTTGATCAACAAGAGCAAGCAATCAAATATAGAAAAAGAATTACGTTACGTTTCATGTCTCTGATCTGTCATAAAATACATAAAGGATATTTAGCAAGCTAATTAGTGGCATAATCAGGTGGATAATTAGTGTAGATTAGGATGCCTCTCTTTATGCAAAATACAGTATTTGCAGCAGTTTCCTGTGCCTGCAATCTTGGGCTGCCAACTGCAAAAAATGTACAAGGATATGCACTATATTTGCTTCTGAACAGTTTGCCACTTGCACCACTATTAATGGATCAGCAGCAGGTTATATATTGGCACTGTGCTTAGCAAGCCTTAAAGTAAACATATGCTCAGATGATGAACGTTAAAATATGTCTATTTTTAACAATCAGTAAAAGCCCTCCTAAATTGTAAACTCGAATGAGCAGGGCCCTGTATCAGATTGCATTGTGACTATACTGTCTGCCCTCGTGTTGTAAAGCGCTGCACAAACTGTTGGTGCTATATAAATCCTGCATAATAACAATAATGAAACAATTAAATAAGTGAATTTTGCTTCTGTGCTGCCCCTGTTGATAATGCAGATATGTGTGTAAGTACAGTATGTTTGATGGCTGCAGCAGACGCCTAATAGTGTCCCCACAACTATAAAATTACAAAATATAAAGTGCTGCACCGCTATACATACAGTATCTCACAAAAGTGAGTACACCCCTCACATTTTTGTAAATATTTTATATCTTTTCATGTGACAACACTGAAGAAATTACACTTTGCTACAATGTAAAGTAGTGAGTGTACAGCTTGTATAACAGTGTAAATTTGCTGTCCCCTCAAAATAACAACACACAGCCATTAATGTCTAAACTGCTGGCAAAAAAAGTGAGTACACTCCTAAGCGAAAATGTACAAATTGGGCCCAATTAGCCATTTTCACTCCCCGGTGTCATGTGACTCGTTAGTGTTACAAAGTTTCAGGTGTGAATGGGGAGCAGGTGTTATCGCTCTCAATCTCTCACACTGGTCACTGGAAGTTCAACATGACACCTCATGGCAAAGAACTATCTGAGGATCTAAAAAAAAGGATTGATGCTCTACATAAAGATCACCTAGCATATAAGAAGACCCTGAAACTGAGCTGCAGCACAGTGGCCAAGACCATACAGTGGTTTAACAGGACAGGTTCCACTCAGAACAGGCCTCGCCATGGTCGACCAAAGAAGTTATTTGCTCAGCGTCATATCCAGAGGTTGTGTTTGGGAAATAGGCGTGAGAGTGCTGACAGCATTGCCTGTCAGTGCTAAGACCATACGACACACACTGCATCAAATTGGTCTCCATGGCTGTCATCCCAGAAGGAAGCCTCATCTAGAGATGATGCACAAGAAAGCCCACAAACAGTGTGCTGAAGACAAGCAGACTAAGGACATGGATTACTGGAACCATGTCCTGTGGCCTGATGAAACCTAGATAAACGTATTTGGTTCAGATGGTGTCAAGCATGTGTGGCGGCAACCAGGTGAGGAGTACAAAGACAAGTGTGTCTTGCCTACAGTCAAGCATGGTGGAGGGGGTGTCATGGTCTGGGGCTGCATGAGTGCTGTCGGCACCACTGTCTTGCTAAAGAAGCTGAGGGTAAAGGTGATGGACTGGCCCAGCATGTCTCCAGACCTAAACCCTATTGAGCATCTGTGGGGCATCCTCAAATGAAAGTGGAGGAGCGCAAGGTCTCTAACATCTACCAGCTCCGTGATGTTGCCTTGGAGGAGTGGAAGAAGACTCCAGTGGCAACCTTTGAAGCTGTGGTGAACTCCATGCCCAAAAGGGTTAAGGCAGTGCTGGAAAATAATGGTGGCCACACAAAATATTGACACTTTGGGCCCAATTTGGACATTTTCACTTAGGGGGTGTACTCACTTTTGTTGCCAGTGGTTTATACAATAATAGCTGTGTGTTGAGTTATTTTGAGGGGACAGCACATTTACACTGTTATACAAGCTGTATACTCACTACTTTAGCAAAGTGTCATTTCTTCAGTGTTGTCACATTCAAAGATATAATAAAATATTTACAAAAATGTGAGGGGTGTACTCACTTCTGTGAGATACTGTGTATTGATAAATAAGGTATGTGCAATGAAAAATAAAATAAAATAAAACTGTGTATTAAATGTGCAAACTATGCATTATTATATATGTGCAACCACGCCATAGCATTGTTATTATGTGCAAAGAATTCAATTAATAATGTGCAAATAATAGCAATATTCTGTATATATGAACAAACTGTGGATCATATCTTGCAATTTCATTAGATATGTAAATAAAATTCAAGCACTCTTATAATAAAGGTCTATTTCAGGGATCTGCAATTAGCGGACCTCCAGTTGTTGCAGAACTACAAGTCCCATGAGACATAGCAAGACTCTGACAGCCACAAGCATCCCACCCAGAGTCAGTGGCATGATGGGATTTGTAGTTTTGCAACAGCTGGGGGTCCGCTAATTGCATATCCCTGGTCTATTTGAATATAAAGAGTCTCTGGTGGTGCTTCTTTCACATCACCTTAGTGTGAGTATGCTTCTGTGTCTCCTGTGTAATCTTCTATCACCACTGTGCTCACAGAACTCTCACCTCCTTTACGCTTGTGTCAGGGCATATACAGTCAGGTCCATAAATATTGGGACATCAGCACAGTTCTAATCTTTTTGGCTCTATACACCACCACAATGGATTTGAAATGAAATGAGGACGATGTGCTTTAACTGCAGACTTTCAGCTTTAATTTGAGGGTATTTACATCCAGATCAGGTGAATGGTGTAGGAATTACAACAGTTTGTATATGTACCTCCCACTTTTTAAGGGACCAAAAGTAATGGGACAATTGGCTGCTCAGCTGTTCCATGGCCAGGTGTGTGTTACATTTACATGGAGCAGATAAAAGGTCCAGAGTTCATTTCAAGTGTGCTATTTGCATTTGGAATCTGTTGCTGTCAACTCTCAATATGAGATCCAAAGAGCTGTCACTATCAGTGAAGCAAGCTATCATTAGGCTGAAAACACAAACCCATCAGAGAGATAGCAAAAACATTAGGTGTGCTCCAAATCAACTGTTTGGAACAACCTTAAAAAGAAAGAATGCACCGGTGAGCTCAGCAACGCCAAAAGACCCGGAAGACCACGGAAAACAACTGTGGTGGATGACCGAAGAATTCTTTCCCTGGTGAAGAAAACACCCTTCACAACAGTTGGCCAGATCAAGAACACTCTCCAGGAGGTAGGTGTATGTGTGTCAAAGTCAACAATCAAGAGAAGACTTCACCAGAATGAATACAGAGGGTTCACCACAAGATGTAAACCATTGGTGAGCCTCAAAAACAGGAAGGTCAGATTAGAGTTTGCCAAACAACATCTAAAAAAACCTTCACAGTTCTGGAACAACATCCTATGGACAGATGAGACCAAGATCAACTTGTACCGGAGTGATGGGAAGAGAAGAGTATGGAGAAGGAAAGGAACTGCTCATGATCCAAAGCATACCACCTCATCAGTGAAGCGTGGTGGTTGTAGTGCCATGGCGTGGGCATGTATGGCTGCCAATGGAACTGGTTCTCTTGTATTTATTGATGATTACTGACAAAAGCAGCAGGATGAATTCTGAAGTGTTTCAGGCAATATTATCTGCTCATATTCAGCCAAATGCTTCAGAACTCATTGGACAGTGCTTCACAGTGCAGATGGACCCGAATCATACTGCGAAAGCAACCAAAGAGTTTTTTAAGGGAAAGAAGTGGAATGTTATGCAATGGCCAAGTCAATCACCTGATCTGAATCCGATTGAGCATGCATTTCACTTGCTGAAGACAAAACTGAAGGGAAAATGCCCCGAGAACAAGCAGGAACTGAAGACAGTTGCAGTAGAGGCCCGGCAGAGCATCACCAGGGATGAAACCCAGCGTCTGGTAATGTCTATGCGTTCCAGACTTCAGGCTGTAATTGACTGCAAAGGATTTGCAACCAAGTATTAAAAAGTGAAAGTCTGATTTATGATTGTTAATCTGTTCCATTACTTTTGGTCCCTTAAAAAGTGGGAGGCACATATACAAACTGTTGTAATTCCCACACCGTTCACCTGATTTGGATGTAAATACCCTCAAATTAAAGCTGAAAGTCTTCAGTTAAAGCACATCTTGTTTGTTACATTTCTAATCCATTGTGGTGGTGTATAGAGCCAAAAAGATTAGGATTGTGTCAATGTCCCAATATTTATGGACCTGACTGTATCTATTATCCTCCAGGGAAAACCTTCTAATGTGCTGGTCTGAATAGTGGATGGGTTCTTCTTTAAGGTGCTCCTGTATATCTGCTCCTGGGTCTCGCCCATAACTTGGGGAGAATATAGAGAAAGTTCCCCATAGTCTAATATTGTCAAAATATTCTGTTTATTTAGTTAAAAATCGCACTTAAAATATTAAATATGCATATGATAACCACGAGTACCGTACTTTGCTTTTACATACATTACTTTCGGTTTCCTGTCTGCCTCCTCTCACACCCTACGTGTTACGTTACTGTCACGTGACTTCATCAGAGGAACAAGGAGAGGTTCCAGACGAGTAAGGAAAGAATAGGGACATGCCATCCTTCCTGGTAACCTTCCCATTTGAGTATGGACCAACCAGGCCACATTCCACCCCTCTAGATAGATGCTGCTGGCACATCTATGACCTGCACTGCTGCACACAGCTGTTATATGCTGTGAGTAATCCCAGTTGGTTGCCTTCCCACCGAATTGTGAATTACTGGATTCTGCATTAGTACAAGTTCTGTTCTCTGTAACTGGACCTGTGTGTTTACTGGCGCTGCACCATGTTGCACCTCCCCACAAGTTTTTAAGGCAGACCTGATCGGATGGTCCATTCACCCCTCTGGACTGGCATGTGTCTGTTTACACCCACCTACCTACGATCCGGTCTAGGTGGATCAAATCAGAGAGCAGTTGGGTGTAAATGGGCAGCGGAGTCACATATGGAGCAGAGCAGGCTCTGTCCGTGTCCACTCTGCAGAAACTGAGCAGACACAGACCTGTCATCTTCCCGCTCTGCTGTGATTAGCAGGGGATCAGTGGACAGATCCCCTGCTGATGAAAATTGAGTCTGCCCTATTTGAAACTGTCCTAAAGCTGGATGTCAGATAGTTTCAAACAGCTTAGAAATACCCGGTATGTGTTCACATTAGAAGCATAGCATGCTGCCAAGATTCTACTCTCTCTATAGAAAATAGCAGAGATTTCAGTACACTTATTGTGAAAATGCATTTCTCCTCAGTGCCTATAGCTCTACATGTAATGGAGGGCTTGTTTTAATGTGCTTTCACTGATATTCACAGAATATGTAAATACTTTATTGTGCATAATCAGAAAACAGGTTCATTTAAGCACAGTCATGTTGGAACAGGAAGGTGCCATCCCCAAACGGTTCCCACTAAGTTGGGAGCATGAAATCCTCCAAAATGTGTTGGTATGCTGACAACTTAAGAGTTCCCTTCACTATAACTAAGGGGCCAAGCCCAACCCCTGAAAAGCAACCCCACACCATAATCCCCCCTCCACCAAATGATTTGGACCAGTGCACAAAGCAAGGTCCATAAACACATGAATGAGCGAGTTTGGGGTGGAGGAATTTGACTGGCCTGCACAGAGTCCTGACCTCAACCTGATAGAACACCTTTGGGATGAATTAGAGCAGAGACTGTGAGCCAGGCCTTCTCATCCAACATCAGTGCCTAACCTCACAAATGCGCTTCTGGAAGAATAGTCAAACATTCCCATAGACACACTCCTAAACCTTGTGGACAGCCTTCCCAGAATCGTTGACGCTGTCATAGCTGCAAAGGGTGGGCCAACTCAATATTGGAACCCTATGGACTAAGACTGGAATGCCATTAAATTTCATGTGTGAGTAAAGGCAGGTATCACAATACTTTTGGTAATATAGTGCATATAAGCTGACCTTAATAGTTCTACCATAATCACTACTATGTTCAACTTCATTTGCTGTGTGCACATTATGTTCTACTAGTGTATATATTAAGCTCTTCAAAGCAACGCTAGAGACTAAAGAATAATGCAAGATAATGAACAAAGCATCTTATGTGTCAAATAAAACTTAATCCCAAATAACATAACATGCAAATAAATATAAATACATATATGAAATAAAATCAATATTGATGATAAAAAATGTGCAAAAACGGAATTGAAAGTGCAAAATTATCAATAGTCCATATGTAATAAATCGTAAGGACGTGAAATATTGTCAATAAAGTGACAAAGTGCAAAAATTAATAATGATCCATATATGGAAATAAAAAAGTCCTGGAAAGTCCTAGAGGTCTGCAAAAGGAAGCAAAAATGGGGGCTAAGGGCGGGACAAGTGCCCTACAAAAAATGGGGACAGGGAAATAACTAAAAGCATTTTTTAAAAAAAATCAAAAATGGAGGTGGATGTGGACCATCTTCAAACTGTGTCTGAAAAGTATTAATTAAGGGTAGAAGCATATCACTGTTCTAAAATCATCTTCAAACTGTGTGAAAAAAAGTATAAATAAGCCGGGAGAACCCATATCACTGTTCTACAATCATCTGGAAACTGTGTGTTAAACTTTATGAAAAAATAAAGGTATATACCTAGTAATAATTAAAAACGTGAAACAGTGAAATAACTGTTATAAAGTGCAGGAATGCTAAATAATGT
>BLSH010534966.1:42142-57855 GCA_018402905.1 Glandirana rugosa | reverse complement strand
CCCCCCCCCCCCCCCCCCCCCCCCCCCCCCCCCCCCCCCCCCCCCCCCCCCCCCCCCCCCCCCCCCCCCCCCAAAGGGACCCACAGAATTTGCACTCATATTATAACATTAGGATTTCTCAAGGGCACATCCACCACCATAGATCCCCAAGCGTCGATCCAGCCCGACCATATCTTGTCAAATTTTTTTGGGCAGTTCCTGTTCATGTACGTAATTTTGTACAGTGGCAAGATGGAGTTCAGGACCGACCGCCATTGAGGCACCGTGGGTGGTAGAATGTCTTTCCATCTAAGGAAAATTTCCCTACGAGCATAGAAGGTGGCATATCCCAGAAACAACCTAGTATACCAACTTACAGTTGGGTTCACAATGATATGCAGTAGTATTATTTTAGTATCCGACCCAAGGGTTAAATCAGTAGCCCGGTTTATGTCAGCCAAAACCCCTGTCCAGTACACATCCAATTTTGGACATGCCCCCAACCATGTGTATTAAGGAGGCGGCCATTTCACCACATCTAAGACATGAAGCGGGGTATATCACCGTTAGCCTCTTAGGGGTGTGGTAAGCCCTGTGCAGGAATTTTATTTGGAGGAATCTATCTCGGGTGGAGATCATGTTAGTGATAAAGGAGGATGCACAACTCTCCAAATCCTCCTCTGTCAAGCCAGGGAAATCCTTTTGCCATTCACCAAATGACCTTTCCAACTATTTGCTTTGGGCCAGTGATAGTCGGAAGTATGTAGAAGACAGAGGTTTATTTATGAATTTGGCAATAAGGAGACCTTCTACCGGATCAGCCTCCAGGGTAAGGGGGAGGGGAAATTGGGAGTTAAATGCATGTCGAAGCTGGAAGTAGTGAAAGTACATCCACTGTGGTAGGGCATATGTAGCCCTAAGGTCTGCAAAGGTTCGTAAGGGAGAACGGTAGCGGGCTCTAGCCTTTTGCCACACCGTGATAGTGGTACGCATTAGCGCAGTGGTCTCAGGATGAGAATGTGCACCACGAAACACCAAATTGCTAAGGGTAAAGTACGATCCCATTATGGCCGCTTCTAGAGTCACAGCCGGGTTATCCCTGGGTTGGGAGAACCACCACCTGACCATCACCAGGACCGCCGCCCAGAAGTATTGCAAAAAGTTTGGTAAAGCCAGGCCACCTTGTTTAAGAGGTAGTTGTAGAGTGGAGACGGCCAGTCGTGGGAGTCTCCCACACCACACAAAAGATGATATGATACTCTTTAATTTCCCGAAGAAGGAGGCCAGAGGGATAAGAGGGGAGTTGCAAAATAGGTATAAAAACTTTGGCAGGTATATAATTTTTATAAGGTTCACTCTACCCACGGGGGAGAGAGGGAGAAATCTCCAAGTCCTGCATTTCTGGCAAAAGTTTCCAAGTAACGGCTAGAGGTTCAGGTTAAAGTATAAGGATAGCGGGGCCCGCACCACCACACCCAGGTATTTGAATTCCGCGACCCACTTCAAGGAGGTATTCATTTGGGGGGGGGGGGGGGTCTGAGGAGTATAGGGGAAACAGCACCGATATCTTCCAGTTAATCTTTATACCCAATAGGGACCCAAATGCATCGATAGTCTGGAGAGCCGCTGGAGAAGAAAGGAGTCATCCTTCAAAAAGAGAAGAGTGTCATCCACGTACATTGATATCTTCTCCATCACCATCCCTAAATGTATGCCTTCTATTGTGGGGTCCGACCTAATCCGAGCCGCCATAGGCTCCATTGCTAATGCAAAAAGACCCGGGGAGAGCGGGCACCCTTGCCACCACTGGTTAAGGGAAAAGGGGAGGATAGGGAATTATTGGTGCGGACTCTAGCCTAGGGATCATGGTATAAAAGCTGGAGCCACTTAATGAACCAGGGGCCAAACCCAAATTTGCGCAGGGCGGCCCAGAGGTAGCGCTACTCCACTGAATCGGAGGCCTTTTCGGCATCCAGTGAAGCTACCACCCCCCGAGCCATCCGGCGCCATCCTGGATACATGGGTCAGAAGTCTGCAAATATTTATGTCTGGTTTTCCCCGTCTGCAAGGAGGCTACTGCCTCCTGTAGTTCTTTCAAAGTTATGGGGCTATCCAATGCATCCCCAGAGGTGGCTGTTATGCATGGCAGGTCAATGTCGTCCAGTTAGACATATAATTCCTCATCTGTACTCGTAGTCCTGGATCTATATAGTTCTTCGTAGAATGTAGCAAAGCAGTTATTGATACCCGCGGGATCCGTCACCAGCATGCAACCTGGATCACGCACCCCAGATATCGACACAGACGAGGATCTCTCTTTGGCCAACCATTCCAACATGCTTATAAAATGAAACCGTGACTTTAGTAAAGGCGCTACTAGATAGTATATTCAAATGATAAACATGTAAAACCATGCATTACCGTTGTCTATAGTGAAATTCAATTCAAAAGTGAGTCACTCTGTGCAACAATAAATAAGTGGAAAACAACCTTTTGCTCTTAGTAGTTAGTTCCGGCCGGGCCGCCGTTTCAAAACACCAACGGATATTATTCCTGTTTTTCTTCTTACTCCGTGTATCCAGGTATATATAAGGGAGAAAGACAGATGCTGTATATAAATGCTGTGGGAAAGCGCAGTGATGCTGCTGTGACTTACTGTTAGGTGAAGTCAGACGAGCGGCTGGATGTTTATCCGCCGAGAGATCTCCGTATGACTGTGGCTACTGTGGGTGAGCGTGACAGTCACTGCGCTTTCCCACAGCATTTATATACAGCATCTTTCTTTCTCCCTTATATATACCTGGATACACGGAGTAAGAAGAAAAACAGGAATAATATCCGTTGGTGTTTTGAAACGGCGGCCCGGCCGGAACTAACTACTAAGGGCAAAAGGTTGTTTTCCACTTATTTATTGTTGCACAGAGTGACTCACTTTTGAATTGAATTTCACTATAGACACCGGTAATGCATGGTTTTACATGTTTATCATTTGAATATACTATCTGGTAGCGCCTTTACTAAAGTCACGGTTTCATTTTATAAACATTTTTTACTCTCCTCCTGAGAGGTGTGGCAGGGCAGCAACCAGCTTTACTTTTAATTTTAAAAAAATCACTTTCACCTGATCCATTCAGTATCCCAACAGCACCTGAACACAGAGGCAACTCCTCTTTCATTTCTTCATTCAGTGAATAGCACACAGCACTTATACATCACACACAATTCACACAACAGCAGCGCCAGAATTGTCTTTTTAAAAAAAAACCCACATTCCAACATGCGCCCATTTTTTCCCCCATGTTCAAAGATCCTTTGCGATTGATGTAGCTAGTGGATTTTGGTATTGGACGTACGGATTAAGTTAACATCTTGTAGCACAGCCTGGAAGTCTGAAAAAACCCAGGGATCACCTGAGTGAGAGGATTCAGTTTCCAGGGCAGCCACCCTCCCCTCTGCCCGCTGCAGATCTACTCTCAAGTTGCGATGCACTCTGCATATAAAACACTGAAAGCTTCCTCTGGAGAAGGCTTTAAAGGAATCCCATTAGGTGGGCAGGGGTGTAGACTGGTCAACATCGTTCCAGTAGCGCATCATGTCAGACCGGTAGGGCTCAGACACCCTCGAGTTGGATAACCAAAATCTAAATAAGTGCCACAAGCTATACGCCGGGTCAGTAGAGACACAAAGTTGTAGGGAAAGCAGGGCATGATCCAAAATCCCTCGTGGCAGACTAGAGATATCCTTGACCCTGGAAAGGACAGATCCCCCCGCGTACACCAAATTTACGCAGAAGAGAGTTTTATGTGAGGCAGAGTGGCAGGTGTATGCTCTCTGCTTGGGTAGCGCCACCTCCACCCATCCGTAAGACAGGATGCCTCCGCCCAAGCGACCAGGCCACTCAGGACCTGCGCCGCCAAGGAGAACCTGTCCATCCCAGAATACAGAACCATATTAAAACCTCCAATAAACAAAACATTTTCAGTGGCATAAGACATAACTCTAGCCATCAGGTGATGAAGGAGTCTAGCAGAGGATGGAGGTGGTAGGTATAAACCCACCAAGACCACCTCCATCATGTCTAACATGGCATGAAATATAATATAACGATCTTCCGGGTCCATCTCCAGCTCCAGCGCCAACAGTTTGAATGGTAAAGATTTATGGATTAATACACTTACACCCCGGGAGTAATTGGTATGGGAGGAGTTGTACTGGTGCCCCACCCATCGTTTCCTCAGACTCAACAGTTTACTCCCGTCAAGTGTGTTTCCTCGAGAATACAAATGTGGGGTCTATAGGAGGACAAAAATTGAAAGACCAGGGACCTCTTTATGGAGGAATTCAGGCCCCTGGTGTTCCAGGAAACTATGGTACAATCAGCCATTGGTAATGGGAGTGAAAAAATAAGGCGGAAATCTTAGAGGGGGGGCTTCGGAGCAGGACCCGGACCATCGGACACAATAAATCATCCACATCAAAACTACCCAAATTAATCCGCCGTGCATTGCCTGTGAAATAAAAGTTAATTAAACAGTAACAAAACATCCCAACCCACAACCCCACCCCACCACCCCCACCCAAACCCAGGGAGGCCTCATACCCAGTAACAACACAGAGGCGCCTTTCTAGGGGGAACGCGTACAAAATGTCAGTCATAGTCCGGCATTCAATTAGCCAACACCTTGGATTCTCAAGACCAGCATAAAAAGAGGAAAGCAGGTGCAGTCTCCCGGCAGCCACTGGGGGTATAAAACTTAAGTAATGTTACCATCAATGTTATCAGGGACTGGATCATAGTACAAGGGAGAGCATCACCAAGTCTTCCCCAGAGAAATCGAGAGGGGAAGTAAAGCTAGGAGAATAGAGCATATCCTCCAAAAAAACTATAACCAGGAACATGCTCTTGGCCAACAACAAGTGAAAAAAGGGGGGAGGTAGGAGTCACAGTTTATGGGGCTCAACAGGTTGGTCAGGAAGATAACTCAAAAAAGCTCGGTGGCTCTAAAGCAAAGGCCAGAAGGTACACATAGTCACCGTTCAACGTTGAGGCAGGGTATCAATCCACGCTGATGCCTCCTCCGGGGAGGTGAAGAATCTCACAGTTTCTCCATCTTACACCGGCAGCCTGGCCGGGAACAACATACTGTACTTCAAGCTTGATTTCCGCTGACGTTGAGTCTCAACAGAATAGTCTGGAAAAATTAGAAGCTTAGTATTTTCAAAGCGCAGCTCGCCCAAGGCCCTGGCTTTCTGTAGGATCAGGTCACGGAAGTGTAAATGTTTAAAGATGAATGTTCGTGGCGGTGCTCCCTGAGGGCCTCTAACTGATGGGATACGATGTGCATTTTCTACAGTGAAGAAGGGCGAGAAGCGGGCAGAGGGGAGCAATTTTTGCAGTAAGGTTTCAACAAAGGATGTGGCATTGGTGCCCTAGGCCCCCTCAGGGAGAACCAGGATACGTAGGATATTTCTTCTATTGTGATTTTCGGCGTCTTTGGCCCGGGCCTCTAACGCCTTAACCTTGGTCTTTAATGTATGCAAATCAGTAGTATGATCTCATACTGTATCTTCAGTTTGGGAGACCCGTTGTTCCACTTCATTTACTCGACCACGGAACGAGTCCAGGTCTCTATGCATGAATTCAACATTTGTTTGTATGTGGTCTATTTTATCCATCAGGGATGTGATCGCCTGCAGAACAGCTGTGAGCTCTGCCGACAACGTGGGGGCGCCGCCGCTATCCCCCTTCTGGGTTGCCATAGCAGTAGGAGTTTTAGGCAAGGTCGCGGCACCGGCCTTACCCTGTCCTTTCTTCCCAGTAATGGCCTCACATCTGGTGGAATGTCTTGTTGCTCCCTTCCTCATAACCCAAGATGGCCACGGGGGGAGGGGGGTGTGTGGCAGTCCCGGCCCGTATCCCCTATATGATATTGCACTCGGTAAGCAGGGCTGAAGTCAAGCTTCCTCAAGCCCCCTTCGGGAGGACACAATGGGTAGGGGGATGAGAGGCCAGGCTAAGGAGCTCCGACACCGCTGCTGCTCCCCAACATAGGAGTCCCAGTCAGAACTTCCATCTCAGTGCCCAGGGATGTCAGGAGAGCTGGATGAGGTGTAGCCCTGATATTTGAATAACTATGGAGTAGGAATATTTGGTTGATAAAACTTTTACACCTAATCAACAGTAAGGCTAGGTTCACACTGCTGCGGTGCAAATTTTCTGCGAATTGAATACGATTGCAATGCGAGTTTTTTCAGTACAGACACAAGTGCGATTTCTACATGTGTTGGTGCGAATCTACTGCAAAGCTGTAGCTGGAGTTGGAGGAGGAAGCTATCAGCTATCGCAGTGATGTGAATGGGAGATTGCGTTTTCAATCCGTGTTCAATTGTAGTCTATGGAGCTGAATTTACAACGCACAGCATCGCACACGGATCAAACTCGCACAGGACCCTTTTTCTTCACGGATTCGATTTGCAACACATCAATGTGAACTGCCCTGATTGAACACTATGTTACTGGAGATGACTTGCGAATTTAATCTATCGCAACGCAATCTATTCGCAGTACAGTTCGCAGCAGTGTGAACCTAGCCTTAGACTCAAGACCATTATTATCTTCCCTTCGCAAAGAATATTTTATGTGGGCTAATTCTGCCTATGACTTGTTGGTATTTTTTTTCTTGGTGGTCTTGAATAAAGGCATGCATTTTTGTAGCCTTTAAAGGTCCTCTGTCTGGAACTCCATTAGAGAGATTTCCTCTTCCTTCCTGGTCCTATGTCCATTAGTAAAGGAAAGTAGGAGAACATTTCCAGTGGGGACAAAGGTGGCAATAAAACCTAAAAGGGGTTCCAATTCCTCCGCACCGTGTTAAAGAATCCCATACATTGGAAAGATTTTTATCTGGAGTTTGTCTTTATGACCAAACTTTGTAAAGTCGAACAATCATTTTCTATATGGATTCTTGGCCAATAGATATTACCTCATGAATCATTATCACAAAAATTGCATCTTGCAGATGTAGCCATGTGCTCCCTTGGGAGTAGCATTAGTTGTGGTTCACCTGATAGCTGCCCTCAATCCCACCATATCTCCCACATCCGTAGACACTGACCAGGCCGGCACTGGTTTTTGTTGTTTTATTTAGGGGAAATAACTAGGAAGGGGAACAGGGGTGACTGTGGGATGCCCCAGGAATTATTGTACACGACTTCCATATACAGTCCTGTATATGCACACTTGCCCTGCAGACTGTCCTTCTGAAGACTGTTACTCCTCCCAACTCTCCAGCAATCAGCTTACTGACCGTTTCTCCTTACAGTTCTCTCTCTCCAGCACTATACTTGCAGACTATTGCTTCATCACTTCTCTCCAGCACATCACTTGGTTTCCAGCTAGAAAGGAGATATATCTAGCTTCTTTACTCCTTTCTCTTCACCTCAGCTAGCACATGGTGAGGCCTACACTCTGTCAGCAGGACCTCCGAACCACCCATTACAGGCCAGGGATCACGGGCCCCTGAATATGTAGCAAAGTACTTGGGTGCTAGCTGGGCCTTTGATGGACTACAACTTCCAGCCCATCCCTCTTCCAGGCCACCACACTGACCTGCTTTCCTCACAGTGACACTCTTTCCCCTGACTGGCTCCCAAGGCTTCCACAGACTGTCCAATAGTCCTCTCCCAGCCTGCTCCAGCACTTTCTCTTCCAGCTCCCATGGTCTGTCACTCATCAACTCCAGTGGACTCTTTAAAGTGTCTCAGTAGCACCTCTGATGCTATCCTGTTCCCTTGAGTGAATGCAGGAATCACTTCCACTCCTGGCTGCACCCGAACCTCCAGGCCTCAAGGTCACCCCCCCCCCCAGACTGGGGGCTCCCTCCCGGGTGAAGGCCTCCACGGCACCACTGCTACATCTTCACACTTCCACCTTCAGCAACTCCTCCCTGACTGACCCAGCCCTGAGTATATGAGAAGGCCTGCCCCCTGCCAATCCAGATTGGGGATTGGTCAGGGCTTCCCCTGACACTGTAGATGATGACATCTCTTGGCCCACCTTCACTCTGGAAAATTACAATGCATACATATACAGTACATTCATATCAGTCCCTGCCCTCAAGGAGCTTACAATCTAAGGTCCCTAACTCACATTCATACATACACATACTAGAGTCATCTTAGACAGGAGCCAATTAATATGGATCTCCATTTATTCTACCTAAGGCCCAAAAAAGTATTGCAAACCTTTCACTTTGGAGCATTTCCTACTAGAGAAGCATTCTGACCTGGACCTGGATCACTAGAGGCTTTTGCTGCTTGGGCACTATATTTGTTACATCCAATAAACTGTAATGATCTCTCTGGTACTCTACCTCCTGTCAGTAGGGGAAGACGTTATCACCCTCCCATATTTAAACAATTAGAACGTGGAAGTAGGCTAATCTTTCACATAAAGCCAAAAAAACTTTATCATGCTAATCACCAACAAAGCTTCTCTGTCAAACAGAAATAAGGAGGCAGAATTTAAGTCATTCCCAGAAGGGTTTAAACCCCAGTAATGCTAAGCTGAACCCCCCCCTTCCCCCTGTGATGGGAATACACCTGTCATAGTGGAACCCTACTACATATTTTCTGAGAATGCGCCAGACTCTGAAAATTGTAATACAAACAAACAACAACTGCCCCAGCCTATATCTGGCCTTTACAGCAAGGAGCACATGGAAGGGCAACACATGTCAAACAGCTAAAAATAAAAATTTCCAGCTCAACTTACCAGCCAGCCTGCAGCAAATCAAATTGTACTAACAGTTCACGTTAAAAACAGGGGTTTAGTTTGCACACATTTGCAAATACATGCGTAAGCTACAGAGGCCACGTCATGGCACCCCACTGTACTGCAGTTCTAACTCTATAAATTTTGAGAGCCTACTATGGAAGCTGTCAACATTTATAGAGTTAAGACTGCAGATAATACTTTGGTGCCACGATGTGGCCTCTGAAGCTTGTGCATGTATTTGCAAATGTGTGCAAACTAAACCCCTGTTTTTAACATGATATGTTAGACAGGACAATTCAATTTGTTACAGGCTGGCTGGTAAATTGAGCTGGGAATTTTTGTTTGCTGTTGTTTGATCTGAAAATATGAAACTACATAAAAGGAACTGTCAGTAGTCAACCTGGAAGAGAGCTTTACCGCTTTCCTGTTATATAACAGTCTTGAATGTGGCTAGGGTAGGTATTCCAATCCTGTCATCTCTCTTCGATGTACCACTGGTTTTCCAGGATCAATGAAACCAAGTTAATGGAAGATACTACCCTTTTAATACCTCATACTGCAGAATACTGTACCTACCTTCAGCTATAGAGGTATGATTTAATCTCTTGGCCAACTCTAGATGTTGGATTCTGCCATAGCTGGGTGGGTGTCCCCTGCAGCAGAGGAAGCTACCACTCTATTCTTTTTCAACTGTTTTATCTTGTAACTAATTATACCTTTCCACACCCTCACCCTTACGCCCTACCCTTTCTGACCCTTCACTCCCCTACTGCCAATCCACTTAATCTCCAAATTTAAACCGAAAATCTCAAGAGAGGTATGGGCAAGTGCTGGGATTATTGCAACTCTGTTTTTTTGTGTAATTCATGGCCAATCACCTGATCAACAGTTGTATTTGTGATGTGTTCTGTATTAATTATCCTCATATGTATGGTTACTTACATATTCTGATATGATACTGTCACCCATATTCTCTTCACATGGCATTTGAATAAAAATCTGAATTTAAAGGAAGAATCATTGGATCTGTTATATAATAAAATGTGCTAGAAATAAAAAATGTTGTCGCCTATAGCAACCCACCAATTCCAATTGTTATTTTTACAGTGCAAGTTTAAACAAGGAAGCTAATTGGTTGCCAAGGGCAAGAATACATTTTTACATTTGACATGCTTTTCATATATCAGGTTAATGGATTTTCACATCCAGTGATATACATAATTATTATTTGTAGTCTAATCATTCTCTTTTTTGATGGAGCCCTTTGAATAGAATGTCCACTGAAAAATGTGTTATATAGCTTTTCCATAGCACATTTTATGGAATATATGCCAATATCCTAACTGATTGCTGAATGATATTGTGTTCTCTTCTCTCAGGGAATGCTCTGTTGCTTATAAACCAAAAAAAAGGCAAGGCAGCTTTAATTTAAATTGGCTGTTTTTAGGCTGGGAACAGAACATAGCAAACAGCCATTTACAGTAGTGAGTGGGAACCCTGGCAGCAATATTTTTACCTGCTTCCTTTTCCACTTACTGACGACATACGTAAATAAACACCCTGTCAGCAAGTGGTTTTTACCAAATGCCATGAGCTTGGTACTGTTTGTTCGAGCAATCAGCTGTTTTGTAAAAGTGATCCATGCAGCTTTACAGCCACAGCCAATCATTTTTACAGCGCTGGGAAGGGCCACTCCCCCCTCCGCAATAAGGGACCGGAACATCTTCCGGCAGAGGGGATAGAGGAACATCTATTCCCCGATCTCCTCGTTGATTCTGAAAAAATAAAACAAAATAAAAATAATTTTTAAAATATGTAATAGCACATCCGTCTCCCCCACGCAATTTGCAAAAGCAAATGCGCATGTAGGTCCGGCATGCATATGTAAACAGTGATTGCACCACATTAATGAGGTATCATTGCAAACACCAGAGAGCAATAATTCTAGGGCCATCGTTTGTAATTCACTCTAAAATGATAACCTGTAATGACTTTAAGGCCTCATACACACGGACGTTTTTTGACGCCGGCGTTTTCTGGCGTTTTTTGCAGCTCTCCATGTTAGTCAATGGCCCCATAAAAACGTCGGCGTTTTTGAGCTGTAGGTGGCGTCGGCGTTAGTGAGCAGAAAGTAGAACCCATGGCCATCGCGTTCTGAGGCTGTAACGTTTTGACGTTTTTTGACGCCGACGCCACAAAACGCCAACAAACGCCAACGAACGCCAACAAACGCCACCTAATATTGTACCGGCGTTTTCCGGCGTTTTTTGACGCCGACGTTTTTAGGTTGAAAAATAGCAGAGGGTTGATTTTTTTTAAAAAACGCCTATTGACGCAGACGCTCACTAACGCTCAAAAACGCCAATGCATAACGCCGAAAAACGTCGACTTTTTTTCCTTGACGTCGGACCCGACGTTTTGTTTATTTTTTTAGATACGCCCGTGTGTATGAGGCCTTAAAGAGGAAGTAAACCCTGATGGGTTTTTCTTGATTTCTTCTTCCCTGCAAGCATCGCATACTAGCACATTATGTGACACTTGCCTGCAAATGAAGCCCGCATCCATCTTCGCCCGTCTTCTTTTCTCTAGCTGTGTGTCGCAGCTCACTGCATTGACTTTTGAAGAAATGGCACGGGCGGCCGTTCCTTCAGAGCGCATGCACCAATGACATCATCGGCGCAGTATACAGTAAATATTGTTTAGGAGATATTTACAGTACCTATAGGTAAGCCTTATTATAGGCTTACCTATACAGTTGTGTTCAAAATTATTCAACCCCCACTGAAATTGATTGTTTTGGTCGGTTTGACATTGATTATGATCATTCAGTCATCCTGCTTACAATTAAATCAAAGAGGCACGTGTAGGTCAGACAAATATAACATAACATTTATAATGAAATAACCACAAATGTCTTTTCTGAGCTCACATCATTATCAGTTTTATTCAACCCCCAAGTGACATTCAATCTTAGTACTTAGTACAACATCCTTCTAATTTTGTTTCATCAGTCCACAGAACACTATCCCAAAACTTCTGTGGTTTGTCCACATGACTTTTGGCATACTGCAGTCGACTCTTCTTATTCTTTGGGGACAGCAAGGGGGTGCGCCTGGGAGTTCTGGCATGGAGGCCTTCATTACGCAGGGTGCGCCGTATTGTCTGAGCAGAAACTTCAGTACCCACATCTGACAAATCTTTTCTCAGTTCCTCAGCAATCACACGGGGACTTTTCTCGACTCTACGCTTCAGGTAGCGCACAGCAGTCGAAGTCAGCATCTTCTTTCTGCCACGACCAGGTAGCGTTTCAACAGTGCCCTTTGCCTTGAATTTGCGAATGATGCTTCCTATGGTGTCTCTTGGTATGTTTAACATCTTTGCAATCTTCTTATAGCCATTGCCCTTCCTGTGAAGAGTAATCACCTGTTCTCTTGTCTTCCTGGACCATTCTCTTGACCTCACCATGTTTGTAACCACACCAGTAAATGTCTAGGAGGAGCTGAGTATCACAGTCATTTTAAAGCTGCCTAATTGGTGCTTATTAGGCTTTATTGCTGCTCCCTGATATCCACAGGTGTTTTCAATGCCTGATTGAAAACACTTCATTGAACCTCTGTTCTTCAGAGTGGTAGTCTTTAAGGGGTTGAATAATTATGTCAATGAAGAATTCACAAAAGAAACATTTACTACTGTATTACAAAACTAATTGATGTTATTTTAGTTGCATATGGTTCTTTAAGAAGTCCTTGTAGGATTTCATTCAGAATACAATTACAAATGTACACTAAATTCCCTAAAACCATTTACAGCATTGGGGGTTGAATAATTTTGAACACAACTGTAGGTACAAATTACTCAGGAATGTTTACTTCCTCTTTAAAGCGTCACCCATAGACAATTTTAGGTACCGTAATTCATGCCATTTCACGGGAGTGCACAATTTTAAATCTTGATATGTTTGGTATCTATTTACTTAATGCAACTTCATCTTGGCATATTTGGTTTTTAATTATCAAAACAGGGAAAACGTTTCAGCTAGTACTCTCTGATGAGTATTTCCATGTAAATCAATGCATTTATGGTAGAGGCAAAGAGCGGAAAGAACAATTCTCTTTTCATCCTCCCTCCAGCCAGTCTCTTGTTAAAGTGGTTGTCAAGTTATGTCAACCACTTTAAACTACAGGTAAGGCTACAATAAGGCTTACCTGTAGGTCCAGGAAATATCTAAACAGGTTTAGGAGATATGCCCTGTATCTGCATGTGCCGACGTCCTCGGCACATGTGCACTGAAGAATCGGCACCTGGGGTAGCCCAGGGTGCCATTTCTTCTGTATTTGTGCCGTAAATGACGGCTCCCGTGTGCATGCGCAGGAGTGACGTCAGCGCGGCTCCGCCAATCACAGTGCTGGAGCCCGCGCTGTGATTGGACGGAGCCGCAGACCCGGATGAACGATGTCGCCGGTCACAGCAGTGTGCCGAGACCGCTGCAACAGCTTCGTTCTGAGGAAAGCGTTTCATAATGAGCTAGTATGCACTGCCTTATGCCTTTTGCTTTGCAGGTTTTTTTTTTTTGGGGAGGTGGGGGCGGCTTTACAACCACTTTAATGTTTGCATTCATCTTCTGTTTTATTACATAATTATTGTCTGACTCCAAAATGGGTAGGTACCAGAGACCTTTACTTGGTGTGACCTACAAAATCTGGAGTCTGTCCAAGAAAGCAAATTGGAGTCACTGCAATCATCCCAACACACAGCCCAGATAGCAAGGATAACTTGGAACAGATTTGCGGCAGTGTTGAATTGTAAGTCTGTTAACTTGCTGCACATTTTCACTGGCAAGTTGTACACTTGCAGAGCACTTGAAGCACAAGTTCTAGTTGACTTTTATCCAATTTGTAGCAAATTTGAGTGACAAGTCTCCAGCAAGAGCAAAGTTGCAGTGGTGAGTCTACAGGAAGAGCTCTGCAAGTCTACAGCATGAACATTCAGCCACAGTGACCCCTGTGGTGGGCTGACTATTGCACAACATAGCTAAACCAGAACTAGCAGCAGACTTGCAGAATGTTTGCAAAGAAAGTTTATCTGGAGTCATGCAATGCAGACTTGCTGCAATTGTGCAACAAACTTGTGAAGCCTGGCAATGCTAGCAATAGCTTGGCAAGTCATTTTCAAACTTGCAGCACAATTGCTTGCTATCTGGGAGGAAGTCATATTACAACATGCTATTAGCTGAAGCAATATTTAAAATATATTACAGCAGAAGGAAACCTTTCTATCCTTTACAGCCAAGAAAGCTGCCATCTTACCCTCTGTTTGATCTGCAGTTGCCATTGTGTTGTACATGTAATCAGCTATGACACCAGCCATTTGATGACTTGACAGTTCAGTTGAGAGCTAGCATAAGCACATTGTAACCATTATCATTCAAAGCTTACCTTAAATCTTGTTAACCTTGCTTTGGGAAACAACTAAATTGGTGGGTTTAGTTCTGCTTTAAACAGAAACAACAAGGAGAGAAAAGCACCACTACCTAAGTGTAGCATTTATTATAACATATTGGTTAAACGAAAAACAATAAATATGCACTCACGTTTAAAAGACATTAAAAAATGTATCAATAAGTCTTCAGCAGGTGACAACCTTCCAGCTGTTTAATGTTGAGCAAGCCCATGCACATGGATGTGATGTAAGGTGCTGGGAACCAGGAAGTTGACCAGGAGAACACCATAAAGAGCCAGCAGAAGCAGAGTTGCATGTACATGTAGCGCCTCCAAAGTGTAGGTGTTTTTTGTGAGGACTATTTGCTAGGAGATGCAAAATTTAGTCAGGCCTGACTGTAGGTGCAGGACTGAATGTTTTGATCTGGGTTGGGGAGTGGCTCAGGGAGTGACTGGAGATGGAAGGAAGGAACACCCCTTGGAGTTTCCTCTCCTTTGAGGAGAGAAGGCTCTGGAGAGGGGGATGGATGAGGAGGTGTCACTTCCTGATGTATGACAAGGAGCCCTGACCAATCTACAGTCTGGATTGGCAGGGGGCAGGCCTCCTTAAATACAGCAGTCTGTCAGTAGGGGGGAGGAGAAGTCAGGTGGAAGTGTGGAGAATGTAGCAGAGGTGCTGTGGAGGCCTCTACCCTGGAGGGTGCTCCCAGTCTGGGGGGTGACCTTGAGGCCTGGAGTAGCCAGGAGTGGAGTGGATTCCTGGAGTAGCACTAGGGAGTAAGAGAACAGCAGAGGTGCTACTGAGAACACTTTAAAGTATCCACTGTAGTCAGTGAGTGACAGACCCTGGGACCTGGAGGAAAGGCTGGAGCAGGTTAAGAGAGGGATAGTGGACAGTCTGTGGAGGTCTCACGAGTAGAGTTGAGCGAACCTCTGGAAGTTCGGGTTCTGCTGGTCCGGCCAAACTTCGGGACAAAGTCCGGGTCCGGGTCCGGACGGAACACGAACGATCGCACGGACACCGAACCCCATTGAAATCAATGGGGACCCGAACTTTTAGGCACAAAAATGGCTGTAACAAAGTCCTGGAAAGGGCTACAAAAGGAAGTAAAATGGGGGTAAGGGTAGGGCAAGTGCCCTACAAAAAAATGGGGACAGGGAAATAACTTTAAATATTTAAAAAAAAATAAAAACATAAGAAATGCAAAAGTCCTGAAACAATGTCGGTAAAAACACGGATTTTCAAGCCCAGGGGTAACTAAAGTTACCCCAAGCCACAGGCACGCTAGCAAGCACAAGGCAGGCCTGGGCCTGGGCCTGAAACAGGGCTTCAAACCGGCCTGGTCGTCTTGGGCTTGAAGGTCTCCAAGCGAGTTGAGATGAGCACTCTGGAGGTGTCTGACAGGTGATAGGGAGAGAATTGGACGAGGTCGGAAAGGAGGTCCAGGGTCCCAGACAGTGAGTGACTGATGTCACCTATGAAATTTCACAAGAGTCATCGTGGAGACGACAAGAGAATGAGG
>BLSH010534966.1:13493-26559 GCA_018402905.1 Glandirana rugosa | reverse complement strand
ATTCTCTGGAAAGGTATTAGAGGTCTACAATGGACGAATCTGTTTTTTCATCTCTCTAATCTGATGCATTCTTGGCCCACTCCATTTATTTTAGTAATTCACCTAGGTGGGAATGATGTGGGTAAATTAAAGACGTTAGATTTGATGTTTCTGATTAAGCAGGATCTCCATCGTCTTAGTCTTGCTTTCCCCAATACTAGGATTATATTTTCTGAAATGGTGTCCCGTTTGAGTTGGTTGTCTTCGCCAGCTGGGAAATCATTGGAGAAAATTAGGAAGAGAGTAAATAGAGCAATCGAAAAATTCTTGCCGTCGGTTGGGGGTTTTTCTTTTCGTCACGTTGACCTGGAGGGAGGATTCCCTGGGTTGTATAGGCAAGATGGAGTTCACCTATCTGACGTTGGCTTGGACATTTTTAATTTGGGTCTGCAGAATAGCATTGAATTGGCCGCGGTGCTGGGATAGCCGGTTTGTCGCTGTTTTTTCAAACCGGCTTGGTGGGGACTTTGCTTGATGAATTATTTATTACCACTCGAGTTCTATGACTGAGTGAGTTTTAAGTTTTAATATATTTATTTATTTAATTATTGATTTAATGAATTTTGTTGAATTTTAATTATTAATACCAATAAAGGTGCCACGGCCATTTTATTACCAAAAAAAAGAAACTTTGTGTGGCGTATTTATTTATTTAGTTATAGAAAAGGTGTTTTGTGTATGTGACCTACAATCCCATGTTAAGTGGGCATATTAAGAGGCCCACAGCATGGGTTTGTGGTCACTACAAAAATAAAAAAAAATAAAAAAAATTTTGATATTTAAAAAAAAAAAAAAAATCTTTCTGGTTCATGCCCCTTTAAGAAATGGGTTTTTTCTGTCAGGGGGCTTTAGGCGGGAACAAGTTTCAGCACGCGCAGGAGGCTATATAAGGCTCCTGCGCTTCCAGTTTCTCCTCAGTTGTCCCGGGATAGCCTTTGCGAGCTCCCCTCCCTCCCACCCTTGTCGCTGGCGCCATTATGTGGTTATGTCACCCTTGGATCAAGGGGGGACTTTGCTTGATGAATTATTTATTACCACTCGAGTTCTATGACTGAGTGAGTTTTAAGTTTTAATATATTTATTTATTTAATTATTGATTTAATGAATTTTGTTGAATTTTAATTATTAATACCAATAAAGGTGCCGCGGCCATTTTATTACCAAAAAAAAGAAACTTTGTGTGGCGTATTTATTATTTAGTTATAGAAAAGGTGTTTTGTGTATGTGACCTACAATCCCATGTCTTTTTTAACCATTTGCCCTCCTGAAGGCTTTACCCCCTTACTGACCAGGGTATATTTTGTTATTCAGCACTGTGCTAATTTAACTGCCAATTGCGCTGTCATCCAACACTGTACGCAAGTGAAATTTATATGATTCTTTTACACAAATAGAGCTTTCTTTTTGTGGTATTTGATCACCACTGGGTTTTTTATTTTTTACTATATAAACAAATCAAATTTATTCATACAGGTATTCATACATTCATACATGTACATTCATACATTTAGGCCAAAATGTATTCTGCTACATGTCTTTGGTAAAAAAAATCCCAATAAGTGTATAATAATTGGTTTGTGTGAAAGTTGTAGCGCTTACAAATTATGATATACAGTCAGGTCCATAAATATAGGGACATCGACACAATTCTAATCTTTTTGGCTCTATACACCACCACAATGGATTTGAAATGAAATGAACAAGATGTGCTTTAACTGCACACTGTCAGCTTTAATTTGAGGGTATTTACAAAATCAGGTGAACGGTGTAGGAATGACAACAGTTTGTATATGTGCCTCCCACTTTTTAAGGGACCAAAAGTAATGGGACAGATTAACAATCATAAATCAAACTTTCACTTTTTAATACTTGGTTGCAAATCCTTTGCAGTCAATTACAGCCTGAAGTCTGGAATGCATAGACATCACCAGACACTGGGTTTTATCCCTGGTGATGCTCTGCCAGGCCTCTACTGCAACTGTCTTCAGTTCCTAATTGTTCTTGGGGCATTTTCCCTTCAGTTTTGTCTTCAGCAAGTGAAATGCATGCTCAATCAGATTCAGGTCAGGTGATTGACTTGGCCATTGCATAACATTCCACTTCTATCCCTTAAAAAAACTCTTTGGTTACTTTCGCAGTATGCTTCGGGTCATTGTCTATCTGCA
This sequence comes from Glandirana rugosa, assembly GCA_018402905.1. Lineage (NCBI taxonomy): Eukaryota > Metazoa > Chordata > Amphibia > Anura > Ranidae > Glandirana > Glandirana rugosa. The sequence goes on along the minus strand of BLSH010534966.1, from coordinate 24,355 downwards.
CTGTGAAGCGCCGTCCAATGAGTTCTAAAGCATTTGACTGAATATGAGCAGATAATATTGCCTGAAACACTTCAGAATTCATCCTGCTGCTTTTGTCAGCAGTCACATCATCAATAAATACAAGAGAACCAGTTCCATTGGCAGCCATACATGCCCACGCCATGACACTACCACCACCATGCTTCACTGATGAGGTTGTATGCTTTGAATCATGAGCAGTTCCTTTCCTTCTCCATACTCTTCTCTTCCCATCACTCTGGTACAAGTTGATCTTGGTCTCATCTGTCCATAGGATGTTGTTCCAGAACCGTGAAGACTTTTTTAGATGTTGTTTGTCAAACTCTATTCTGGCCTTCCTGTTTTTGAGGCTCACCAATGGTTTACATCTTGTGGTGAATCCTCTGTATTCAATCTGGTAAAGTCTTCTCTTGATTGTTGACTTTGACACACATACACCTACCTCCTGGAGAGTGTTCTTGATCTGGCCAACTGTTGTGAAGGGTATTTTCTTCACCAGGGAAAGAATTCTTTGGTCATCCACCACAGTTGTTTTCCGTGGTCTTCCAGATCTTTTCGTGTTGCTGAGCTCACCGGTGCCTTCTTTCTTTTTAAGGATGTTCCAAGCAGTTGATTTGGCCCCACCTAATGTTTTTGCTATCTCTCTGATGGGTTTGTTTTGTTTTGTTTTCAGCCTAATAATGGCTTGCTTCACTGATAGTGACAGCTCTTTGGATCTCATATTGTGAGTTGACAGCAACAGATTTCAAATGCAAATAGCACACTTGAAATTAACTCTGGACCTTTTATCTGCTCCTTGTAAATGGGATAATGAAGGAATAACACACACCTGGCCATGGAACAGCTGTGCAGCCAATTGTCCCATTACTTTTGGTCCCTTAAAAAGTGTGAGGCACATATACAAACTGTTGTAATTCCTACACCGTTCACCTGATTTGGATGTAAATACCCTCAAATTAAAGCTGAAAGTCTGCAGTTAAAGCACATCTTGTTTGTTTCATTTCAAATCCATTGTGGTGGTGTACAGAGCCAAAAAGATTAGTGTTTCAGCTCCGGTAAGAAACCCCAGAAGAGGAAAATCTGGGTGCTCTGTACAAAACCACTGCACAGAGCAGGTAAGGATGACATGTTTGTTATTATTAACAAAAAAACCCTGAGATTTTAGTATCACTTTAAAATGGCAGGACAATTTAAATATCCCCCAAATAACCCTTTTTGGAAAGTAGATAGTCCAAGGTATTCAGTAAGAGGCATGGCAAGTTTTTTAAGTTGTACATTTTTGTCTCAATTCACATACTGTCACCAGTGCAGTACAGCATCAACATATGACTGGCGTGGTAGTGATCGGGGATACTGACTGGTGACAGATTAAAGTATATAAATCTTTTTTTTTTTTTTTACATTTTGTCATCGGAGTAGCTCAGTGCTACTCGGGGAGGGGGTTAATCAGGGATTTTTTTTGTAACTTTTATTGCTTATACAGTGATGATCACTGTATAAGCAATAGTTTTAGCTGTCATGGATGAGTTTTCCATTCATGAACAGCTTGCTTATTGTTGTGATCTATGATTGGCTACAGGTAATCACATGGTACAGGTATCCAGATGCCATGTGATTGCTGTGTGCCAATCACTGATCACAACAGTAAGCCAGCTATTCATGAATGGAAAGCCATTTATGACAAGTTGTTTAAATTGTTATCATGGGCTTGTTGTGACCAATCATAGCGATCACATCATACCCGGTTACAGAAATCCAGTGGACGCAGTGGTTACAAGAGGAGCGTGCTGCACACCCGAAATACGAAAGAGGCAGAATCACGTATATACATATGTGACTGAGCCTGCAGCTGACTCCCTGCCACAGTAAATGTAGTGTGGTGGGGAGGCAAGTGGTTAATGTGTACCTGTGAAGACTTTCATTGAGATAAACTAGTACCTAGATTTGATTGCAGCCTCTGTTGATCTTCAGGCCTTCAGGTAGAGCACCGGAAGCTGACCAACCTAGTGCTATTGATTATGCAAACAGTGGCCATTTTTGATACCATTTTGCTTTGCCTTTCCCCTCAATTGGCCACTAAAAGTGATTGGCAATAGGTAGGTTTGGGATGGCAGGGAGATCACTAGATCATGTGAGCTCTGGTTGCAGTATACAACCAGACGCTGCTTAAGAAGGACTTATTTTTCACTTTTTCAGTTGATTACTGTTTGTTTTTCCTCCCAGGACTCTCTTTTTATATCACATTTGTATATTGTGATTACTTCCTTTTTGTTATATACAGTATAAAGTATATAGGTGAAAAACATGATAGAATTTTATAGGTATCCCGGAAAGTTTGTAAAGAAAAAACAGAAAAAGCTGAAAAAATATTCAAAAGTTGTTTGATCATTCCAAGCGTATCCTTATGTCCTCTAATGACACTGGTGATATTAGTAACAAAAATAGTATAAAACAAAAATACAACTATTCCTCATTTACTCACTAATAATAAGGAAGAGTTTGAAAGAGAATTTTGGAAAATATGTAAGAAACTAGTAGTTTCCAAAAATTATGAAGCGACTCAATGTTGGTACAGTACGTTCCTTAAAAAATATCTGGTAGAAGGTCTAGACCCTAGGGGACTTAGGAATACCAATGTTCCTTTTTAGATGCAGACCTCAATCAAACAACGTAGGAAAAAGTAGCATCTCTCTACACAGCACAGTGGATGGAAATTCTGTGCATGCAGAGGGAACTCATACTAGAAAGAAACAAAACCATCATCCTGACACATGTTGAGAATTTAAAAAATTTTGAACAAGTACCAGGTTATAGTATATGTGTAGATGCGGGGTTTTCGGGGACCCACTCGGGTCTCCAGCCCCCCTCAGCCCCCCCCTCCCGACGCCACTGCCCCATGGGTTTTGCTTTAAAGACAGGCATTTGTATTAATTTGATACTCCATCATATAAATATCTTTACATTAAAAGCTTCATGATATTTGCTTTAAAATTGACCCTTTGGCCAATATCACTTAAAAAAATATGCATAGCTTTTGTAAGATGATTCTTCTGTTCTGGAAAACATGAACCAGCTGAACAATGTCAGGGTATGAAGCCCTAAATAAAATGGACATTGAAAGGAAGCATGAGAATCTGAAATAAAATGATGTCTGTATAGTATGTTCACCTCTCTCTGTGTTAATCAAATAAGAGAAACAGGCAGAGCATCTGTGGAGGGAAGAAAGTGCAGAGCAGTGTAAAATGAAGCATTTATAACTAATGAGCTATACTGACTTCACCCATATTAAGACCAATAGCTTTCTTCCAAGAAAATGGGAGTGTTTGTAGAAGTGTCTGTGGAGATTCCAGGAAATTGTCAGGCTTGTATGGAAAGAAAAAAATTTAAATTCCAAGAAACTGGAGCAATTGTAGGGAAAATACGTTCAAATAAATGAGGATACTCGGAAGGGGAAACAAAGGTTTTCTCTCTTTTTTTTTTTGCATGATTGGCTGAATGTGTTGAGTGCTGACTATATTACAGCACTAGATATTACTTTCTTTTATCTGCCAAAAAGTGAATGAACCTCTTCTCCCACAAAGCCAATCGAATCTAAGCCTTGTTGTGTAAGACTTACAGCCATACCATCTATAATTAGAATATATACCGCCAGCTGTACAACACTTTGGAATATGGCCTTTTAGAATTACATGAACTCAATACAATGGTCATTTGTGCTTTGTTCTGTGTATGCATGTCAATTTTCAGTTTTGATTTAAACGCACCTCTAAATGGTTTATTGATGCAGATCTATACATACTCCTAAAAGAAGCGGTTCATCTTTAAAATATGACGTTTTGGTATGGTATGTGATCTACGTCCTAGTTTACTGTATTAGAAACACAGTGCTATGAACTGTAACATTTTCAGTTACAAATGGAGGACAAGTAGAGGAAGATGTAACCTTATAGGCGACAAAGTATTTTATGTTTTACACTCCCTGATGAATATATTGTTTCAGGAATAAAATGGAAATGCAGTGGAACCTTGGTTCACGAGTAATGCGGTTAATGAACATTTTGAAAGATGACTCGGTTTGCGAGCACTGTCTCTCAAAACGAGCAGGATTTAGCCTCTGTGCATGCAATACCACATGTGGCCAGAGTTCCGGGGGTGCTGGTGAGCCTCGGAGACCCTCACCACCATTCGGAATTACACGGAAACACCAAAAGTATAAACAGTTCCCGAGTGTTTCCGACCACCACAGAGGCTCACCAGCGCCACCACACCTCTGGCCACATACGGTACCGCATACACCAGTGCCTCCGGACCTCTGGTCCCATACAGTACTGCATTGACAAGCAGTCACTGTTGAACAAATTATCTGAGTTTCCATTGTTTCCTATGGGGAAACATGCTTTGATATACGAGTGATTTGGATTACAAGCATTTTCCTGGAACGGATTATGCTCATAATCCAAGATTCCACTGTACAAGGTAAATCTTTCATCACTATAAAAGCAGAATGAACTCTTTTTGGCCAGGCATGCACAGCATACAAGGAATTTGTCTTTGTTTTCGGCTGGGTTCACACTATGTGTGACCGCAGGGTACAGCAGGGGGTCTGGTGCGTCCCTGTTCACCATTTCAGGTCCAAATTTTTGGCTGAATTCGGACATAAAATGGAGCCAAAGACGTACAGGATTGCTGTGCACTCCTTGGTGGGCCCGGAGATGTGTGGACCGGCTGCATAGAGAGCCGGTCACAGTCTTCCGTCATGCAAATTGAATGCGGGGAAACCCGCATCCAATTCGCAATAGTGTGAACACAACCCTAAGGTTTAGAAGGTTTAAATGACTCCTAATGTGTTTTGCAGATAGATAAACATTTATGCAAATGTGTACACCCATCCACACGCATGCACATATGTGATAACACACCCACAGCAGTAACAATAGTTAAAAATAATTATTATATTACTACCGAGTCCCAAATTGCAATTATTCACATATTTTTATTGAACTTCTATCTGTAAATAGAAATAAAAAAATGGTCACTGAATGAAGACTGCAGTCCATGTTAAAGCAAAACCTCACCTGAAAAGGGAACGTTCTGCTTTGTCTAGTTCTCCCCCCTAACATTTTTGGAAGGTTTTTTTTTTAGGGAGCGGGTACCTGCAGTATCGATACGTTGAGTTCAGAGCTAATGCATTGGAGGAGAGACAGAGCATGTGAGGGGATCTGTACCAGAGAAAGAGCTTACTCCTATGATGGTGGAGGTGAGCAGTACTAACCCTCTAAATGTGCATAGCGCATAAGTCTCAATTCACACAAAGATAACTCTATAATTTAGCCCCGTGACTGTAATTTTCAAATCTCCTAGGGTTCAGTTTAAATAATTGTAATTTTTTTTTTATTAAAAAAAGTATACTTAGCCCTGTGTTCTAGCTTTGAGAATTGAGCATATAGAGTTCTACAATATTCTATTTGTTCAAGTGACCTTAAATGCTCTATGTGGAATGACTGGTACAGCATAGAGGGTTATGTGTATACAGCTGTCACAGACCAGGTGGATTCAGCCAAATTATTGTGCTAACATGGTTTAATTTAACAGGCATGCCTTGCAAATGTTCAGGCATACACAATTATAACACAACATTTCAAGAAAGCTGTCACTCATATACTTTGAGACTCCTTTCCCATTTTATGGATTAAATTGTTGTTTAATAGAATTAAGATATGGTCCCATATTGTGCAGTACATGTTCAGCTGGTAGAGTTGGTAACAGTCATGTTTCAATTTGTCTTATATTGTGAGATAGCTGAATGACACTTTTCAGCCACACCAAGTTTATATACTTGCTTTGTAACTTTATATAGCAAAATATACATACACTACATTACCAAAAGTATTGGGACGCCTGCCTTTACATGCACATAAACATAAATTTTATGGTATCCCCGTCTTAGTCCGTAAGGTTCAATATGGAGTTGGCCACCCTTTGCAGCTATAACAGCTTCAACTCTTCTGGGAAGGCTGTCCACAAGGTTTAGGAGTGTGTCTATGGGAACGTTTAGCCATTCTTCCAGAAATGCATGGCTTGCAGTCTCCGTTTTTATTCATCCCAAAGGTGTTCTATTGGGTTGAGGTCAGGACTCTGTGCAAGCCAGTTAAGTTCCTCCACCCCAAACTCACTCATCCATGTCTTTATGGACCTTGTCTCGCAGTGAGACAATACAGTGCAAAATGTCAGTATAGTGTTGTATAAAAAGGTTTATTTATAGCCATTTTACTTTTATACTTTCAAAAATGGTGCTTTAACAGGGAGTGGATGGTGATACAGAAAAAAGGGAGGGTAGAGGTATTCAATAAACACCCAAAAAACAAAAATAAAATCAATCATGAAGTCTCACAATGCTTTTGTCATAAAATTCTTCACATACTGGAAAAAAAAAAAAAAAAAAAAGAGTATGGAACATAGAGGTGGTACATATATTATCACGCACATACATGGCTGTTTTTTTAAAATCATATTTTTATAAGATAGGTTCACTTATCACCGTGTTTAGGGCATAACATATAACATGTTGTACCTCTTCACCCCCAGAGCCCCTACCCTGTTACAATGAGTGGGGGGTTCTCCTCCGCGCAACCACTGTCACATTTAAAATCGGCGTAGCTGTGCAGGGCTCTGCCCGCACAGCTGCGTCATTCATTCACAGTGATCTGCAAAGTCTTGTCTGCCACCACAGCAGATGGACTTGTCATTTTTAATGGATTGTGAGCATGATGATCTAAGTCCTTGTAATCCATTGACACTTCCGGCAGCTCAGAAATACTGGGAATACACAGGAAGTTTTTTTTGTTCAACCCTGTGGGCTGGGTACTAAGACATCCAATGTTAGTGCGGCAATCTCCCCGCTGAGCTATTGTGTTCTGACAGGGGTACATCCCCCTGCCAGAAAACACTGTTCAGCGATTGGCTGCAAGCGCTGACTGGATGCTGGTTTTCCAGCATGCTTGTTTAACAGAAGCCGGTCATGAAACTAGTTTCTCTTGGACGAGGAGCTGTATACACAGGTCGAAAGGTGGCCGGTTCTCGCCAAACCGTCTGTTTTTGGTTGACTTTCGGTCCATGTGCACCCAGCTTAAAGAAAAGCTCCTCATATTTGCACCCCCCACCCCACTGTCACATTTTGGCACTTTTTGGAGGGGAGTGGGTACCTCGCTTTGACAGGTACCCGCTCCCACTTCCAGGTAAGATTGCCGCGGCGATTTCCGAAGTCCGGCCACTCCGCCTTCCCCCCGCTGCCTTCTGGGACGCACACAGGTCCTAGAAGACGGTGGAACCATTCAGAAAGCGCAGCGTGATTCGTGCATGCTCAGTAGCAATCTGGCTGTGAAGCCTGAAGGCTTCACTGCTAATTTCCATTAGTGAGGATGCCGGCGCCTGCAACTGAAGCTGAATGAAGAATCAGCTCGGGATGCGGACATCATTGGATCCCAGCACAGGTAAGTGCCCTTATATTAAAAGTCAGCAGCTACAGTATTTGTAGCTGCTGACTTTTAATATTTTTTTGCCCGGACTGGAGCTCCTCTTTAGCTGTCTCCCCAAACAGGTATACAGTCAGAGAGCTGTAGGCAGTGTCTGCAGGAATGTGATATTGCAGTGGATCTGGGTGCAATGCCTGCAGGCTCATATGTGAAAAAATAATAAATGCACATTGTTTTAAATCTGCAAAGTCATGTGCATTTTTTTTTTTTTTTTTTTACCAAGGGTGAACTTTAGCCTTTAAACTACAGCATTATTGTACAGAGGGCAAAATACCATTATTAAAATACCACTGTTCTGTTATTTCATTAAAATGCATTTGTAGCCAAGTGCTATCTCAAGAGTGGCTGATAGTTGTGGTCCACCTGCCCGCTGCCCTCAATCACACAAATTCCACATACCCGGAATCACTGAACAGGCCGGTACTTTGTTTTGTTGTTTTATTTAGGGGTTACACTTGGATAGGGATTAGGGATGACTGTATGATGCCCAGTAATTGAACATGGGACCTCCGGTATATACACTTCTTCTCCTCCAGCACACTACTTGCTGACCATTACGCTTCTCCTTTTCCTCTCTCTAGCACACTACTTGCTGACCGTTACACTGTTTTCTCCCTGGTCCTAAAGGAAATTTATCGGACCTCCTGCGGTCTAACGGCTCTCCTTCCCCTTGGTTGGCTCCTCCCGGCCTCTCCTCCTAGACTGTCTCAGGCTTCTCATCCAAATCCCAGGGGCAGCCACTCACCAACTATTTGGTGGATCCTTCAAAGAGTCTCTTTCCAAGTAGACTTCAGCTGCTCTCCTGCTTCCTTGTGCCACCCCAGGAGCCGACTCTTGCTCCTGGCTGCACCCAAGCCCCAGGCCTCAGGTTCACCCCCCCAGACTGGGGGATCCCCTCCCAGGCGATGCCTGATCCAGCTCCAGCTACATCCTCATCTCTTCCACCCTTGCTCTCTTGACACCTGCTGGCAGATCACTGTATTTAAGGAGGCCTAACCCCTGACAATCCAACCTCAGGATTGGTCAGGGCTCCTTGTCATACATTAGGAAGTGACATTTCCTCATCCACCCCCCTTCTAGAGCTTACCCAGCTCAAGGGGAGGAGTCTCCAAGGAGTGTACCTTCCCTCCATCTATAGCCCCTACCCTGAGCCACTCCCCAGCCCAGATCAAAACATTCAGGCCTGCACTTACAGTCAAGCCTGACTAGATTTTTCCTCTCCTACCCAAAATCTACAAAAGTAAAAGTACCTACACTATGGGGGCGCTACACATTAATTTATAGTAAAACTACATAATTGTGTATTCATCACTATGCCTTTATGTAAATATTGTTTGTTTCACTATACTTTTGTAAATACATTATACTTCTCTTTTACCATGTGTTTTCAGCACACTGACAAGCCTATTCTGGATCAAAGATTGTACCTGTAAAAAATTATATAATGCAAAATATAGTACAGAATAAAAAAAAACCATCATCATCGTGAGCTCTGTCGATGATGAAATTACTCCTTTCGAGAAAAATCAGTCTTTAGAAGATGCATTTTTCTGAAATATAACATTATTTCCATGGCTGATCAATCATGTAAAATAATCTATTTCTGTGAATCATGCCATTTTTTTCCTGGAAAGCAGGAAGCGGTAAAGGGTAAAGCAGTGAAATGTATGCGGTTACATTTAAAGGTCCCGTGTGTTAGTTTAATGTTTCTAGGGAACACAGGCCTTTTCTTTTTTCTCAGAATCCATTCTCTAGGAAATGGCTAGTGCTGCTAGGGCAGCATATAAATGTAGCAGCAGCTCTCCCAGTAACAGCTGATGAGTCAGCTCTGTATTATTTTACATATGACAGTGGTGGTAACACTATGCAGGTTTGCATTCTTACATTTCCTACATACATGCAATGCACTCTTAATTGTTTTCCAGGAATCCCCAGACTGAGCTTAATAAAAAGAATTGACTGGGACAAAAATAAATCACCAATGCATACTAAATTGAAATCAATGTAATGTTAAGTATGTGGGCAAATCAGCAATTAATTTTCAAATCAAGATCTAGATGAACACATAAAAATAATACAACAGCAATTTTGTAACATATAAGTGGTCCTTTTAGATATCAACACATTTATTTTATGCATTTCATTTAATTCCATTTATAATATCTGTATGTATTTTATATTCATTCTGATTGCCTGTGCATTTAATTAAGTTATACAAAGCTCTCAGTTGTTATCTCTGAGCTTTTAATTAATGTTCCAAAAAACTATAACTAACAAGGCTTCAATGATGGTTTCCCTTAGTCAGGATGGTGGCGCCAGCACCCGATAGCTGATTGAAGAATCGGCTCGGTTGGTGACACCGCTGGATGCCTGTGCAGGTAATTACCCAAGTATTAAAAGTCAGCAGCTACATTATTTGTAGCTGCTGACTTTTTTTTTTTTGGGGGGGGGGGCGTGGGCTGGAGCTTCTCTGTAAGGATATTTTGGTTACTATAAATTTATAGCTGGGTACTGGGTATTTGATTTAGTACTATATGCACATGGTTAAGGCAGCTGTCTACAGCCTGAATCCAGATTCATGACAATGAGTTTCTTCTGGACAAGGCATTAAAGGGTAAAAAGGCATAACTTTTTTTTTTTTTTTTAGCTTTGGATGAAGTGAAGATGGATTAGAACACAACAGATTTTATTCCTGTTTGTGCCTCTGTAAGGGAGATTCACCCTCTCTATTTGTCCTGTTTACCGTCATCATTGAAAGTAAAAGAAAATCCCAAATTTTGGGTTGACATCAGAACAGTAAGACTGGGTTCACACTAGTGCGAATTGGATGCAGGTTTCTCCACATCCAATTTGCATGACAGGATATTGTGACTGACTCTCAATGAGATGTTCACACTAGAGTTGAGCGAACCCGAACTGTAAAGTTCGGGTTCGTACCGAACTTTGCGGTGTTCGGGACCCGAACCCGAACTTTTGAAAAAAAGTTTGGGTTTGGGTTCTGGGTTTGTGGCGTTTCAAGCCATGCTTGGGCTTGAAATGTCAAGCCCAAGCGAGTTGAGATCACACTTGTAGAGTAACTCTCAGTCAGTGTTATAGGACAGTACGTTTAACCTACACCTCTTTGGACGTAGGTTAAGCGTGATCACACTTGGGTCAGAATGACAAGACTACAGTTGGGTTTTAAACCCTAAAAGAAAATGAAAGTTACTACTGCCATTTGTCCTGTTTATCTCTCCCACTTAGAGGGAATGTCTCCGTGTTTGTCCTTATTTTAGACAACACAAGATTAGGTAGAAGTGAAGTAGGTTTCGA
>BLSH010534823.1:1106281-1116804 GCA_018402905.1 Glandirana rugosa | reverse complement strand
AGAGACAGTTCCTGTCCTGAGTGTGGGAAATGTTTTTCAGATAAGTCCAATCTTTACACTCATCGGAGATGTCACACGGGGGAGAAGCCGTATTCCTGTTCTGATTGTGGGAAATGTTTTTCAAGGAAGTCCTCTCATAAGAAACATCAGAGATCTCACATGGAGGAGAAGCCACTTGTCTATCCTGAGTGAAAGAATTGTTCCTCACTGAAGTCCTGTCTTCCTGTACATCAGGGGTCCCACCAGGGGCGGCCCGCCCATTAAGGGCGCTCGGGCACCGCCCCCTCTGTCTCACCACCCCCTTCCATGCTAATGGAAAGATTCATGCATAGCATGAATCTATCCATTACCGCCACGACCACCCCTTATTCATGTGGCCGGCCCCTTCAGGACGCCGGCCACATGAATTATAGAAGCGTCAGACTTCTTCAGCCACAGGCTCTAACAGGCTTAAAAAAAGAGTGGCTCGTGGCACATAGCATGCGGCATAGCATGGCACCGCAGAGCCCACTCACGTGTGTTACAAAAGCAAATTAATAATTGAATCGCCTCTCGGGAAGCGCGGGTATGGTACCGGGTTCTCGACTGGCTGAGGAGTCAGGCGATGCTATTGGACTCCTTTCTCAGAGCAGGAGGAGGAGGATACACAGACAGCACCGCTGCCCGCTTCCTAGATTGGGTAAGTGCGAGACTTTGATGTCCCGACTACCCTGGGAGGGATCTCCTGTCACAGACGTGAGTACCGCAGTGCGAGGGGGAGTGCTATATACTCATATATAGTGACGGTATATACTCATATCTGGTGGCACTATATACTGCTATATAGTGACTGTATATACTCGTATCTGGTGATGGTATATACTCCTTTCTGGTGATGCTGTATATACCCCTATCTGGAGATGCCTGTATATACCCTTATCTGGTGACGGTATATACTCCTATCTAGTGATGCTATATATACCCCTAGATGGTGATGCCTGTATATCCTATCTGGTGTTGCCTGCATATACCCCTATCTGGTGATGCCTGTATATACCCCTATCTGGTGATGCCTGTATACTGCTATCTGGTGATGCCTCTATATACCCCTATCTGGTGATGCCTGTATACTGCTATCTGGTGATGCCTGTATATACCCCTATCTGGTGATGCTGTATATACCCCTAGATGGTGATGCCTGTATATCCTAACTAGTGTTGCCTGTATATACCCCTATCTGGTGATGCCTGTATACCCCTATTTGTTGATGCCTGTATATACCCCTCTGGTGATTCCTGTATATACCCCTATCTGGTGACGGTATATACTCCTATATGGTGATGCCTGTATATACCTCTATCTGGTGATGCCTGTATTCCCCTATCTAGTGATGCCTGTATATACCCCTATCTGGTGATTCCTGTATATACTTCTATCTGGTAATGGCTGTATATACCTCTATCTGGTGATGCCTGTATATACTCCTATCTGGTGATTCCTGTATATACCTCTATCTGGTGAAGCCTGTATACCCCTATTTGGTGATGCCTGTATAGACCCCTATCTGGTGATTCCTGTATATACCCCTATCTGGTGATGCTGTATATACCCCTATCTGGTAATGCCTGTATAAAGCTATCTGGTGATGCCTGTATATACCCCTATCTGGTGATGCTGGGCTGTATACTCCTGACACAATGGGTGGGCTCTATAAGGGTTTAGGCTTATGAGAAATGGGAGGGGTCAAAAAGGAAAAGCGGGATCTGCCCCAATCCTAAAATATCACCAGCCACGACTGGGTCCCACACAACCCTCGAGGTATATTAGTGCCTTGAGTGCGGGAAATGTCTTGTATATGAATGTTGCTGGACATATGGGGAAGAAGCACACCCTGATATACACCTCAGATATACTCCATGGCTGATCTTCATCATGTAAGAAACAGTTCATAAGGAGATCAGAGATCACCAAAGACATGGATGAAGTGTTGTACCGTGTCATGCTTATGAGGATAATTTTCCTGCACGGTATTTATGAATGAATAATTTTTAAACCATAATATTTTTAAAATACAGGATCAATCAATATGAACACATGTATTCATACAAAAATAGCTATATTTTGTCCATTTCTGACACTTTTTTTGGGACCATTGACAATTATACAGCGAGCTAAAAATAGCCACTGATTACTGTGTAAATGTCACTGTCAGGGAAGGGGGTAACCTGCAGGGGGCAATCAAGGGGTTAACTGTGTTCCCTGTGTGTGTTCTAACTGTGTGGGGGCTGGGTTGCCAGGAGCATGACAGATCTAACTGATCCCGATGGTAGGGATCAGTAGATCACTGTAATGCCGCCTGACATAGCGGGGAACCGCCGTGCCCAGGCGATTGCGGGTCGCCCGCGGCCCCACTCAGGGAACGTGCGGCGAGCACAAGAGTGTGCCACCTCCTAGCTGCGCGTGCGCAAATTGCCATTTATAGATGGCGATCTGCACTATGCTGCTAACTAGCAGCAGTAAATGTATGCGAGCCGGTCGGAAACCGGTTAAAATGGCTGCTGTCATGGGAGTCACCTTGGGCGGGGGGCCCGTTGAACCCAGAATCCCTTGGAGAGGTTGGAAAACCCTTGCTTCAGGTCCCCATGCCCCTCTTATGTCTAAATCACACTGTGTCTATTAGGGACACAGGGTGACCGAGAATGGTGGACATCTGTTTAATGGACAATGAGAATGTGGTTTGGATTACTTCAAATGTAACAGTAATATTTATCAACAAAGTCTCCCAGGATATATATAAAGACTATTCCTGTTTCATTTGATTCTGAACTATACATGTTAATTGAAAGAGCTGATCACATTGGCCTCTGTACAATGTAGGAGACGGGTTGTCTTCTGCTGGAGGTCTCCTGCTATTGTGTGAAGGTGTTCTGTGTTCATACTTATGCTATTGTCTATTGTACTTTCTGAAAGCGAAGACTGCAAGTCTGGCCTAAAATGGGGATATCTGATTAATCACAACATTGTCCAGGTGCCAGTTATCTACTTAATGTTTATAGTTATAGGCATGCTCACATAGGGTGGCAGGTGTGCAGAGAAAGGGATGGGGGAATCTCTGTCCTCAGTCCCTTTCTCTGTCTCAAAAGTGAGACATCAGGGGTCTGTTTAGTCCCCTGATATTTCATCAAAGGCCCCCAGCAGGGCTCCTAAATAAAATTGTAAAAAAAAAAAAATATATAATATTGTAAAAAATAAATAAACAAAATTGTAATAAAATAAGAATAAACTACTGACATCGATCTCTGCCCTTCTGACATATATACACACACATACCCTTTGTGGTGCACACCCTAATGCAATAGGCTGTGCACACCTATGTTTATAGTACATGTTGGTTGTTTAGTTATGGTAATTATATTCCTGTGTGCAGTTTGTATTGTTAGAATAATATGATCAGGAGGGGAGGGGGGGAAGGTCCTCCCATGGTGTATATATATATATATGCTGTGTTACTTGGTCAAATAAATGCATTCCGTGATCAAGCTGTGTAACTGAGCTAGTCTCGCCTAGTTCTTAGTTACAATATATGGGCTGTAATATCTGATATCTGATGTTCAGACTGGAGGAAGCTGTATGCTGATGGAAGCACTCAAGTGGGGTGCGGCTGGGTGTCCGTTACAGCTGCCATGGCTTCCAAGATAGACAAATTACTAAAACCTCAGCTCCAAAGGGTGTAGGAAGATATCTGCATAAATTGATGATAAAATTACGCCAGCTGCAGTAATAAACTTGCCATATAGCAAATAAAATTTATTAAATTCACAGCGCTAGGCAATAAACAACTTGAAGTCCATAAAATTAGTCCCAAAATGGTGAAAAAAAAGTGCTTGTGCTTTAATCCCATACAAAGGTGCTCAGACTGGGTGCCACACATGGCTGTTAACTCACCCCTATGTATTGACCAACTATCTCTAGTATGATCTAATGCGTATCTGTGGGGAAACCCCTGTAGACTTCTATGGCTGCCGGCTCTTGTAGCGATGTTCCATGACGTGTTACCAAAAAAAAAAAAAAAATCACTCACATGTAGTGGTGCCTGACGGTGATTTCTTATAGGGAAATCGGCCCTAGTGTGTAAACAGCCATTCTCATGTCTCGGCTCGGCTCGATTCCCCTTGGGTGACGTAGGCGGACATGTGTTACTGATGCGATCAAGCCTCGACGCGTTTCAGGCAATCAGAATGGGCTATCATCATCATTACAAACGCATTGAGCTATGAGGTTCTTTTTCTGTTGCTTATGTTAACACGTGACGAAACATCGCTACAAAGAGCCGGCAGCCTTAGAAGTCCATGTGGGGCACCCAGTCTGGGCACCTTTGGAACACGGTTACTGTTTAGGATTAAAGCACTAGCACTTTTTCACCATTTTGGGACTAATTTTATGGACTTTGGGGTTGATTTAATTAAGGCAAATCCACTTTGCACTTCCAGTGCACTGCTAGTGCACTTGGAAGTGCACGTAGAAGTGCAGTCGCTGTAGATCTGAGGGGAAGATCTGAAATGAGGGGAAGCTCTGCTGATTTTATCATCCAATCATGTACAAGCAAAAATGCTACTTTTTTTTTTCCTTGCATGTCCCCCTCAGATCTACAGTGACTGCACTTCCAAGTGCACCTGTAGTGCAAAGTGGATTTGCCTTTAGTAAATAAACCCCCCAAAGTCGTTTATTGCCTAGCGCAGTGAATTTATTGTGTTTTTAATGGCTTGCAAGATGGCTTCTGCTTAAAGAGTTTAGCATCCGGCTCAGGCTCATCTGAAAGGACGCTGGGGGTGCCTTGCAAGCATAGCAGCTGTGGCAGCTTACATTGACAAGCCAGGTAAATACAAGTATAGAGGGAGGCCGTGCAAACCTAGTTGATGGGTGCAAGGTGTGTGTGCTAATGAGGTCAGCTGGTAAACTGCTTCCTGTGTCTCATTGGTTCTCACGCCCCGAATCTACATACCACGAAGTCATGGAGTTTTCTTTGAACACAGCAGGGGCTAAGGTAAGGCCTTGTTCTAATTATCAAAGAAAGCTTTTATTTTTCTGCAACCCAGGTAATGGTATATTAGTACATAGGGGGGATGGAATTTAGAAAAAGCACACAAAAGGTGAACTCAGCTTTGAAAGATGGGAAGTATGTAGCAGCTCAATGAATAGACCTCCTAGCAGTGTTATTACCAGGTTACAGCTAGGGGGAGCTCTAATGTTTAGAGTGTGATCACAGGAGAGTGATCCCATCTAGCTCACATTATCCCTTTCACCGCCAGAGCTGTTTTTGCACACAGGTTAACATTCTGGGCATAAAGATTAGTTGAAACCCCCAAACATATATTTTCTGCCAGCAGAGGCCCTGGAGAACAAAATGGGGGTAGTTCCAATTTTCAATGTCAGATGGTATCAGCTCAACGGCTATGGTAAATATCAGCAAGAAATACACTAAAGTTAATTTTAGGGCACACAAACACAATATATTACAACATTTTTCAGGTAAGATATAAAACATGAGGTTGTGCTGAGTAAATAGATACCCAACATGTCAAGCCTTAATATTGTGTGTGCCGGTGCAATGAAGACGAACTTCAGTACCCAAATCATGCCCATTGGTGGCGCTTCAGAAGTCTTTACAGGTCATCAGTTTAGAGTTACCTGTGAATAATGGGCCTAGAATGATTGGTGTGACTGTGGGGTGCATGGCGATACGCAACGTGTGTAGCGCAATCAGTATTTTCCTATGTAGGCGCCTGCGATGTGTGTGTTATGTTCCTATGTGGGTGCTGAAAAATTTGTGTGGGGGTGGGGGGGGGTGCTTGGGAATAACTTTAGTATCTTCATTGTACAGTACAGGACACAGGCAATACATTTCTTCACCATGGGTTCTAGGTAAGTACATTCAGGTGATTGGACACTGGCAAGCCATTGCGCCTCCCCCATAAAACCTCCCAAACTCAATGAGTCCTCAGTTGATGGACCTCTTCTTCTTCACGGAGAAATCAGCTTCATTCGTTTCTTATTTTATTTGAATTCTTCAATGAACATCTCGCCGTCCTCTAACACCAATACAGAAGCTGTGTATCCGGATCGGTGCAACCTCTGTAAAATCTTCGGAGTCGTACCCAGACCCTAATCTGTGAAGATGGCCTATGATGAGGCTTTGGGCACTGGATTCTGCGTGGGGCGCTCACATTGGCATGCACTGAAGCTCACTGAGGTAGCTGCAGGGTGTTCTACATATCCAGTGCAGTGGTCCATCGCTATAGGACCCGGTCCCTGAAGACGTCTTCAGGGGTTTGCCCACTGTGATGGGGGAAGGTTGCGCTTTATATAAAGTCCACCATCATGGACAGGTAAGACAGAGTCACCCTGTACCTTTGACTGTTACTATATGAATGGGGGTGTCTTTGGAATGTATTCCCTTCTCAAATTTGGTGCTAAAATTCAACTACTCAGAGCTCAGTCTCAGGTGGATGGTCAGGCGTTACATCACACCACTGGTCACCCACTTTTGGGCGCTTCCTTCTACCTTTTCACCACTAGGATTCATTGAAGGACGGTCTACACCTGGGTTACTGTGTTCTTCCTCTAGACATGCTTTCCCTCACACTACTCCATGGGTACCCCACATAGGAATACCCTCACTTGGTGGAGACCGGGAGAAAGGGAGACAATTTTAAATCACGGGAGAACCTTCAGTCGGCTGAAGGTCATTTCAACACTCAGAGTCATGATGTGTCCCTTGCACTGGAGCAGAACCACCAATGTGATACCTCCCAACTTTCTGAGAGGGGAATGAGGGACTCTTATTAGGAAAAGTATGTAGGCATAGGACACAACACCACCCACGCCCCCTTAAAGGAGTATTGTACAAAATAAATTCATTAGTTAAACCCACAAGTGCTTTTTTACCACTACTATTCCCTTTATATTAGCTTTTTAGAATGTACAATTGATAAGTTGGATGGAAGGTTTAGTCCTGTAAAACACTTTTTGAAAGATAAATAGTGCATTTTATATACAACTATATAAATGAGACCAGAATGAGGGACTTTACCCCAAATCAGGGACAGTCCCTTGAAATCAGGGACATTTGGGAGCTATGACCAATGTCCATACCAGACCCTCAATCAAAACATGAAGGGGGAAAGCATGCACCCCCCCCCCCCCCACACCACCCTTCCTGAGCCACATCAGGCCACATGCCCTCGTTCCCCATAGCATCAATGGTTCCTAGAGTTGCTGAGGTGGCTTTCTTAGGAACCAATGACAGTAGTGGGATGCTGGCATAGACAGGCGCAGTATAAATATTAGTTCTATATATGACTTTCAGCTCCCATTGAACAGGGGTCCAAACGGGCTAACGTTCTGGCATTCATCCAAACCTCCCAATAGCCACGGTTTGATCTGAAACTAGGTTCAGATCGAGCTATCGGCTCATCTCTAGATGTCAGCTGCTACTGAGAGACAGAAATTGTTTATTACCTGAAACCCTAGAAACCTCTGCAGGAACCCTGGCAGAGAAAACCTGGACTGGGCAGTAGTATATTTCTCCCTTGGTGGGAGAGGAGAAGACCTTATGTACAAGGCTGTGTTCACACTACTAGATGTTTCTTGGGGCTGCAGTTCCTCTGAGCTCCACAAGGTGGTGATGTCACTTCTACCCAGACAGGAAGTCTCTATGGAAGACAGGAAGTGATGTTGGCTACAGACAGGAAGTGATGTCAGGTACAGACAGGAAATGATGTCAGGTATAAATAGGAAGTTCCGGGTGAGAGGTGAGTCGGGAGGAAGTAGAGAGGAGACATCGCTGGAAGAGGCAGCAGAAGAGGTAATAAGATTTATTTTATATTTACACCCAGTAACCCCCCCGTCATGTCCGTCCTCTTCCTCCATAGTCACTGTGACGTCTTTTATCTCCAGCAGATGATGATACTCACATATATAGTGTGGGAACCTAGATTAACCCTTTCAGGGGCAGAACATTTCCCCCACTTACGGGACCGGAACATTTCCTTCATTTTGGAGATAAATTCTAGTAATTTGTTCCTCTAAACAAACCGCACTGACAATAAATAGACAAGACAATGACCATACATGGCCTACAAAGGGCAATTATTACCCTACACAGGCAGCCAATGGGCAATCATTACACTATGCAGCCAACACAATCATAGTTGCCAACATTGTAAAAAAATGAACACATTTTTACCAGTGGGCGGGGTTGTATTATAATTAGGGGGTGGGGCATCTTTTTGTAGGTGTGTCAAGAAAAAAATGGAATAAAGAGGCGCATGTGAAAAATGGGTGTGGTTTATGCTAAACAGCAGGCGTGGCTTGAAGGGGGATGTGGTTGAAGTCTGAGATGAACGAAGGATGGAGGGAGAAAGAAAGAAATAGGGAGGGAAGGAGAGAGAAGGAAGGAAAGAGAGGGATGGAGGGACAGCAATACAATACAATATGTGTATTACAGAAAGTGTAACAATCAGCAGATAAAGATACTCCAATCACCTGGTGTTAGCACTTCAATCATCCCGGCACCATGGTTGGTATGGTGTCAGGATGATTGAAGCGCATTATTTCTATTATTACATTGTAATATAAAATAAAATCATTCAACTCACCATAATGAAGAATCACTGGGAGCCCCGTGTGTCGCCTGCCATGCTTCTCTGTATCGGTGATTTGCAGTGGCGTCACTAAGGTTTGTGTTACCTGGTGCGATAAAACATGGTGTCAAACCCCCACCCTTAATAATTAATCTCCCAATCTATCCTGCCACCTGCCGCTGTGGAGTGACAGCAGGACAGAGGAGTAGACACTTGGCAGGCTAGCGCAACGGGCTCTCTCCTGTCTAGACTGCCACAATGCCCTGCAATGCACTGGGCAGGCTAGTTTCGGACTGGCAGCGAACGGTCACGGTATGCACCCCAAATCTGCATGCTGTCACTGATAAGGGTAACACCACTGTGGTCGGCTACAAGGGCAAATGGGGGTCCCTGTCCCTAGAGGAGATGGGGCCCCTGTCCCCAGGGGAAATGAGGGTCCCTGTCCCAAGAGGGGGGTGGTGGTCCCTGTCCCCAGGAGGGATGGTGGTCCTTGTCCCGGAGAGGGATGGTGGTCCCTCTCCCCAGGAGGGATGGTGGTCCCTGCCCCCAGGAGGGATAGCAGTCCCTGTGCCCCACAGGAGGGATGGTGGTCCCTCAGTGTCCCCAGGGAAGGATTGTGTCCTCAGGGGGCGGATGGTTGTCCCTCAGAGCCCCCAGGGGGTGGATAGTGGTCCCTCAGTGCCTCCAGGGGGTGGATGGTGGTCCCTCAGTGCTCCCAGGGGGCAGATGGTGGTCCCTCAGTGCCCCAGGGGGTGGATGGTGGTCCCTCAGTGCCCCCAGGGGGCAGATGGTAGTCCCCAGGGGAGTGATGGTGGTCCCTCAGTGCCCCCAGTGGGGTAATGGTGGTCCCCCAGTGTCCCCTTGGGGCGAATGGTTGTCCCTCAGTGTCCCCAGGGGGCGGATGGTGGTCCTACAGTGTCCCTAGGGGGCGGATGGTGGTCCTACAGTGTCCCCAGGGGGCGGATGGTGGTCTTTCAGTGTCCCCAGGGGCGGATGATGGTCCCTCAGTGTCCCCAGGGGGCGGATGCTAGTCCCTCAGTGCCCCCAAGGGGGCGGATGGTGGCCCCTCAGTGTCCCCAGGGGGCGGATGGTGGCCCCTCAGTGTCCCCAGGGGTGGATGGTGGTCCCTCAGTGTCCCAAGGGGGGTGATGGTCCCTCAGTGTGCCCAGGGGGGTGATGGTGGTCCCCCAATGCCCCCAGGGGGGTGATGGTGGTCACCCAGTGTCCCCAGGGGACAGATGGTGGTCCCCCAGTGTCCCCAGGGGGCAGATGGTGTGACCCCAGGGGGCAGATGATGGTCCCCCAGTATTTCCAGGGGATGGATGGTGGTCCCCCAGTGTCCCCAGGGGGGTGATGGTGGTTCCCCAGGGGGCGGGCGGTGCTCCCCGAGTGTCCTCAGGGGGCAGTTGGTGGTCCCCCAGTGCTCCCAGGGGGCAGATGGTGGTCCCCAGGGGGTGGGTGGTGGTCCCTCAGTGTCCCCACTCTGTGTCCCTGTGACTCACCGTGTGATCCACCGGAGCCTGGAGGTGTACTGAGATGCCATTGCAGCGATGATCTCCGCACCACAGCTCGTGGAGCAGAGTAGAAGCAAGGGGTGGAGCCCGGGCAGCAATAAAAGCGGCTGTCCCATTGCCAGCTGCCGGGGCTGGGCCGGAATTGCTAAGGGCCCTTTAAATTTAAAGGACTAAAAAGCGGCGACGATCTCCAGGCGACAGCCGTGAACATTCTACAGAGGCTGGGCGGCGTTAAAACTTCTTCGGGTCGAGGTACACTCCTTGTTTTTTCTCCGTCTCGGGGCCGTCGACCGTTACCCTGTCGGCGAAAATAACGACGGGCCCGAGGTGGGGAACGAAGATGAGACGAGGTGCTCGACACCACGCCTCTAGTAGCGACGTTACCGTA
>BLSH010534823.1:1090483-1100735 GCA_018402905.1 Glandirana rugosa | reverse complement strand
TATTCATGACTAAATCATGGACTAAATAAGGAAGTGCAGGACTTCTTGTGTTGGGAAGATGGCAATGAGTGATAGAGGGGGTGGGGACACTCGTCCTATAATCCCCTCATCACTGTCACTCCTATAAAAGACAGTTCTCCTTGTTTCCTCACTCTCTGACTAAGGTCCATGAATAAAGAAATGAACTGGTAGGAGATGAGAGGAGCCATTTACTCGTTACCTTGAGGGGGGAATTGTAAGATCCTCAGAGACAAAGCTGCCTGATGTGGGCGGAGTCCTGGTTTAGGGGAACCAATCAGCTGATGTCTAGTAATAATCTTTGTATTTCTATTTTAGTAGATGGACGGGAGATGAGGAAAACCTCAGAGGATTGTCTCACTTTGTCTCCAGACTGTAAAGTAGAAGATGAGGACATCACACAGTATAGTCCAGGAGAAAACCCGGCTACCTCAAATGTCCATCCAGAACCACACAGTCTAGATGGACCATCGTATTCCTCTTATCCTGAGGAACTTCAGACTGTGAGGGACGGTGCCGGACCATCGTATTCCTCTTATCCTGAGGATCCTCAGACTGTGAGGGACGGTGCCGGACCATCGTATTCCTCTTATCCTGAGGAACCTCAGACTGTGAGGGACGGTACTGGACCATTGTATTCTTTTTATCCTGAGGAACCTCAGACTGTGAGGGACGGTGCGGGACCATCATATTCCTCTTATCCCGAGGAACCTCAGACTGTGAGGGACGGTGCCGTCCTTCCAACAGATAAGAGGTTTTCCTGTACTGATTGCGGGAAGTGTTTCCATTTGAAATCCTGTCTTAATAAGCATAAAAGATCTCACACAGGTGAGAAGCCGTATTCATGTTCTGAATGTGGGAAATGTTTTCCATATAAGTCCAGTCTTTCCACTCATCAGAGATGTCACACGGGGGAGAAGCCATATTCCTGTCCTGAGTGTGGGAAATGTTTTTCAAGGAACTCACATCTTTACAGACATCAGATATTGCACACTGGTGAGAAGCCGTATTTCTGTCCTGACTGTGGGACATGTTTTTCTAGGGAGTCAGAACTTTACAGTCATCAGAGATCGCACACGGGGGAAAAGCCACTTTCCTGTCCTGAGTGCGGGAAATGTTTTTCACATAAATCCCACCTTTACAGTCATCAGAGATCGCACACAGGGGAGAAGCCGTATTCCTGTCCCGAGTGCGGGAAATGTTTTTCATATAAGTCCGGTCTTTACACTCATCAGAGTTATCACACAGGGGAAAAGCCGTATTGCTGTCCTGAGTGCGGGAAATGTTTTTCACAGAAGAGATATCTTGATATACATCAGAGATTGCACACAGGGGAGAAGCCGTATACCTGTCCCGAGTGCAAGAAATGTTTTTCAGATAAGTCCAGTCTTAACGCTCATCGGAGATGCCACACAGGGGAGAAGCCGTATTCCTGTTCTGAGTGTGGGAAATGTTTTTCAGGCAAGTCTTCTCATAAAAGACATCAGAGATCTCACATGGAGGAGAAGTCACTTGTCTGTCCTGAGTGAGGGAATTGTTCCTCACTGAAGTCCTGTCTTCCTGTACATCAGGGGTTTCACCAGGGGCAGCCCGTCCATTACGGGCGCTGCCTCCTCTTTTCTCGCCACCTCCTTCTATGCTAATGGATAGATTAATTCCTAGCATAAATCTATCCATTGCCGGCATGACCACCCCTTATTCATGTGGCCGGCCCCCTCAGGAGACGGTGTATACTCCTATCAGGTGACGGTATATACTCCTATATGGTAATGCTGCATATCCCTATCTGGTGATGCCTGTATATACCCTTTTCTGGTGATGCCTGTATATACCCCTTTCTGGTGATGGTATATACTCCTATATGGTGATGCTGCATATCCCTATCTGGTGATGCCTGTATATACCCCTATCTGGTGATGCCTGTATATACCCCTATCTGGTGATGCTGTATATACCCCTATCTGGTGATGCCTGTATACCTCTATCTGGTGATGCCTGTATATACCGCTATCTGGTGATGCCTGTATATACCCCTATCTGGTGATGCTGTATATACCTCATCTGGTGATGCCTGTATATACCTCTATCTAGTAATGCTGTATATACCCCTATCTGGTGATGCCTAATACCCCTATTTTGTGATGCCTGTATATACCTCTGTCTGGTGATGCCTGTATATGCCTCTCTCTGGTGATACCTGTATACCCCTATTTTTGATGCCTGTATATACCTCTATTTGGGGATGCTTGTATATACCTCTCTCTGGTGATACCTGTATACCCCTATTTTGTGATGCCTGTATATACCTCTATTTGGGGATGCCTGTATATACCCCTATCTGGTGATGCTGTATATACCTCTATCTGGTGATGCCTGTATATACCTCTATCTGGTGATGCCTGTATATACCTCTATCTGGTGATGCCTGTATATACCCCTATCTGGTGATGCTGTATATACTCATATCTGGTGATGCCTGTATAGCCCTATCTGGTGGTGCTGTATACTCCTATCTGGCGATGCTGTATACCCTATCTGGTGATGCAGGGCTGTATACTCCTGACACAATGGGTGGAATCTATAAGGGGTGGGGCTAATGAGAAGTGGAAGGGGTCAAAAAGGAAGGACGGGGTCTGCCCCCCCATGCTAAAATTTCACCAGCTACCACTATCTGGTGATGCCTAATACCCCTATTTTGTGATGCCTGTATATAGCTCTATCTGGTGATGCCTGTATATACCTCTCTCTGGTGATACCTGTATACCCCTATTTTGTGATGCCTGTATATACCTCTATTTGGGGATGCCTGTGTATATACCTCTCTCTGGTGATACCTGTATACCACTATTTTGTGATGCCTGTATATACCTCTATTTGGGGATGCCTGTATATACCCCTATCTGGTGATGCTGTATATACTTCATCTGGTGATGCCTGTATATACCTCTATCTGGTGATGCCTGTATATACCTCTATCTGGTGATGCCTGTATATACCTCTATCTGGTGATGCCTGTATATACCTCTATCTGGTGATGTCTGTATATACCCCTATCTGGTGATGCTTGTATATACCCCTATCTGGTGATGCCTGTATATACCTCTATCTGGTGATGCCTGTATATACCTCTATCTGGTGATGCCTGTATATACCCCTATCTGGTGATGCTGTATATACTCATATCTGGTGATACCTGTATAGCCCTATCTGGCGATGCTGTATACCCTATCTGGTGATGCTGGGCTGTATACTCCTGACACAATGGGTGGAATCTCCCCTTTTTAAACTCACAAATGACCTACTAACCGCTAAAACCAATGGACACTACTCTGTTCTCCTACTCCTGGACCTTTTGGCTACCTTTGATACTGTCGCCCACCCCCTCCTCCTCAAAAAACTTTACTCCCTTGGTCTCCGTAACTGTGCTCTTCGGTGGCTCTCATTCTACCTCTCCCAATGCACCTTCAGTGTCACATACAATTCTACCTCCTCCTCTCCTCTTCCTTTCTCTGTCGGGGTCCCCCAAGGTTCTGTTCTTGGACCTCTCTTATTTTCAATATACACCTCTTCCCTGGGCCGGCTGATAGCCTCCCACGGCTTTCAATATCATTTCTACGCTGACGATACCCAAATCTACCTCTCCACCCCCCAACTCATTCCATCAGTCTCCTCACGCATCACTAACTTATTAACAGACATCTGTCTGGATGTCGCACCACTTCCACAAACTCAACTTGTCCAAAACCAAACTCCTAATATTTCCTCCCCCACGTGCCATTTTCCCTGACTTCTCTTTCAAGAGCAATGGCACAACCATCCACCCATCCCCACATGTCAGGGTGCTTGGTGTTATCCTGGATTCTGAACTCTCCTTTTGGCCCCACATCCAATTACTTTCTAAGGCTTGCCGCCTCAACCTACGCAACATCTCTAAAATATGTCTCTTCTTAACCAATGAAACCACAAAGCTCCTGATTTACTCCCTAGTAATCTCTCGCCTCAACTACTGCAACTCCCTCCTCATTGGCCTACCTTTAAATAGACTCCTCCCCCCTCCAGTCCATCATGAATGCCGCTGCCAGACTCATCCACCTTACAAACCGTTCAGCATCTGCCATTCCTCTCTGCCAATCCCTCCATTGGCTGCCACTCGCCAAATGAATTAAATTCAAAATACTAACAATGAGCTACAAAGCCATCCACAGCTCTGCTCCCAGCTACATCACCAGCCTAGTCTCAAAATACCAACCTAATCATCCTCTTCGCTCCTCCCAAGACCCACTGCTATCCAGCTCCCTCATCACCTCCTCTCATACTCGCCTACAAGACTTCTGCCGAGCCTTTCCCATCCTCTGGAACTCCCTACCCTAATCTGTCAGACTGTCCCCAAATCTATCCACTTTCAGGCAATCCCGGAAAATGTTTCTCTTCAGGGAAGCCTATCCTGCCACCACCTAACAACTACACTTCTTATTTTCTCAATCAGCTCCTCCTCTATATGTAAAACATCCCTATGCTGGCCACAGTTCCGAAAACATCCATCACTGCTTCCAGGATAAGCATTGTCAAGCCTACCGGGACCCAGTACCACCGCAGGAGCACTTTATAAGTGGCCTCGAGGGTGGTAGTGTTGAATGAACATTTTGCTATTGTTGTCCATGCCTTACTCCAGTCCTCCTCCTCAATACTGGATCCAAGATCCTGAGTTCCAATTTTTTTAATGTCAGATGATATTAGCTCAATGGTTTATCAATGGTGAATATCAACAAGAAATACACTAAAGTTAATTTTAGGGCACACAAACACAATATATTACCCAATTTTTCAGGTAAAATTTAAAACACGAGGTTGCACCAAGTAAATAGATACCCAACATGTTAAGCCTTAATATTGTGTGTGCCGGTGCAATGAAGATGAACTTCACCCAAATATTGCCCTTAGGTGGCGCTTCAAAAGCCTTTACAGCTCATTGTGATGATATCACGTATGAGACGCACCAAACTAGCACCATTTTGTTCAGGCGACGCCATGACAGTTTTAACCTAACAAACACCCAGTGCAGAATACCTCACACACACCCTCCTCCCTGTTTTGTGTGGAATTCTAAAAAGCCACTTTAAAGGAATTGATATCTTAGCTACATGAGCCAGGATGTCTGTTTCTGCTAGGCCGCCTATAGAACCTACCAAGCATAGCAACAAAGAGGCTCAGAATTTATGAGGGTCGTAAACAGGGACAGAGAGCACAGTGACCTCCCAGCGACCCCCACCTCATGCCTAAAACTTAAAGAATTATACTCACAGTTCATAACTCCAGATAGGAGCGTGACATATTAATAACACGTGTATGTCTGTATGCGGGAAGGCATACAGATTTAAACGAACTCAAACAACGATGTATGTACTTATAAGGGAACCCACGGATAGTTTATCCTCTTCCCAGGGTCACAGAAAGTGACAAGGCTGTCATGTTTAGACCTGTTGGAATGCAAAATTCATACTGGACTATAATTGATCAGTTTCAGGAATGCACCTTGTACATATTGGCAAATATGAATATGCAGTACAGATATTGTGTATTAGGGAAGATTTTTATTTCACGGTCCGCCCTGGATAGCCCACAGGCCCTCCTTAACCATGTGATTAGTCAGGGGTATACGGCCCCACCCCTTTTCACCCAGAGAAGAAGGGAATGCAAAGGACAGCTCTGAGTTCTCACCTTACCATCAAAGAACGAACATCCGAGAACCCATGAGATCATCATCGAATCTCTGATTGATCACAGACATTTTAAAAGCAAGTAACCTTCCATTCTGTTTTCCTTTCTTTGCTGCTGTATATTATGTCTCTTACTGTTTTGTAGCATAATGTTTCTGTAAATATTTTACTGCACCAAACTTGACCTTTTCATTATTAAACCTTATTCTGAAAAGTGTTAATCTTGTCCCTAAAGCTCTTAATGCAAGCTATAAGGAATATGTTCCTTTGAAGAGCACTACTGTTTAAAATAACTCATCTGAATATCCCTGTCTGTGGTGACAGCGTGTGTTACAGGTGGTTATTCTAAAATCATATTGGTATTTCTAAAATCCAGAGTTCCTCTGCTCATTCCAAAAGAAGAGGTGGTGGCAGTAAAAGGGTTAGTTGTTTGCATTAGCCCGGTAACAATCGCTCTCAGGCGGATGGCACTTAGACGGTGGTCCCACAAGCTGGGAAATCTTTGTGCTGTAAGCAGGTGAGTGTGGTTTTGTTGCGTTAGTGACAAGCGCGGTGGGAGATCAGGGGGTCCTCGGTCACCTGTCGGTGAGGAGGGCAGTGATCTGATACCCACGTTCGTCACAGTCATCAGTTCAGAGTGACCCCTGAATAATGTGAATGGTAGGCTTGAGCACGGCCGAAAAATTTGTTCATTTTTGTTCCGTTCGTTTTTTTATTTTTTCGGACATTCGAAATTCGGCAATTCGAAAATGCCGAAATTCAGAAGTTGATAATCGTAAATGAGAAAATAAAAAAGAACATTTGAAATAATAAATAACTATTAAATTATAGGTATTGGAATTTCCTTAAATATTAAATGTATCACTAACAGCCATATTTTCAATAAAATTCCAATCACTATAATTTAATAGTTATTTATTAGTTAGTTATTATTTCAAATGTTCTTTCTTATTTTAGAATTTCCAAATTTTCGGCTTTTCTGAATTTGCGGTATTTGGATTCGCCGGTTTTCAGGTTACCGAATTTTCCAATTCGGAAAAATGAAAATTCAGAAATTCGGATTCGTTCAAATTGCAGAATTTTGAAAAATTTGTTAAAAAACGAATTCGGAACAAAATGAATTGCACATGCCTAGTGAATAGAATTCCTTTTCTGACTGTGGGGTGCATGGCGATATGTAACGTGTGTAGCGCAATAAATGGTTTCCTATGTAGGTATCTGCGATGTGTGTGTTATGTTCCTCTGTGTGCGTACTTGGGTGCTGAAAAATTTGTGGATGGGGGGTTTGGTAGGTGCTCAGGAGTAACTTTAGTATCTTCAGTGTACAGTACAGGACACAGACAATATATTTATACACCATGGGTTATAGGTAAGCAGCTTCAGGTGATTGGACACTGGCAAGTTTTTGAGGACACGTCTGCCTGGGGCGCCTCCCCTATAAAACCTCCCCAACTCAGTGAGTTCTCAGTTGATGGACCTCTTCTTCTTCACGGAGAAATCAGCTTCACTATTTTTTTGTTTTATTTGAATTCTTCAATGAACATCTCACCATTCTCTAACACATACAGTATCTCACAAAAGTAAGTACACCCCTCATATTTTTGTAAATATTTTATTCTATCTTTTCATGTGACAACACTAAAGAAATTACATTTTGCTACAATGTAAAGTAGTGAGTGTACAGCTTGTATAACAGTGTAAATTTGCTGTCCCCTCAAAATAACTCAACACACAGCCATTAATGTCTAAACCACTGGCAACAAAAGTGAGTACACCCCTAAGTGAAAATGTCCAAATTGGGCCCAAAGTGTCAATATTTTGTGTGGCCACCATTATTTTCCAGCATTGCCTCAACCCTCTTGGGCATGGAGTTCACCAGAGCTTCACAGGTTGCCACTGGAGTCCTCTTCCACTCCTCCATGATGATATAACAGAGCTGGTGGATGTAAGAGACCTTGCGCTCTTCCACGTTCCGTTTGAGGATGTCCCACAGATGTTCAATAGGGTTTAGGTCTGGAGACATGCTTGGTCAGTCCATCACCTTTACCCTCAGGTTCATTAGCAAGGCAGTGGTCATCTTGGAAGTGTGTTTGGGGTCGTTATCATGTTGGAATGCTGCCCTGCAGCCCAGTCTCTGAAGGGAGGGGATGCTCTGCTTCAGTATGTCACAGTACATGTTGGCATTCATGGTTCCCTCAATGAACTGTAGCTCCCCAGTGCCGACAGCACTCATGCAGCCCCAGACCATGACACTCCCACCACCATGCTTGACTGTAGGCAAGACACACTTGTCTTTGTACTCCTCACCTGGTTGCCGCGACACACGCTTGACACCATCTGAACCAGATAAGTTTATCTTGGTCTCATCAGACCACAGGACATGGTTCCAGTAATCCATGTTCTTAGTCTGCTTGTCTTCAGCAAACTGTTTGCGGGCTTTCTTGTGCATCATCTTTAGAAGAGGCTTCCTTCTGGGACGACAGCCATGCAGACCAATTTGATGCAGTGTTCGGCGTATGGTCTGAGCACTGACAGGCTGACCCCCCACCCGTTCAACCTCTGCAGCAATGCTGGCAGCACTCATACCTCTATTTCCCAAAGACAACCTCTGGATATGACGCTGAGCACGGCACTCAACTTCTTTGGTCGACCATGGCGAGGCGCTGTTCTGAGTGGAACCTCTCCTGTTACACCGCTGTATGGTCTTGGCCAGCATGCTGCAGCTCAGTTTCAGGGTCTTGGCAATCTTCTTATAGCCTAGGGCCATTTTTATGTAGAGCAACAATTCTTTTTTTTCAGATCCTCAGAGAGTCCTTTGCCATGAGGTGCCATGTTGAACTTCCAGTGACCAGAGAGAGTGATAAGACCAAATTCAACACACCTTCTCACCATTCACACCTGAGACCTTGTAACACTAACAAGTCACATGACACCAGGGAGGGAAAATGGCTAATTGAGCCCAATTTGGACATTTTCACTTGGGGGTGTACTCACTTTTGTTGCCAGCGGTTTAGACAATAATGGTTGTATGTTGAGCTTTTTTGAGGAGACAGCAAATTTACACTGTTATACAAGCTGTACACTCACTACTTTACATTGTAGCAAAGTGTAATTTCTTCAGTGTTGTCACATGAAAAGATAGAATAAAATACCTACACAAATGTGAGGGGTGTACTCACTTTTGTGAGATACTGTATACAGAAACAGCATATCTGGACTGGTGCAACCTCTTTAATAGCTTTGGAGTCATACCAGGACCCTACTCTGTGAAGATGGCCTGTGATTATGCTTTGGGCACTGGGCTCTGCGTGGGGCGCTCACATTGGCACCCTCTAAAACCCGTTGAGTTAGCTGCAGGGTGTTGTACAGGTCTAGAGCGGTTGTACATCGCTATACGGTCTGGTCCCTGAAGACCCCGTCAGGGGTTTGCCCACTGTGATGGGGGAAGGTTGAACTTCATATACAGTCCACCATCGTGGACAGGTAAGACCCTGTACCTTTGACTGTTACTATATCAATGGAGGTGTCTGTGGAATGTATTGCCTTTTCAAATTTGGTCCTAAAATTCAACTACTCAGAGCTCAGTCTCAGGTGGATGGTCAGGTGATACATCACACCACTGGTCACCCACTTTAATGCCACTTCCAACTAGAGCCCATATAAGGTACTCAGTCGCTTCCTTCTACCTTTTCGCCACTAGGATTCATTGAAGGAAGGTCTACACCTGGGTTACTGTGTTCTTCCTCCAGACATGCTTTCCCTCTCCTTCACCCTAATCCCCACAGAGGAATACCCTCACTTGGTGGAGACCAGGAGAAGGGGAGACACTTTTAAATCACAGGAGAACATTCAGTTGGATGAAGGTCATTTCAACACTGAGACTCAGAGTGATGATGTGTCCTTTGCACTGGAGCAGGACCACCAATGTCCATATCAGACCCTGGGAAAAAGCATGCACCCTCACCCCCGAACCATAACAGGCCACATGCCTTCATTCCCCATGACATCAATAGTTCCGAGAGACACTGAGGCGGCTTCCCTAGGATGCTAGCATAGGCAGAAGCAGTATAAATATTAGTTCTCTATATGATTTTCAGCTCCCATTGAACAGGGGTCCAAACGGGCTAACGTTCTGCCATTCATCCAAACATCTGAATAGCCACAGCTTGGTCCAAAACTAGGTTCAGAACTACTATCTACACAGCCAGAAGAGGGGAAAAACACACATATGATTAAATGGGAAAAAAGATCTAGATCAGGAATTCACATGGGAACAATGGAAAGAGGCCATACACACCTCAACAAAAGCATCATCATGTATAGAGCATTGGGACAATATACAAAAAAATAGGAACAGATGGTATCTAACGCCTTATAAAATGTCAAAAATGTTCCCTAATACATCAAATGTATGCTGGAGATGTAAAGAAAAATCAGGCGATCTATTACACACAGGGCCGTCTTTAATATTGATTGGACCCTGGGCAAACATTTTCTTGGCCCCCCCCCATGCAATT
>BLSH010534823.1:1063276-1079260 GCA_018402905.1 Glandirana rugosa | reverse complement strand
GACCACCGTATTCCTCTTATCCTGAGGAACCTCAGACTGTGAGGGACGGTGCCGGACCATCATATTCCTCTTATCCTGAGGAACCTCAGACTGTGAGGGACGGTGCCGGACCATCGTATTCCTCTTATCCCGAGGAACCTCAGACTGTGAGGGACGGTGCCGGACCATCGTATTCCTCTTATCCTGAGGAACCTCAGACTGTGAGGGACGGTGCCGGACCATCGTATTCCTCTTATCCTGAGGAACCTCAGACTGTGAGGGATGGTGCCGTCCTTCTAACATATAAGAGGTTTTCCTGTACTGAGTGCGGGAAGTGTTTCCATTTGAAATCCTGTCTTAATGTGCATATAAGATCTCACACAGGTGAGAAGCCACATTCCTGTCATGAGTGCGGGAAGTGTTTTGTGCAAAAACCACACCTTGTGAAACATCAAAGGTCTCACACAGGGGAGAAGACTCATTCTTGTTCTGAATGCGGAAAAGGTTTTGCACAAAAATCAGACCTTGTCACACATCAAAGGTGCCACACAGGTGAGAAGCCGTATTTATGTTCTGAATGTGGGAAATGTTTTATACAAAAATCATGCCTTGCCAGACATCAAAGTTCTCACACGGGGGAAAAGCCTTATTCTTGTTCTGAGTGTGGGAAATGTTTTTCAAGGAAGTCACATCTTTATAGACATCAGATATTGCACACGGGTGAGAAGCCGTATTCCTGTCCTGAGTGTGGGAAATGTTTTACTAGGAAGTCAGAACTTTACAGTCATCAAAGATCGCACACGGGGGAAAAGCCACTTTCCTGTCCTGAGTGCGGGAAATGTTTTTCACAGCAGTCCGACCTTTACAGACATAAGAGATCGCACACGGGGGAGAAGCCGTATTCCTGTCCTGAGTGTGGGAAATGTTTTTCATATAAGTCCAGTCTTTCCACTCATCAGAGATCTCACACGGGGGAGAAGCCATATTTCTGTCCAGAGTGCGGGAAATGTTTTTCACTGAAGAGATATCTTAATATACATCAGAGATCGCACACAGGGGAGAAGCCGTATTCCTGTCCTGAGTGCAAGAAATGTTTTTCGGATAAGTCCAATCTTTACACTCATCGGAGATGTCACACGGGGGAGAAGCCGTATTGCTGTTCTAAGTGTGGGAAATGTTTTTCAGACAAGTCCTGTTATAACAAACATCAGAGGGTGCACACGAGAGAGAAGCCACTTCTCTGCCCTGAGTGAGGGAATTGTTCCTCACTAAGGTCCTGTCTTCCTGTACATCAGGGGTCCCACACAACCCTCGAGGTGTATTAGTGCCTTGAGTGCGGGAAATGTCTTGTATATGAATGTTGCTGGACATGTGGGGAAGAAGCACACCCTGATATACACATATCTTATCATGTAAGAAACAGTTCATAAGAAGATCAGAGAACACCAAAGACATGGATGAAGTGTTGTACCGTGTTGTGCTTATGAGGATAATTTTCCTGCACAGTATTTATGAATGAGTAATTTTTAAACAAGAATATCTTTAAGATACAGGATCAATCAATATGAACACAGACTAAAAATAGATTTATTCACCAGACATGTATTCATACAAAAATAGTTATATGTTGGTTGACAGAAAAAAAATGTTACATAAATTTAAGAATATTAATTGAAATCCCCGCTAATGGGAGTGTTGTACTTTTTAAACAACACAGAAATGATAAAGCTTCCCAGTAGAATCAATAACCAAGTAAATATGACGATTAGACAGAACGTCTGTATTTCACAAATTCAACCGTCACTATACTGCAGGTAAGTAAGTGGAACCCAGAATCCCTTAGATAGGTTGGGAAACCCTTGCTTCAGGTCCCCAAGCCCTTCTTATGTCTAAGTCACCCTGTGTCTATTAGGATCAGGGTGACCAAGAATGGTGGACAGCTATGTTGCCAGCGGACATCGATTCCGCCCAACCTGCAGCCCTGTACAGGGAGCATGTGGCGGGCACGAAAGCGTGCCCCAGCTGCGCGTGCGCGAATCACCATTTATAGACGGCGATCTGCGCTATGCTGCCAACTGTACAGGAGCCGGTCGGGAACCGGTTAAAATCCCTGCTGTCATGGGAGTCACCTTGGGCGGAGGGGTCCATGGAACGCAGAATCCCTTGGAGAGGTTGGGAAACCCTTGCTTCAGCTCCCCAGGCCCCTCTTATGTCTAAGTCACCCTGTGTCTATTAGGGGCACAGGATGACCAAGAATGGTGGACAGCTATGTTGCCAGCGGACATCGATTCCGCCCAACTTGCAGCCCTGTTCAGGGAGCATGTGGCGGGTACGAAAGCATGCCCCAGCTGCGCATGCGCGAATCGCCATTTATAGACGGCGATCTGCGCTATGCTGCCAACTGTACAGGAGCCGGTCGGGAACCGGTTAAAATCCCTGCTGTCATGGGAGTCACCTTGGGCGGAGGGGTCCATGGAACCCAGAATCCCTTGGAGAGGTTGGGAAACCCTTGCTTCAGCTCCCCAGGCCCCTCTTATGTCTAAGTCACCCTGTGTCTATTAGGGGCACAGGGTGACCGAGAATAGTGGACAGCTATTTAATGGACTATGAAAATGTGGTTTGGGTTACTTCAAATGATACAGTAATATTTATCAACAAAATCTCCCAGGATATATATAAAGACTATTCCTGTTTCATTTGATTGTGAACTATACATGTTAATTGAAAGAGCTGATCACATTGGTCTCTGTACAATGTAGGAGACGAGTCGTCTGCTGCTGGAGGTCTCCTGCTATTGTGTGAAGGTGTTCTGTTTTCATACTTATGTTAATGTCTATTGTACTTTCTGAAAGTCAAGACTGCAAGTTAGGCAACTGCAATTCGTTTCGTTCCGAATTCGGAGTTCGGACGAATTTGAATTTCAAATTTCCAAATTTTTCCTTTTTTCAAATTCGGTAATCGGAAAAACCGAAAATTCAAAAATTTGAAAATCTGAAAAAATAACTAATAATAACTTAACACTACTTAAATAACTATTAAATTATAGGATTTGGAATTTCCTTGAAAATTTGTCTGTTAGTGATACATTTCGGATTTAAGTTCACTAACAGACACATTTGAAAGGAAATTCCAATACCTATAATTTAATAGTTATTTTTTAGTTATTTCTTATTTTCTTTCTTATTTTCGAATGTCTGACTTTCGAATTGTCTGATTTTTCTACTTCCGAATTTCGGCATTTCCGAATTACCGAATTCACGAATTTCTGAAAAAACGAACGTAACGAAGACGAATACATTTTTCAGCCGTGCACAAGTCTACTGGAAGTCTGGCTTGAAATGGTGATATCTGATTAATCACAACATTGTCCAGGGGTGGCCAGTTATCTACTTATAGTACATGTTGGTTGTTTAGCTATGGTAATTATATTCCTGTGTGCAGTTTGTATTGTTAGAATAATATGATCAAGAGGGGAGGGGGAACATCCTCCCATGGTGTATATATATATAAATATATATATACTGTGTTACTTTGTGAAATAAATGCATTTCATGTTAAAGCTGTGTAACTGAGCTAGTCTCGCCTGGTTCTTAGTTACACTATATGGGCTGTAATATCTGATATCTGATGTTCAAACTGGAGGAGGCTGTATGCTGATGGAAGCACTTAAGCGGGGTGCGACTGGGTCATCGGCTTGGACCCGCATGTAGGCACCCTACACCCAGAAACAAGCAGAGACGTATACCAATATGTTGGTTTGCCTGTAGGCGTTCCATAAGTGGTTAAAGAAAAACAAATGTGAGACGCATTCGCTTAGCTGTGATGAATGTTGGACATATTTCCTATAGATTTACCAAAATTATGGAATGGGAGGGCCCACCTATCTACCCATTCACTCTGTATCCAATCAGGCAGGCAAGCCTTCCGCTACATCAGGGATGTCTGATAAGTAAATTGCATATTTCATATTCCTTATTAAGGTTGGCCTCACAATTTTATAATAAAGCCTCTAATATCCTGGTTATTCTGGTTACCTTGCATGACTCATCTTATTGGCATGTGAACTGCCCATATAGACAAGCCAGCCCCCTCTCCTCAGGGCAAGGGGTGTTGGCCAGGAGCGGTATTTTCCTTCCAAATACCAATGCCCATACTGGTAAGGTCTTTGTCTCATCCAGAGCATCATCATGTAATATGCAAGCGTCTGTCTGGTTACCTGGCCATGTTGCGTAACAGCAAACAGGACCCATGGTGGAAACAGCATCTTTGGTTAAGTATGCTTGTTATATTTTCTCATATTATCTGTATCTGTCATTACTTTTATGTTAATATTTTGGGACTGAAGATTAGTTAAAACCCCCAAACATATACAATATATTACCAAAAGTTTTGGGACACCTGCCTTTACATGTACATGAACTTGGTCCGTAGGGTTCAATATTGAGTTGGCCCACCCTTTGCAGCTACTGTATAACAGCTTCAACTCTTCTGGGAAGGTTGTCCACCAGGTTTAGGAGTGTGTCTATGGGAATGTTTGACCATTCTTCCAGAAGCGCATTTGTGAGGTTAGACACTGATTTTGGATGAGAAGGCCTGGCTCACAGTCTCCGCTCTAATTCATCCCAAAGGTGTTCTGTCGGATTGAGGTCAGGACTCTGTGCAGGCCAGTCAAGTTCCACCACCCCAAACTCGCTCATTTATGTCTTTATGGACCTTGCTTTGCACACTGGTGAGCAGTCATTTTGGAAATTGTCCAAAATTAGAGTTGAGCGAACCCGAACTGTAAAGTTCGGGTTCGTACCGGACTTTAGGGTGTCCGTGTCCCGAACCCGGACATTTGAGAAAAAGTTCGGGTTCGGGGTTCAGGTATTTTTTTGCGCCTTTTGAATAGCTGTAGGGCAGCCAATCAACAAACGTTTCACTCGTTTGCCCTTCAGAAACCATCACAGCCATGCCTACTAATGGCATGGCTGTGATTGGCCAGTGCATCATGTGACCCAGCCTCGATATAAGCTGGAGTCATGTAGCACTGCATGTCACATGATCTCAGACTAGTGTAGGGAGAAGATGCTGCCCCGGATGCTACCCCGGTCTGCCCCATTCAACTTCTGGGTCTCCAAATTGGGCACATGGCCTGAGCTTGCCCTTTATGCCTTGGAGGTGCTGGCTTGCCCTGCAGCCAGTGTATTTTCTGAACGTGTGTTTAGCATGGCAGGGGGCGTTATCACAGACAAGCACAGCCGCCTGTCCACAGCCAATGTGGACAAGCTAACCTTCATTAAAATGAACCAGGCATGGATCCCACAAGACTTGTCTGTACCTTTTGCAGAATAGCCATTTATACCGGCCTCACACAGCCATTGGTATACTTAAGTGAACGTATCCTTTTTTTTTAAATATGTCTCAATATTTTGGGGACTACCCCAATTAGAAAAAAAAACAAATAAAAAACAGTGTTGGCTACCTCCTCCTCCTCTACCACCACTTCCATCACCTACACCGCCACGGTCACTGCCTCCTCAACCTCCCACTCCACATCTACCTCCTCCTCCATTTTTTTTTTAATGTGATTTTAAGTTATTTCCCTATCCACATTTGTTTGCAGGGCACTTGCCCTACTCTTACTCCCATTTGCTTCCTTTTGCAGCCCTCTAGCCCTTTCCAGGACTTTTTAGAGGCATTTTTGTGCCCAAAAGTTCGGGTCATGATTGACTTCAATGGGTTTTGGGGCCGAACTCTAAGTTTTTTGCGAAGTTCGGCCGAACCCGTTGAACCCGAACATCCAGGTGTCCGCTCAACTCTATCCAAAATATCTTGGTATGATGACGCCTTAGGAGTTCCCTTCACTGATACTAAGGGGCCAAGCCCAACCCATGAAAACCAACCCCACACCATGATCCCCCTTCCACCAAATGATTTGGACCAGTGCACAAAGAAAGGTCCATAAAGGCAAGATATCTGTGTCTTCATGCAGTGTCCTTTGTTCTGAGCCTGCTCACCATTCCTGTGACGAAGACTTAATAAGGTGATGTCCTGGAATAGGCTCTTGCAGGTTGCTCGAATGGCTACCTGTCCGAGCACCCACACAACCGATGGGGTGCCTAAGGCGATGGGCCTATGTTCGACCGTGGAGCTGTTGGTAGGGAAGCGGTCAAGCTAACAGTAAAGCGGCAGCATCCTTCACTTGTGTGCAGTCTTCTCCCCTGCCTCGTAGTCTCTCCCCTGCTCCCAGGCAGCCTAGTGATGTCCTTCCCTGAGCATAAATCCATTCCCCTTGGGCAGGTTGGGGTATGTAGTCAGCCCCCTCAGGGATTACTATGGGGCCATCTGTCTTCAGCACTACATGTCCCGAGATGCTGTACAGCACAGGGGAGGAGAGGGAGGGGGAGGAGGTCCCCCACAGCTGTGACAGGTTCTATCTCTCCTTAAAGCCTGTGTCAGCACCGCTGCCCTGTGTCTGTCGACAGCAGTGGCATGGTGAGATGTGTGAGCAGGCTTGGGGGGCGACACCTGCTACACACTCCCCCCACCAAAGAACCTTTGGTCCCCCCAAAGGAGGTAAAAGTCCATGTTCTATTACATGCTTTCCAGTATAAATAGGGAGAAAAACAGTTTAATGCATAGCATGACATTTATATATGTGTGAAACCAAGAACATTTCTTTAGCTATAACTTAAGCTTAAACGACTGCTGATATGACACAGAGTTGACAGAGGAACCTCCCACCAATTGCCATAAGAAGGGAGGTTATTCTGTCCAAGAGCCATCGATATTGGGATGGGCCACCTAAATGTGCCAGGGGTGAGTTGGGATCGCCCTCCATCAAATCTGTTGTGGGAAGGTTGGGCGTGGCCACAGTTTTTTGAGAAGTGAGAATGACTTCTTCAGAACTTTCACCCAAAGCATCATAAGTCAGTCTTTTGGGTGGGCGAATAAAACATCTCTCTCTGGGCTCAGCACAGTCTTTCCTTCCTCCTGTACATCTGCTTCTTCCTCTTCCACAGCGGGTCCTTCTTCTTCCACTATGGAAGAGTGAAAGTCTTTAAAATCTCCTACCAGCAAGGAAGTTTGAGGCTTCCAGGTGTTGACTCTGAGGTACAAATTCAGGAGCCTCCAGCCAGAGAATTCCGGTGCCTATCTCCTTGGGAGAAGGAGAAGACACCCCCAGCCCCAGGACGGTACTTCAGGCTGAAGGTGAATCCTGACAGGATGGCCAGCCACATGTGACATCCAACTTGGTGGAAGTGAGGATGTATGTGAGTGGATTGTTATCTGTTTTGACCACAAAGTCTGCTCCCTCAATTTATCCACCACTGCCCACTTCAGAGCCAGAAACTCTAGTTTGTGCATGGAATAGTTAGTTCTTCTCAGTGGGTGCCAGGCTCCAGCCCACATAGGCAAAAGGCCTCATGTGCCCATCATGTTCTTGATATATTGTAGCATGCCGCCTAACCCATCTTGGCTGGCATCAACACGCAGCTCATACGGTCTGGTTGGATCTGCATAGGTCAGCACCGGAGCAGTTGTTAGGCTCCACTTCAGCTGCTGAAAAGGCCTCTTCACACCACTGCAGTCCACTGCCCTTGAATCAACTCTCAATGCCTCTTAGGTCTTCTGGGTGGTCTGACAGACTTTGCTAGGTCTGGGTCATCGTCTTCATCTTCTCTCTTCAATAGCTCATTAAGTGGACAAGATATTTTAGGGAATCCCCTGACAAATCTCTCATAATAGGAGCAGAAGTCCAAGAACGACCTAAGCTTGGTCACATAGGTGGATCTCAGCCAGGAGGCGACGGCTTCTAGCTTCTGAGTGTTGGTGGCCACTCCTTCGGCCGACACGATTTGGCCAAGGTAGTTAACCGATGGTTGGTAGAATTGGCATTTCTCCAGGGACAGCTTCAGCCCCTCATCATTGAGTCTCCAGGGGTTCTTCATGCTCTTCCTGGGTCTTGCCGAAGACGATGATGTTTTCTAGATACACCAACACCTCAAGCAGGTTAATGTCACCCACTGTCTTCTCTATCAACCTCTGGAATGTGGCTGGAGTGCCAGACAGACCTCGAGGCGCCCGGTCAAACTCAAAGAGCCCCATTGGGGTAATGAAAGCAGTCTTCTCCCAATTTTCATGGGGATTTGATAGTACCACTTCGCCCCTGACAAGCTCTGCAGGGCATCATCTATCCTTGGGTTGGTATATTGGTCAGGGATGGTCCTTCGCTTCAGCAACCGATAGTCAATGCCTCAACCTCAGGGAACCATTTTTCTTCCACACCACCACTATCAGGGAAGCATATGGACTCCTGGTCTCTCGGATGATACCTGCTCTCTTCAGTTCTGCTGACTGTTCATGTAGGTCTTCCAAGCCCCCTAAAGGGATCTGCCGGACTCTTTCCCAAAACGGCTTATCTCCTTGTAGGTGAATCCGGTGTTGGGCACTCTTTACACATCCCACATCAAACTCACTGATGTGAGTCCAGGTCCTGAGATGCTGAGAATGCACATTCTCACAGAGAATGCAGCCTGCCACCTCAGGACCTGAGTCTTGGCTCTTTACTTCCATTCAGGTGAGAGAGGAGTATTCTTCAGGTAGGACAACAGAACTTCCATCCTTCACTCCCCCCACCAAATCAGACGGTGAGACAGGGGTGGCTGGATTCACTTGCCCTAGCAACACCAGAGTCTGCACCTTCACTGGTGAGGCCATGGTGTTTTGGACACTAACCGGGATCTTCCTATGACTTTGCTGCAATGCTTTGGTTGATATCATT
Source organism: Glandirana rugosa (assembly GCA_018402905.1). NCBI lineage: Eukaryota > Metazoa > Chordata > Amphibia > Anura > Ranidae > Glandirana > Glandirana rugosa. The sequence goes on along the minus strand of BLSH010534823.1, from coordinate 1,070,514 downwards.
TCTGGAATTATCTCCACCCCGGTATCTTCTCACTCGCAGTCAGCTTCAAGGACAATGAAGAGGCCTGGTTGCTTCCAATTGAGCTTGACTGATGCTCGTAAACCTGCTACTTCACCTGGTTGTAGTGCCTTCTCACATTGGTCTATGCACCATATTTTTCCCACTCCTTCAGCAGGGACCTTCTGTTTTTGAACCAAGTGTCTCAGCTTGTCTCAGTATGGGGTGTATATCCATGGTTGGAGTATTAGGCTCCAGGAAAAGAGGGGTCAACAGCCTTCTGACAAGATCAGTGTTGGTAACTATGATTAGGGAACTCTTTTGGGCTCCTGGTGGGCGAGGACAGCCCACTGCCAATATTTAGAACGTCTCAGTTTTTGCGGCCACGGAGTGGTCAAAGGTCGGCTCAACTGGCAGATAGCTGTCATAGGGAAAATTTTGGGTCTTAGTGCCCTATATCTCTAAATCCTCCCATGTCTGCAATGGCAGGTGTTTAAGATGTTTAGTGTAAAAGTCTCAGTAGAGAAGGGTCACTTGTGCCCCAGTATCCAGAAGGGCTTCGATGTAGATTCCTTCTACTTGGATGGACACGACAGGAGAAGGTACCACAAGCTTGGTCGGGAACTTGCAGGAAGTGCTATCCTTAGCCTGTCATATGGCCTGTATTTACGCCCCTTTCTTGTTGGGCTTTGGGTGTTGTTTGCATTTAGGTTGAGTTCCAGAGGGCTGATATGCGCCAACTCTCCTTGACCGGGTGCTTGATGTCGATGGGGACAAATTATCTGGCCTTTCAGAAACAGCAGTAGGGGTTGTGAGGGATTAGCTCTTGTGGGGATCAGCTTCCCTGGGATGAAAACAGTTCAGACAGCAGTTCCTTAAAATCTGGCTTGCAGCCAGGTTTATTGATAAATGGTTGCAAGTAAAAATAAACAAAACAGCAAAATAAATCCTTGCCTCTCCGGCTCTAACTAAACATCAGCATTCCTTACTGAGCGGTGTAGGGCTTGTCCCAAACACCCACAAAACACAGTAATTGCAAACCTTTTCTTTAGTCTCAAAAGCCATGTGTCAACTTTCTCTGGCTGTTCGCTCTCAGAGTCCCAGGGCAGAGCAAACTTTTGCTCTCTTCCTGGTTTATTTAACCAACACCTGAGAGTGGACCACAAAATCCGGTCTGGAACCATCCCTGCCAAGGTGGCTGGGAAAACCCAGACCGAACTTTGCTTTAGTCCAATCCAAGTGAACATATGCGAGGTGACACATAGAGTCCGTCTATCACCTCGTGTCGCATACTGTCACAGGGCCCTCTGCGACAGTTTAGGCTTCCGCTGTGGCTTTCTTGCATCTCTGCCCTTTGAGTCAAATGCTTTAGATGGGCACCCGGTTGACTCCTTCACCGGGGCCTTCTGGGGTTTCCAGCTGGCTTCCCTGAACAGGCTGGCATTGGAGTGCATGCTCAAATTGGTAAATCAACCCAAAATGGCTCATAGGTGATGCTTAAAAGCCTTTACAGGCCATCAGTTTAAAGTTAACCATGAACAATGGGTGATATGTAACATGTGTAGCGCAATCAATATTTTTGTATGTAGGTGCCTGCGATGTGTGTGTTATGTTCCTATGCGCATGTACATGGGTGCTGAAAAATGTGGGTGGTGAGGGGGTTAGGTGCTTGGGAGTAGCTTTAATATCTTCATCATACAGTACAGGACACATGCAACATATTCATACACCATGGGTTATAGGGGTGCCTCCCCTATAACCCTCCCCTACTCAGTGAGTCCTCAGTTGATAAACCTCTTCTTGTTCACGTAGAAATCAGCTTCACTGTTTTCTTATTTATTTTTTTTAATTTTACTTGAATTTTTCAATGAACATCTCACTGTTCTCTAACACCTATACAGAAGCAGTGTAATTTCGTACCCAGACCCTATTCTGTGAGGATGGTCTGTGGTGTGGCTTCTGGAACCTGGGTGGGGCGTTCACATTGGCATTCATTGAAACTCGTTGAGTTAGCTGCAAGGTATTCTACAGGTCCATGGCGGTGGTCCATCGCTATAGATCACAAACCCCTTCAGGGGTTTTCCCACTGTGATGGGGGAAGTTTAGACTTTATATACTGTCCACCATCGTGAACAGGTAAGGCAGGGTAAACCTGTACCTTTGTCCATTACTGTATGCATGGGGATGTCCTTGGAATATATTCCCTTTTCAAATTTGCCGCTAAAATTCAACCACTCAGAGCTCAGTCTCAGGTGGATTGTCAGGTGGTACATCACACCACTGGTCACCCACTTTCATGCCACTTTCAACTAGAGCCCATATAAGGTACTCATGGGGTTCCTTATACCTTTCGCCACTAGGATTCATTGCAGGATAAACTATACCTGGGTTACAACATTCTTCTTGCAGACATGCTTACTCCATCTTCTGCACCTTACTCCCACAGGGGCAGGGCTTTTTTCAGCTGGAACTTGGTGGATCTCAGTTCCACCACCTCTGACTCACGCCCTCTGCTCCCTGCTTACCACTATCACTTGTAAACACAGAAGACCAGCTACTGTGTTTACAAGTGAAAGTTTGTCTCCCAATGGCTCAACACAGATCTGATCTCATGAGCGGCTCCCACTGAGTGCAGGATGGGGACCAGAGAGATGCAGGTGCAGATCCTAACACCCCCACTGGATGATCACCCTGCAAGTGACAGAAGCAGAGCCACCTACAGTGTGCGGGTAGGTACCAGAGCTGGCTGGGTGCTTCAGCTTAATAAACCAACAAAAGTAAGACATATGGAAGATGGTGGAGCTTTTAAGGAGGGAGAAGTGGAAGGGGGGTTGCATGCAGAGGTCAGAGTTGAAGAGGGGTGAAAGTGAGGAGGATAGGGGATGCAGAGGTAAGCAGCTGTGGAAGAAGGCTGAACTCTGTACTCTGTGTGTAGTGCACCATTGAACTCTGCACTCTGTATGCAGCGCACCCCTGAACTCTGCACATAGCCCACCCCCAAGCTCTACACATGGTGCATCACCTGAACTCTGCACTCTGTGTAACACCCCCACCCCGAACTCTGCAATCTGTAATCTATAATGCATGCCTGGTATGTAGGGTTGCCACATAATCCCTTTAATCCAGGACACATATTGATTACACAGGTTCTGTGGCTGATTAAAGTGGTAATTAACCACTTCCATACCGCCGGACGTCATATGACGTCCTTGGGTTTGAGTGGTGATATCTGAATGGTGCCTGCAGCCGCAGGCACCATTCAGATACCGTTTTTTTCAGCAGGCGATTCCCTGCAAGATAAAGGTGGTCTTAGCGGCGGATTCGCCGCAAGATCACTTTTATCAGCGGCGGGAGAGGTGCCCCCCCCTCCCGCCGCTTTCCGGTCATCTCCGCCGCTTACCGGACCCGCCGGCAGTGGCGGAGATGATCCGATCCTCTCCCCCCAGTGTCTGTGAGCCGACTGAGTGGCTGAAGCCGCTCACTCGGCTCCATAACACGGCCGGCGGAAATGACGTCAGAAATGACGTCTTCCCAACGGCCTTAAAGGGCCCGATTTTTTTTTCTTCTGTCACTTTTTTCAGATTTTTTTTTTTTTTTTTTTGCATTTGAGTGTAAATCTGAGATGTGAGGACTTTTTGACCCCGGATCTCATATTTGAGAGGAACTGTCATGCTTTTTTCTATTACAAGGAATGTTTACATTTCTTGTAATAGGAATAAAAGTGATCAATTTTTTTTTTTTTTAAAGAAGAGTGTAAAAATAAAAAGTAAAAAGCAAAATAAATAATTAAAAAAAAAAAATTTAAAGCGCTCCGTCCCGCCGAGCTCGCGCGCAGAAGCGAACGTGTACATAAGTCCCGCCCACCTATGAAAACGGTGTTCAAACCCCACATGTGAGGTATCGCCGCGATCGTTAGAGCGAGAGCAACAATTCTAGCTCTAGACCTCCTCTGTAACGCAAAACTGCTAACCTGTAGAGTTTTTTAAATGTCGCCAATGGAGATTTTTAATTTGCAAAGTTTATCGCCGTTCCGCGAGCGGACGCAATTTTGAAGCGTGACACGTTGGGTATCATTTTACTCGACATAACATTATCTTTCACAATATGGGAAAAAATTGGCCTAACCTTACTGTTTTCTTATTTTTTAACTAAAAAAACTGAATTTATTAAAAAAAAAAGCACGCTTGTAAGACCGCTGCGTCACGGTGTGACATAAATTTTTTCAATGACCGCCATTTTATTCTCTAGGGTGTTAGGGAAAAAAATATATAATGTTTGGGGGTTCTAAGTAATTTTATAGCACAAAAAACTGTTTTTAACTGGTAAGCACCGAACCCAAAAAACAGGCTTGGTATTGAAGTGGTTAAACTCACTTGGTGCCTCATCTGCATTAAATCAGCCTCAGAACAACCTGTGTAATTCATATGTGACCTGGATTAAAGGGATGATGTGGCAACCCTACCGATATGTAATGCCCCTTCCACTGTTAGTGAGATTTGACCACATCCACTATTTGATGTGGTTTGGAGGGTCTGTGTGGGGGAGGTGGTTTTTGAGAGATCATGGTTTGAGTTCCTTCACCTATTTTGTGGTAACTTTGTAGTTATGGTGGAGACCAGGAGAAAGGGAGCCAAATATAAATCACAGGGGAACGTTTCCTCTGTCGAAAGTCATTTCAACTTTCAGTGTCAGAGTGATGATGTGTCCCTTGCATTGGATCTGGACCACCAATGTCCATACCAGACCCTCAATCCAAACATGAAGGGGGAAAAGCATTCACCCCCCACCCAACCCGAACCATACCAGGCCACATGCCCTCATTCCCTACGATATCCATGGTTCCTTGACACTAGGGTTGCCACATCATCCCTTTAATCCAGGACACATATTAATTACACAGGTTGTTCTGTGGCTGATTAAGGTGGTAATTAAACTCACTTGGTGCCTCATCTGCATTAAATCAGCCTCAGAACAACCTGTGTAATTCATATGTGTCCTGGATTAAAGGGATGATGTGCCAACCATAGTGTCAAGGAACCATGGATATCGTAGGGAATGAGGGCATGTAGTCAACCCTACTTGACACCGAGGTGGCTTCCTTAGGAACCAATTACAGCGGTATACTGTCATATACAGAAGCAGTAGAAATAAAACTTCTATATAGCAGTTTTGGATCCCATCAAACAGGGGTCTGAACAGGCTAATGTTCTGGCTTTCATCCAAACAGCCAAAGTTCAGTCCGAAACTAGGTTCAGTCTGAGTCGTCAGCTCATCCCTAGATGTCAGTTGCTACTGAACCCCTAGAAACCTTTGGAGGAACCCTGGCTGTGAAAGGCTGGACTACTCAGTAATATATTTCTCTCCCCCTTGCTGGGAGTGGAGATAGGGTTGCCACCTCATCCCTTTAATCCAGGACTCATATTAATTACACAGGTTGTTCTGTGGCTGATTAAGGTGGTAATTAAACTCACTTGGTGCCTCATTTGCATTAAATTAGCCTCAGAACAACCTGTGTAATTCATATGTGTCCTGGATTAAAGGGATGATGTGGCAACCCTAAGTGGAGATGACCCCATCTATAAGGATATACAGTCCATCCACACCCAGCACAAGGCCGTGTTCACACTACGAGGCGTTTCTAGGGGCTGCAGTTCCTCTGAGCTCCACAAGGTGGTGATCTCACCTCTACCCAGACAGGAAGTCTCTATGGAAGACAGGAAGTGATGTCAGGTACAGACAGGAAGTGATGTCAGGTACAGACAGGAAGTTCCGGGTTAGAGGTGAGGCGGGAGGAAGTAGAGAGGAGACATTGCTGGAAGTGGCAGTAGAAGAGGTAATAAGATCTTATTTTCTATTTACACCCAGTAACCCCCCCCCACAGGGTTGCTACCTCATCCCTTTAAACCCGAACACATATTAATTACACAGATTCTGGGGCTAATTTAATGCAGATGAGGCACCAAGTGAGTTTAATTGCCACCTTAATCAGCCACAGAACAACCTGTGTAATTCATATGTGTCCTGGATTAAAGGGATGAGGTGACAACCCCTACCCTCCGTCATGTCCGTCCTCTTCCTCCATAGTCACTGTGAGGTCTTTTATCTCCAGCAGATGATGATACACACATATATAGTGTGGGAACCTAGATCAACCCCTTCAGGGGCAGAACATTTCCCCCACTTACGGGGCCGGAATATTTCCTTCATTTTGGAGATAAATTCTAGTAATTTGTTCCTCTAAACAAACATCACTGACAATAAATAGACGAGACAATGACCATCCTGACCACACATGGCCTACAAAGGGCAATTCTTACACTACAAAGGCAGCCAATGGGCAATCATTACACTATGCAGCCAACACAATGATGGAGTGCAGGGGTCAGGAGTATGGAGCATAGAGCCCCTTACATTGCTGGTCAGGAGGAAGAAAACATTCCCCAGCCGACCATGAAGAATACGTTCCATCATTGGTGTCAGAGAAAAGAAAATACTGAGGGTTCTGAGGGAAGTAGAGGAGCTGAGGGGTCTGTGAGGAGTTGGTAAGGATGGGCTCGTAACTGCATGTGCCCGAGCCCGCCAGGAAGTGAACCCTGCACTGCACTAATAAGAGGCAATGAGACATTCCACGATCGCTGCAGCCGCGCATCGGGGAAATGTCTCACTGCCTGTGATTGGCACAGCGCAGGGTTCACTTCCTGACGGGCTCGGGCACATGCACTTGCGAACACGCCCAAATTCATCCTTAGTGAGGAGTAATGGAAAGCTGATGGATTTTAAGAGCCCCGTAGTGGGGAGCCTTCTAGACCGAGTTCTGCCAAATATCCTGAATAGCCGACAAATCAGGCCTGAAGCCAGAAGGTTCCCTTTCCAGAACATCATGGTGACCCTACATTGAGGTACGTACGTAGGTACATGTGAGAGGGAGGAAAATACCGAGGGACGTAGAGGAGCTGACGGGTCTGTGAGGGACAATAGCTGACAGATTCTAGGGGCTCCGGAGGGGGTACTGGAGTTGAAGGGCTTTGAGGGGGTAATGTAGCGGAAGGATTCTGGAGCCCTTGATAGGGTTGGTGGGCATCAGGGCTAGGGTTGCCACCTCATCCCTTTAAACCCGAACACATATGAATTGCACAGGTTCTGAGGCTAATTTAAATGCATGCATGGAGTTACATCCCAGTGGTACTACAAGACCTTTCCCTTGGAAGACCGAAGTCCGGACTAAACAGCCGATAAGTCCT
>BLSH010534823.1:1036304-1048588 GCA_018402905.1 Glandirana rugosa | reverse complement strand
TCGGGTACTCTGATGGGCTGGTGACAGGTACTCGGGTACTGTGATGGGCTGGTGACAGGTACTCGGGTACTCTGATGGGCTGGTGACAGGTACTCGGGTACTGTGATGGGCTGGTGACAGGTACTCGATTTGCAAGAAGGAGGGCCCATAGGGATTTGCCGCAACACAGGATTCCCCAAAAATACACAATGTATACAAAAAAGTATCAAAAAAGATTTGTAATTTATTAGTTCAAAGTTAAAACCGTCACATGACGGGTAATGTGGTTGCCATATACATACATAGGTATACACATAGAAATTAGCCCAAGTGAATACAAAGGTAACAGTGTGGAAGCAAGCAAATCCTCAATTGGAACAGTAGTCCTGGTGGTGAAGGTGCAGCTTCCTCTCCTACATGTTTCGAAGTTATTTTGAGTTATGTAACAAACTTCTTCCTCAGGGAGAGAGGTCACTGTATAGCCTTGGTTCTAAAAACATAATACGAAAAACTATGAATAGACCACAGTATAATACAAGAATTTCATTTGCTATAACACATAGTGGCTATTCGGCACAGACAAACATATACACCAATGACCATAATTAATGCGATCGGCTGAAATCACCGGTTACTACTTACCTCTTGGATTTCAAGAGAGCATACATCAGCAAAAGTTGAGCTGGGAGCCAAGGGTGTCCCCAAATTTTTGGCTAGAAAAATATCAATGTCATGTATAACTAACAACCCCCAATGAGTGATGGGGGAGGGGAATATAAAAACAAAAGCAAAAAATGGCCAACCCTGTCGTATCCCTCCAGCGCTTCCACAGATGTCCCCCACAAGAATCAATGTGGGGAGCAAATCCGATCCCAAATGGGAAGATAGACGCACCACCTATAAGAGGAAAGTTTAAGTATGAGATAATGAAAGGTGACAGGTACTCGGGTACTGTGATGGGCTGGTGACAGGTGCTCGGGTACTCTGATGGGCTGGTGACAGGTACTCGGGTACTGTGATGGGCAGGTGACAGGTGCTCGGATACTGTGATGGGCAGGTGACAGGTGCTCGGGTACTCTGATGGGCTGGTGACAGGTACTCAGATGGGCTGGTGACAGATACTCGGGTACTCTGATGGGCAGGTGACACAATTGGTGTGTAAAGAGGAGATCCCGGTAACAGCTTGTTACCGCGGATCCTTGTCATTCTGTGACCGGCTGTGATTGGACACAGCCGGTCACGTGGTAAAGAGCCAATATCATTGACTCTTTACCCTGATTGGGGTTGGGCTTTGTCCGAGGGACAAGCCCGAACCCCTGGGGGCCCGCAGAGTGACGAAAACTGGAGGACGTCAAATGATGTCCACCCAGGATGGGGAGTGCACCTTGCCGGCGTATTATTACTATACGTCGGTAAGGAAGGGGTTAAAAGGAGGTCCTCTAGGCCTTTTAAGATAAAAATGGAGTCCTTACCTCTCATTGGCTAAATGCATTTTGTGGTGGAAGATTTCACAAACACTTACAGGTCTGTTTTAAAAATATAGTTTAACAAATGTGACGCGCATTTACTGAGCCGTGATAAATGGTGGTCGTATTTTATTTCATACAACGATTTCCTATGATCATTGGCTCCATCCAGTGGCCATAATGCCGCATTGCACTATTTTTTCTGATGGAGGTATCTCATGAAAATTCCTCATCATGGCCACTAGATGGAGCTGACGATCATAGGAAATCACCGTATTTATTAAATTACAGCCAGAATTTATCAAGGCTTGACAAATGGTTGTCCCGTTCGTCCAACTATTTTTTTGTAAATAGACCCCTTTGTTTACTATGTCAAGCACGGTCCCATAAAAATAACTGAGGTATCCTTCTCATGAACTTATAAGTCCGGTAGACATTGAAGGACGTACTTTAATTAAACCAACAATATTAAACTAACCATTGATTGAAACAGAAAATACCAAATTTAGCCACTAGATGGCACTAAGTATAAAGAATTAGCTCCATCTAGTGGCAAAAAGCAGTCGTTTCCATTTTAAATCAATAGAAAACATTTGACCAGCAAATTGTATAATAACATTCATTCTTTGCCCCCCCCTCCCATTCACACAGAAGGAATGGACATGCTCTTTCACTGGGGGAATTGCTATGAATTATTTTTTATGAAAGGACCCCTAAATGCCAGGAGATGTTTATATAAAAATGGGATGTATGTAGCAGCTCAATAAATAGACCTCCTAGCAATGTTATTACCAGGCTGCAGCTAGGGGGAGCTCTAATGTTTAGAGTGTGATCACAGGAGAGTGATCCCATCTAGCTCACATTATCCACATTATTCAAAACAAGGCTTTGGACATGCTTTGAGAGCTCTAGTCAAAGCTCCTGTCACTAAATAAAATGGTCAGCTTTCAGTCCTGTTTACACCTTGTGTTTGCTTTGCTTCAAAAATTATACCCCATGTAGCTTTAAAGCTTCAAAGCGTCTTCAAAGCCTCCATTAGAAGTCTATGGCAAAGCTCTCTTGAAGCCTCACCAAAGCCCCATCGAAGCTGCACCAAAGCCTCATTGAATCCCCACCAAAGCCTCATTGAAGACCCACCAAAGCCTCATTGAAGACAAACCAAAGCCTCATTGAAGCCCCACCAAAGCCTCATCGAAGCCCCACCAAACCCTCATCGAAGCTGCACCAAAGCCTCATTGAAGCCCCACCAAAGCCTCATCGAAGCCCCACCAAAGCCTCATCGAAGCCCCACCAAAGCTTCATCGAAGCACCAAGCAAAAGCAAACAGGACTGTAAGCTAACCATTTTATTTAGTGACAGGAGCTTTGACTGGCGTTGAGAAAGCTTTAACAAAGCGTGTCTGAAGCCTTGTTTTGGTGTAAACTTGCCCTAAGAGTGATGCTGTGTCCCTTGCACAGGAGCAGGACCACCAATGTCCATACCAAACCCTCAATCCAAACATGAAGGGGGATAAGGATACACCCCCCACCCCCAAACCCAACCATATCAGGCCACATGCCCTCATTACCTGTGACATCAATGGTTCCTAGAGAAACCAAGGCTGCTTTATTAGGAACCAGTGATAGCGGGATGCTGGCTTATACAGACGCAGTAGAAATACCGCTTCTATATATGATTTTAAGCTTCCATCAAACGGGTCCAAATGTGTTAACATTCTGGTGTTTGTCCAACAGCCATAGTTCAGTCCAAAACTAGGTTCAGACCGAGCCATCAGCTCACCCCTAGATGTCAGTTGCTATTGAGAAACAGAGATTTTTCATTACCCGAAACCTTTCGAGGAACCCTGGGTGAGAAAGGCTGGACTAGGCAGTAATATATTTCTCTCCCCCTTGGTGGGGGTGGAGATGATCCCATCTATAAGGATATACGGTACAGCCACACACAGCACAAGGCCGTGTTCACACTACGAGACGCTTCTCGGGGGCTGCAGTTCCTCTGAGCTCCACAAGATGGTGATGTCACTTCTACCCAGACAGGAAGTCTCTATGGAAGACAGGAAGTGATGTCAGGCAGAGACAGGAAGTGATGCCATCTACAGACAAGAACTTCCATGTGGCCTGACGTAGACAAGAGACGTCGCTGGAAGAGGAGGTAATAAGATCTTATTTTCTATTTACACCCAGTAACCCCCCGTCATGTCCGTCCTCTTCCTCCATAGTCACTGTGACGTCTTTTATCTTCACCAGATGATGATACACACATATATAGACTGACGACACCCAAATCTATCTCTCCACCCCTCAGCTTACTCCATCATAGGGTTGCCACTTCATCCCTTTAAACCCGAACACGTCTGAATTACACAGGTTGTTCTGAGGCCAATTTAATGAAGATGAGGCACCAAGTGATTTTAATCAGCCACAGAACAACCTGTGCAATTCAGATGTGTTCGGGTTTAAAGGGATGAAGTGGCAACCCTAGTCCATCAGTCTCCTCACATATCGCTAACAGACATATCTGCCTGGAGGTCACACCACTTCCTCAAACAACTTGACCAAAACCGAGCTCCTAATATTTCCTCCCCCACGTGCCTCTTCCCCTGACTTCTCTGTCAAGAGCAATGGCACAACCATCCACCCATCCCCACATTTTAGGGTGCTCGGTGTTATCCTGGACTCTGAACTCTCCTTGTGGCCCCACATCCAATACCTATCTAAGGATTGCCGCCTCAACCTCCGCAACATCTCTAAACTTCGTCCTTTCCTAACCAATGAAACCACAAAGCTCCTCATTCACTCCCTGGTCATCTCTCGCCTCGACTACTGCAACTTCATCCTCATTGGCCAACCTTCAAATAGACTATCCCCCCTCCAGTCCATCACGAATGCCGCTGCCAGACTCATCCATCTTACAAACCGCTCAGCATCTGCCAATCCCTCCATTGGCTGCCACTCGTCCAACGAATTACATCCAAAATACTAACAATGAGCTACAAAGCCATCCACAACTCTGCCCCCAGCTACATCTCTTTCCTAGTCTCAAAATACCAACCTAATTGTCCTCTTCGTTCCTCCCAAGACCTCCTGCTCTCCAGCTCCCTCATCATCTCCACCGATATTCGCCTCCAGGACTTCTCCCGAGCCTCTCCCATCCTCTGGAATTCCCTACCCCAATCTGTCAGACTGTCTTAGAGCTGCACGATTAATCGTATTAAAATCGCGATCTCAATCCACCAATCCCCCCCCCCCCCACCCCGCGATCTCCATTGGGCATTACCGCGATCTTCAGTGCAGTTAATGGGGTCCGACTTGCGGGGCAACTCAGCGGGACTTGACAGTAATAAAAGTCAATTCAAGTGCCTGAAGGCTTTACTAAGTCGGAGCGACTTGAGTCTCAGGGGAGACTTCCAAGTCTGGGCAGAGAGCCAAGTTCTGAATCACCATTGATAAAAGACGCTAAAAGGGATACAAAGTAATTTACTTCAAAGGAATGCACTCTGAATGAACTCCCCTTGTATAGATGTTTGGTTTAACCATTTAAAGACTAAATCTTTCCTGACACTTGCTGTTTACAAATAAAAATCCATTATTTTGTGCTAGAAAATGACTTAGAACCCCCAAACATTATATATTTTTTTTTAGCAGAGACCCTAGAGAATAAGATGGCGGTTGTTGCAATATTTTATGTCACACGCTGTTTGCGCAGCGGACTTTTAAACGCAATTTTTTTGGAAAAATTACCCTTTCAAAAAACTTAGCCCAATTTTTTCGTATATTTAATATATTACGCCGCGAGAATCGTGATCTTTATTCTAAGCAAAAAAATCGTGATTCTCATTTTGGCCAGAATCGTGCAGCTCTAGACTGTCTCCAAATCTATCCATGTTTAGCTGATCCCTGAACGCTTTTCTCTTCAGAGAAGCCTATCCTGCCTCCACCTAACAACAACTGTACTTTTTATTTTCTTCATCAGCCCATCCCCCCACAGTAATTACCTTTTCATATCACTTGACCCTCCCTCTTAGATTGTAAGCCCTAACGAGCAGGGCCCTCTGATTCCTCCTGTATTGAATGGTATTGTAATTGTACTTTCTACCCTCATGTTGTAAAGCGCTGCGTAAACTGTCGGTGCTATATAAATCCTATAGATTGGAAACCTGTCTTAACCCTTTCAGGGGCAGAATGTTTACCCACTTACGGTTTGGGAACATTTCCTTCAGTTTGGAGATGTCACCTTCTCACCTTAGCAGTCTCTTGTAATGAGTAATGAGATTCGGGTTGTACTGATAATCGCACTTCTACCTTTTTGTTGAAGGTAATACCCCCCCCCCCCCCACCCAACTACCTCCACCTCCTGCAATCCAATCTACAGGTTCCAATTCCCACTGAGGGGGCAGTTAGCCTATTAACCCCTTATATCCCCATCCTAATATTGTACAATCAATATCAGGAGTATGGAGCATAGAGCCCCTTACATTGTTGGTGAGGAGGAAGGAAACATTCCCCAGCCAAGAATATGTTTCATCATCGGTGTCAGAGGGAGGAACATACTGAGGGTTCTGAGGGACGTAGAGGAGCTGACGGGCTGCGTGGAGTTATGGATTGGTGGCGCATGTTAGGGGTCCCTAAGGGGATAGTGGGGCAGAACGGTTCTGAGGGGGTAGTGTAGCTAAAGGATTCTGAGGCTTTTCACGGGGCTCAGAAGGAAGAGGAGGCTGTAGAGTTGAGGAGGGCACTAAGGTAGGGAGGGGGGCTCTTGGTCTAGGATGGTCCTCCTTACAGAACTATTGCCTGGAAATGAAGGCAGCCTTCACCTTCTTACCATCTCACAGGTCAAATAAAATTTTCCAGGATGCCATGTGGAATAAAGAAGGATAGTTCTTCACTCATTGGTGGGCATTCACTCTCAGAGGAGAAGGTCTATTTGTGCGCGTGGCCCTGGGTCGGTGCTGTACATATGAGGGGAGGCCAATGCTTTCCCATGACCCAGGCTCTGGTAGTGCCTGGTGCTGGAATTCAGAGTGCTAGTTACCCACTGCCACTCTGTACAATGTCTCGGATACTACAGGATACTTGGCAACTAAGAGAATAAACCCCTCACCCCCTGCTGTCCTCCTCCTACCCAGTCAGCAGGCTGCCGGAGATTGGAGCCCTGTAGCCGGAGTTCTGGCAATTATCCGGATTAGCTGAGAAATCAGGCCTTACTCCAGAAGGTTCCCCTTCCTGGACATCATGATGACCCTACATAGACCTCACTGCATTGCCTCAGAGGAAAACACGAAGACAGAAGAAGGATTGTATTTATCATTCCTTATCTGCAGATCTAAAACCAATCAAAACCAGAAATAAAACAGTCCTAACAGAGAAAAGACAATTTATGATCTGGCAGGTCAAGAGGGTCCTGGGACCTTGAAAATGTAATGATAAACGGTCAAAACAAAATGTGTTCCCATGGGGTCAGTGGTCCTTAAATGTACAACAACCCTTCTATTACCCCCCCCCCCCAAATCAACATCCTATTGTTGTGTGACCAAAATCATACATATAATTCTTACTTTTGTTTCCCAAAGTTATCCGTCTACAAGGAGACCTGTATAGATCACATGACAGCACGGGTGAAGATGGAGGAGGGCCGGAGTCACATGACTGAGAAGATACTAAACCTCACCCTGGAGATCATCTACCTGCTGACCGGAGAGGTGAGGAGGATTCTGGGAGGTCACATGACATCACTCTTATCTCTATTAATAAAACACAGACCTGACCGGAGAGGTGAGGAGGATTCTGGGAGGTCACATGACATCACTCTTATCTCTTTTAATAAAACACAGACCTGACCGGAGAGGTGAGGAGGATTCTGGGAGGTCACATGACATCACTATTATCTCTATTAATAATACACAGACCTGACCGGAGAGGTGAGGAGGATTCTGGAAATGTTGTATGACGTTACTGTTGGTGTTTCAATACAGAGTTTGCCTCCTGTGAAGTTTGGTGATCACATGACCATCACCGTGCCCCCACCTCACTCACTGAGTCCTGGGAGACACGACATTCAGAAGATTCTAGAAGTCACCAAGAAGATCGTTGAGCTGCTGACATTAGAATTGAATGGGACTGGGAATTATGGAACTGTATCTACTAAGGAGGAGTGGGAGTATTTAGAAGGACACAAGGATCTCTACAAGGACGTCATGATGGACAATCAGCCGCCCCTCACATCACCGGGTAAGAGGAGACTTTATTGTAAAGGAGAGAGCAGTACGGGGGCTCCACCTAGACCCCCCATCATCTGATAAACACATAGAAACAATGTATTCAGTCAGTGTTGTGTTTCCTACAGATGGATCCAGTAATGGGAACCCCCCAGAGAGATGTCCCCGTCCTCTGTATTCCCGGGATTCCACACAGGAAGGTCACCCCATCCCTCACTGTTACAAGGTTGGTAGGTCGGAGCATCTAGAACATGGACTCATGGAGACAATCTGTGCATTTTATTTACAATATGTGATAGCAGAAGATCTATTTTTATTATTTTTTGGTTTAGGATGAAGAGCTGATAGATATAAAAGTTGAAATTAAAGCAGAAGAAGAAGAGAGGTATGTGTGGAATCATCAGCAGTCTATGGAGGAGGATGGAGTAACGGGGACATTTATAGAGGAGGACCCTCCTACAGAGATCAGCACAGGTGGGTCATTAACACGAAATCCATTCCTCCACCCATACTGCTCACTGATTGGTCCAGAGTAGGGCGGGGACTGGGTGATATCAGCCTGTAATCCCCTGGGCACTTTCCTGAGCTGTGTTCCCCGTCCTGTATTCCTGTATTTCTCTCGGATAATCTTCCTTCTCTGTGCTGCAGACACAATTTATGTATCTAGACTGCATTTATGGAGATTCTGGGGTTCAGCTGGCAGTAAAATGTTGATTTTCACCATAGGCATTGCTTGACCTAAGCACCTGGAGTCTGTGTCTTGGGTCTTCTTTCCCATGTCTGGGTATAGCAAGATTCCTGTCTTTGCCATTCTCCTGGGGTTACTTCCTCTGTTATTTGCTGGCTGTGCTGGGTGGAGGGATTTGTCTGTATAATCTCAGACCCAAGTCACTGAGTGCAGTCTCAGGAGATGGGAGGCAGTGGTGTGGGACCTCTGCAACTTGTCTCCAGTAAACATGCCGCCACTGATTACTGAATACCAATATTATGAGTGCTGACTTTTATAGTTTAAAATTTACATTGCAATTTATGTAGTTAAAAGCCCTGCACTATATACTCTGTTGTACATTACATACTCCTGATCACTGCACTATATACTCTATGCTGTACATTACATACTCCTGATCCCTGCACTATATACTACATGCTGTACATTATGTACTCCTGACCCCTGCACTATATACTCCATAATGGTCAAATATATCTACTGCGCTCAAGAGTAGTGCAATAGCAATGGAAGTGGGCAAACGTTCTTATGATTCTCAATGTATGCACAGGTCTTGCTGCTCTCCAAGAGTCAGGGGACACCTGATGAGAACACTGTAAGAAAAATGAAGAGGACGCACCGACCTTGCTTATTACCCAAGCCCTCTTTTCGTTTTTTCTTACTATATACTCCATGTTGTACATTGCATACTCCTGACCCCTGCACTATATAGTCTATGGTGTACATTGCATACTCCTGTCCCCTGCACTATATAGTCTATGGTGTACATTACATACTCCTGATCCCTGCACTATATACTCTATGTTGTACATTACATAATTCTGATACTATACAGTGGGGAAAATGATTGGCTTCCCTGCAGATTGCGTAAGTTTGCCCAGTTACAAAGAAATGAAGGGTCTATAATTTATACCATAGGTGTATTTTATATGATAGAGACAGAATATCAACCAAAAATCCAGAAAAAAACACATGATACAAATGTTATAAATGGAGTTGCAGTTCAGTGAGTAAAATAAGTATTTGATCCCCAAGCAAAACATGGCTTAGTAGTTGGAGGAGAAACCCTTGTTGGCCTTAATTTGCTTCTTCTTGAGCCACTCCTTTGTTGCCTTGGCGGAATGTTTTGGGTCATTGTCATGCTGGAAGACCCATCCATGACCCATCTTCAGTGTTGTGGCTGAGGGAAGAAGGTTCTCATCCAAGATTTTACAATACATGGCCCCATTCATTGGCCCCTCAATGCAGCAAAGTCAGTACCATTAGCAGAGAAACACGTTTCCACCTCCGTGCCTGACTGTAGGGATGGAGTTCTTAGGGTCACAGTCAGCATTTTTCTTCCTCCAAACACGACGAGTTCCCCTCCTCAAGAAGGCACCATGTACAGTCATGCCAATGAACTTCTAAATGATTCAGAGAAGGATTGGGAGAAAGTGCTGTGGTCAGATGGGACCAAAATTGAGCTCTTTGGCATCAACTCGACTCGCCTTGTTTGGAGAAAGAAAAATGTTGACCATGACCCTAAGAACTCCATCCCTACAGTCAAGCACAGAGGTGGACACATGATGCTTTGGGGCTGTTTCTTTGCTAAAGGTCCAGGCCAACTTTGCCGCATTGAGGGGCCTATGGTTGGGCCATTTATTGTAAAATCTTAGATGAAAACCTTCTTCCCTCAGCCAGAACACTGAAGATGGGTCGTGGATGGGTCTTCCAGCATGACTACCAAGGGGCCAATGGACGGGGCCATGTATTATAAAATCTTGGATGAGAACCTTCTTCCCTCATCCAAAACACTGAAGATGGGTCGTGGATGGGTCTTCCAGCATGACAACCAAGGGGCCAATGGCTGGGCCATGTATTATAAAATCTTGGATGAGAACCTTCTTCCCTGAGCCAGAACACTGAAGATGGGTCATGGATGGATCTTCCAGCATGACAACCAAGGGGCCAATGGACGGGGCCATGTATTATAAAATCTTGGATGAGAACCTTCTTCCCTCAGCCAGAACACTGAAGATGGGTCGTGGATGGGTCTTCCAGCATGACAACCAAGGGACCAATGGCTGGGCCATGTATTATAAAATCTTGGATGAGAACCTTCTTCCCTGAGCCAGAACACTGAAGATGGGTCATGGATGGATCTTCCAGCATGACAACCAAGGGGCCAATGGACGGGGCCATGTATTATAAAATCTTGGATGAGAACCTTCTTCCCTCAGCCAGAACACTGAAGATGGGTCGTGGATGGGTCTTCCAGCATGACAACCAAGGGACCAATGGACGGGGCCATGTATTATAAAATCTTGGATGAGAACCTTCTTCCCTCAGCCAAAACACTGAAGATGGGTCGTGGATGGGTCTTCCAGCATGATAACCAAGGGGCCAATGGACGGGGCCATGTATTATAAAATCTTGGATGAGAACCTTCTTCCCTCAGCCAGAACACTGAAGATGGGTCGTGGATGGGTCTTCCAGCATGATAACCAAGGGGCCAATGGACGGGGCCATGTATTATAAAATCTTGGATGAGAAACTTCTTCCCTGAGCCAGAACACTGAAGATGGGTCATGGATGGATCTTCCAGCATGACAACCAAGGGGCCAATGGACGGGGCCATGTATTATAAAATCTTGGATGAGAACCTTCTTCCCTCAGCCAAAACACTGGAGATGGGTCGTGGATGGGTCTTCCAGCATGATAACCAAGGGGCCAATGGACGGGGCCATGTATTGTAAAATCTTGGATGAGAACCTTCTTCCCTCAGCCAAAACACTGAAGATGGGTCGTGGATGGGTCTTCCAGCATGACAACCAAGGGGCCAATGGACTGGGGGCCATGTATTATAAAATCTTGGATGAGAATCTTCTTCCCTGAGCCAGAACACTGAAGATGGGTCATGGATGGATCTTCCAGCATGACAACCAAGGGGCCAATGGACGGGGCCATGTATTATAAAATCTTGGATGAAAACCTTCTTTCCTCAGCCAGAACACTAAAGATGGGTCATGGATGGGTCTTCCAGCATGACAATGACCCAAAACATTCCGCCAAGGCAACAAAGGAGTGGCTGAAGAAGAAGCACATGAAAAGATATAATAAAATATTTACAAAAATGTGAGGGGTGTACTCACTTTTGGGAGAAACTGTACACATAATATGGATTCTCTTTTCTTACACCCATTTCCTACCAGCTGGACATTTTATATCTGATGATTTGATTGGAGCACAGACTTTTAAATGTTGATAATAAAGTGATAACTTCCTCCAACTTTGGAACCTTAAACAGAAAGTGATAATGAGGGAGGAGTCAGTAACCCAATGATGGAGGTCTTCAGGATCAGTCCAGTCTTCATCTTGGTTGTTCTGCCCCCATCCTCACTCTCTGACCTCTGGTGGGGCTCAGCCCCACTGTTATTCATGACTAAATCATGGACTAAATAAGAGAGTGCAGGACTTCTTGTGTTGGGAAGATGGCAATGAGTGATAGAGGAGGTGGGGACCCTCGTCCTATAATCCCCTCATCACTGTCACTCCTATAAAAGACAGTTCTCGTTGTTTCCTCACTCTCTGACTAAGGTCCATGAATAAAGGTGAGAGAATAAATCAGGTACTAAATCAGTACTTATTGTCACCCCGACTCGGGGTGGTCTCCAGTCTCTCACTCCTACCCCCGTCTTGTTGGTTCTACTTCTGACCTGACTAGGACTTCTGGAGGTAGTAACCCAATGACTGAGGAGGGAGTAATAGTGAAAGACAAATTCCAAGGTTTCAACCTCCTTCAATAGTGAAATAATAGTTGTAAATTTTCAGACACGAGGTTAGTTTAGTAGTCTATATTTTACAGGTCGACCATCCTTTACCCACATTCTTTTCTCTTAGGTATAATACACATGTCAAA
>BLSH010534823.1:990232-1006447 GCA_018402905.1 Glandirana rugosa | reverse complement strand
ACCATCGTATTCCTCTTATCCTGAGGAACCTCAGACTGTGAGGGACGGTGCCGGACCATCGTATTCCTCTTATCCTGAGGAACCTCAGACTGTGAGGGACGGTGCCGGACCATCGTATTCCTCTTATCCTGAGGAACCTCAGACTGTGAGGGACGGTGCCGGACCATCGTATTCCTCTTATCCTGAGGAACCTCATAATATGAGGGACGGTGCCGGACCATCGTATTCCTCTTATCCTGAGGAACCTCAGACTGTGAGGGACTGTGCCCGACCATCGTATTCCTCTTATCCTGAGGAACCTCAGACTATGAGGGACGGTGCCGGACCATCGTATTCCTCTTATCCTGAGGAACCTCAGACTGTGAGGGACGGTGCCGGACCATCGTATTCCTCTTATCCTGAGGAACCTCATAATATGAGGGACGGTGCCGGACCATCGTATTCCTCTTATCCTGAGGAACCTCAGACTGTGAGGGACTGTGCCCGACCATCGTATTCCTCTTATCCTGAGGAACCTCAGACTATGAGGGACGGTGCCGGACCATCGTATTCCTCTTATCCTGAGGAACCTCAGACTGTGAGGGACGGTGCCGGACCATCGTATTCCTCTTATCCTGAGGATCCTCAGACTGTGAGGGACGGTGCAGTCCTTCCAACAGATAAAAGGTTTTCCTGTACTGCGTGCAGGAAGTGTTTCCATTCTAAATCCACTCTTAATGTGCATAAAAGAGCTCACATGGGTGAGAAACTACATTCCTGTTCTAAGTGCGGGAAAATGTATTTAACGAAATCCCAGCTTTCCACACATCTGAAATATCACTTGGGGGAGAGGCCGCATTCCTGTTCTGAGTGCGGAAAATGTTTTGTAAAAAAATCTGAACTTGTCATACATCAAAGGACTCACACAGGCGAGAAGCCGTATTCCTGTCCTGAGTGCGGAAAATATTTTTCAGACAAGTCTGGTCTTTGCAGACATCAGAAACGGCATGCAGGTGAGAAGCCCTTTTCCTGTTCTGAGTGTGGGAAATGTTTTGTTCAAAAATCCGATCTTTTCATACATCAGAGGTCTCACACGGGGGAAAAACCGTATACCTGTCCTGAGTGCGGGAAATGTTTTGTACATAAACAAAACCTTGTTAGACATCAAAGGTCTCACACAGATGAGAAGCTGTATCTCTGCTCTGAATGTGGGAAACGTTGTTCAGATAAGTCACATCTGTGCATTCATCAGAGATCGCACACCGGGGAGAAGCCGTATTCTTGTCCTGAGTGCGGGAAATGCTTTTCAAGGCAGTGTTATCTTTACAGACATCATAGATCACACACGGGGGAGAAGCCGTATTCCTGTCCTGAGTGTGGGAAATTTTTTTCAGAGAAGTCACATCTTTGCATTCATCAGAGATCGCACACCGGGGAGAAGCGATATTCTTATCCTGAGTGCGGGAAATGTTTTTCAAGGCAGTTCTATCTTTACAGACATCAGATATCGCACACGGGGGAGAAGCCGTATTCCTGTCCTGAGTGCAGGAAATGTTTTTCACAGAAGTCCTATCTTTACAAACATCAAAGATCTCACACGGGTGAGAAGCCTTTTCCCTGTCCTGAGTGCGGGAAATGTTTCTCAAGGAAGTCACATCTTTGCACACATCATAGATCTCACACAGGCGAGAAGCCGTTTCCCTGTCCTGAGTGCGGGAAATTTTTCTCAAGGAAGTCACATCTTTACAGACATCAGAGATTGCACACGGGGGAGAAGTCACTTCCCTGCCCTGAGTGAGGGAATTGTTCCTCACTGAAATCCTGTCTTCCCGTACATCAGGGGTCCCACGCATCCCTCGAGGTGTATTAGTGAGTGCGGGAAATGTCTTGTATATGAATGTTGCTGGACATGTGGGGAAGAAGCACACCCTGATATACACCTCAGATATACTCCATGGCTGATCTTCATCATGGAAGAAACAGTTCATTAGGAGATCAGAGGTCACCAAAGACATGGATGAAGTGTTGTACTGTGTTGGCTATTGATAGCAGGAGAAAAATAAAAATGGAGTCCTTACCTCTCATTGGCTGAGTGCATTTTGTGGTGTAAACTCTTGCAAGAGGTCTGTTTTCTCAAGTCGTCTTCCAGGACGAAACGCGTTAACCCCACCACTTTTAAGACGGTCCTCTAGACCTTTTCATATAAAAATGGAGTCCTTACCTCTCATTGGCTGATTGCATTTTGTGGTGGAAGATTTCACAAACACTTACAGGCCTGTTTAAAATAGTAGTTAAAGCGGTTGTATACCCATTTTTATAAGTTTTACTTAAAGGTAAGCCTATAATAAGGCTTACCTGTAGGTAAAATTAATATCTCCTAAACCCGTACAGTCTAGGACAGGGGTAGGCAACCTGCGGCCCTCCAGCTGTTGCAAAACTACAAATCCCATCATGCCTCTGGGAGTAATTGTACCCGTCAGCCTTGCAATGCTTCATGGGAAATGTAGTTCTACAACAGCTGGAGGGCCGCAGGTTGCTTAACCCTGGTCTAGGAGATATTCCCCCTGAAAGGAGTCGCTGACGTCATGGCGCATAGCGCCGGACCTTGCCAGAAAGTCCGCCGGAAAAAAGAGCTGAGTCACGTCTCGCGGCTCCGGCCACTCTAAGCGCCGGTGCTGCGAACCCGGAAGGAGGCCCCGAGGGAAGATGGAAGCTCCCTCTGTGCGTACCGAGCCGCCCGGTCGGATCTTCGTTCTGAGGTGAGTATTTCATAATGAGCTAGCATGCGGTACATACTAGCTCATTATGCCTTTGCCTTACAGGTTTTTTTTTTTTTTCTTCCCAGTATGAGTACAACCGCTTTAAGCAAATGTGATGCACATTGACCGAGCCGTGATGAATGTTGGTCGTATTTTATTTCATACACATGATTTCCTATGATCATTGGTTCCATCTAGTGGCCATAATGCTGTATTGCACTATTTTTTTCTAGTGGAGTTATTTAAAAATCCTCAATATGGCCACTAGATGGAGCTGACGATCATAGGAAATCAATGTGTTTATTCAATTACGGCCAGAATTTATCAATAGTTGTCCCAGTCACCCAACTCATTTTTTTGTACGTTGGCCCCTTTGTTGCTATGTCAGCCACAAATCACTGAAGTATCATTTCTCATGTACTTATGAATACAGTAGACACTGAAGGACTAACGTTAACCACTTGCCTACCAGGCACATTTGCCCACTTCCTGCCCAGGCCAACTTTCAGTGCTGTCGCACTTTGAATGACAATTGCGTGGTCATGTAACACTGCACCCATATGAGATTGTTTTCATTTGTTTCACACAAATAGAGATTTCTTTTGGTGGCATTTAACCACCGCTGGGGTTTTTTAAATTTTTTGCTAAACAAAAAAAGGCAGAAAATTTAGAAAAAAAAAACAAAATGTTTTTCATATTTTGTTATAAAATTTTGCAAACAGGTAATTTTTCTCCTTCACTGATGGGCACTGATAAGCGGCAGTGATAGACGGCATTGGTGGACACTGATTGACAGCACTGGTTGGCACTAATAGGTAGCACCGATGAGGCAGCACTAGTGGGCGCTGATCAGGAGGCACTGATATGTGGCACTGATGGGGCAGAACAGATGGGCACTGATCAGGTGGCACTGATTGGCAGCACTGATGGTGATCTGTGCATATTAGGAAGGGACAAGCATGTCCCCCACCCCTCCAAACGATACCAGGCCACAAGTCCTCAACATGGAGGGACAAGCATTCCCCCCGAACCATGCCAGGCCACATGCCCTAAACAGGGAGGGACAAGCATGCACCCCTATCCCAAACCATACCAGGCCACATGCCCTCAACAGGGAGGTACAAGCATGTTCCCCCTCCCCAAACCTTACCAGGCCACTTGCCTTCAACAGGAAGGGACAATCATGTGCAACCCCCCCCCTGAACCTTACCAGGCCACATGCCCTCAACAGTAGGGATGGGCCTCCGGTTCGAGTCGGCGCATCCCGAACATTATGGGCCGTTCGCGGGAAGTTTGAGTGCCCCATAATGCATTCCAATGGCGGGGGAAATGCCGCCCGCTGATTGGCCAAAGCATGCACATGACCTGCATGCTTTGGCCAATCACAGAGCGTTCTGCTGTGAGAGCTATGATTGGCTAAAGGCAGGGTGCCTTTAGCCAACCACTGCTCAGCAGCCTCAATACACACCCCACACTGCTTGTACAGCGGCTCTATGTAGTGTGAAGAACGGTGGATAGAGAGACAGTGAGCTTAGGTAGCGGCGTGCAGGCAGTTTAGTGAAGCTAGCTGTGTATTGTGAAAAACATATTAGATAGGGCGATCTATAGACAGTCAGTTAGTACAGGCAGTTTAGTGTAGCTAGCTGTGTATTGTGAAAAACATATTAGATAGGGCGATCTATAGACAGTCAGTTAGTACAGGCAGTTTAGTGTAGAGTGAAATATATACTAGATAGATAGGGCGGGGCGATCTGTATACAGTCAGTGTAGAGTGAAATATATATTAGATCGATAGGGCGATCTATATACAGTCAGTTAGTGCAGGCAGTTTAGTGTAGAGTGGAATATATACTAGATATATAGATAGGGTGATCTGTATACAGTCAGTTAGTGCAGGCAGTGCAAGAATATATATATACCTTCCTAGTGTGTGTATATACTGTATATATATATATACACAGTGTATTGAGTGTACACTATATATCAGTGCATTCGGGGGTGTATCGTATATAGTAAACTTGACGTGGTGTATTAAAATATATACAGTCTAGTATATAGGGATGGGCTGGCTGTTCCGCCCGTTCACTTGTTTGTCAAACTTAAAACATTATGGGGCAATTGCGGGAACTTCGAGCGCCCCATAATGCATTCCAATGGCGGGGGAAATGCCGCTGCTGATTGGCCAAGGCATGCACATGACCTGCATGCTTTGGCCAATCACAGAGCTCTCTGCTGTGAGAGATATGATTGGCTAAAGGCAGGGTGCCTTTAGCCAATCACTGCTCAACAGCCTCAAACCACACCCCACACTATATAAAGCCGCTTGTACAGTAGTGCACTGGATAGACAGTGCGCTTAGCTAGCGGCGGGCAGGCAGTTCAGTGTAGCTAGTGATTACTGTGACAAAAATATTAGATAGAGAGATAGGGCGATCTGTATACAGTCAGTGTAGAGTGAAATATATATTAGATAGATAGGGCGATCTATATACAGCCAGGCAGTGCAAGAATATATATATACATATATGTATATATATATATAAAATGCAATGCCTTTACTGTATACTATATACAGCCCATTCAGTGTATAGTATATAGCGTCCGTTCAGGCAGTGAAAGAATATATATATATACTGTATATATACAGTCTAGTGTGTGTGTGTGTGTATATGTATGTGTAAATATATATATATACACAGTGTATTGAGTGTAAACTATATATTAGTGCATTATAGTACATTCGGGGGTGTACCTATGGTATAAAGTACACTTGATGTGGTGTATTAAAATATATACAGTCTAGTGTATATATATAGAATATATACACACACACACACACTGCGTATTGAGTGTACACTATATATAAGTGCATTTGCAGGTGTACGTACGGTATATTGTACACTTGACGTGGTGTCTTAACCACTTAATGCAAATCGCCGTTTATAAACGGCGGCTGCTTTAAGTGGATGTATCGGGTTATAGCCTGCAGCTGCAGGCTATAACCCGGTACCGTTTTTAGAGCAGGCGTCCGGCTATATCTGGTGATAATGGCCGATCCGGCTCGAGAGCCGCTCGGTTGTTATCTCAGGCAGCGGGCCAACCCCGCTCCCACCACTGTCCACTGCTCTTCTCCGGCATCCTGTCCCACCAGGAGACCGGAGCTCCGATCGGACATGTGGCGTCCCTGTGGAAGCCGGAATCGGCTTTGATCGGGACGCCTTCGTAACATTTCCGGAAGCAACATCACTTCCGGTTTACTCGGCGGCTAACAGCGCCGGTTTTTAAAAAATGACAGTATTCAGAATCGCCGTTTTTGCCGATCTGAATACTGTGAAGTGAAAAGTCTAAAAGACCCCCCATCCCTCCATACATAGTACCTGTCACCATATACAGTGCCTTGCGAAAGTATTCGGCCCCCTTGAACTTTGCGACCTTTTGCCACATTTCAGGCTTCAAACATAAAGATATAAAACTCTAATTTTTTGTGAAGAATCAACAACAAGTGGGACACAATCATGAAGTGGAACGAAATTTATTGGATATTTCAAACTTTTTTAACAAATAAAAAAACTGAAAAATTGGGCGTGCAAAATTATTCAGCCCCCTTAAGTTAATAGCTGCGATTACAGCTGTAAGTCGCTTGGGGAAGTCTCTATCAGTTTTGCACATCGAGAGACTGAAATTTTTGCCCATTCCTCCTTGCAAAACAGCTCAAGCTCAGTGAGGTTGGATGGAGAGCTTTTGTGAACAGCAGTTTTCAGTTCTTTCCACAGATTCTCGATTGGATTCAGGTCTGGACTTTGACTTGGCCATTCTAACACCTGGATATGTTTATTTGTGAACCATTCCATTGTAGATTTTGCTTTATGTTTTGGATCATTGTCTTGTTGGAAGACAAATCTCCGCCCCAGTCTCAGGTCTTTTGCAGACTCCATCAGGTTTCAACCCTGTAATCTCAACCCCTACTATACCTCCAGTCCTCTACAAAACCTGCACTGAGAGGATTGAAGGTTTAGCAATGGGTGCCACAAGTACTTGCAGTCAATCTGCTAGCTTGGCCAAATTGGTAGCACTCCAATGGCTGCCTTTTCAGCTAGTAAACTCTGCCCCCTTTCATGAATATGTGGAATGTGCTGTCCCACAATGGCAGGTTCCCAAAATAAATTTCTTTTCACGTAAGGCCATTCCAGCTCTCTACCGTCATGTGGAAGGCAATGTTTTGGCCTCGTTGGACAGGGCATTCAGCAGCAAGGTTCATATTACCGCTGACTCATGGTCCAGCCGGCACGGTCAGGGATGTTACCTTTCCTTCACGGCTCACTGGGTAACTCTGCTGGCAGCTGGGAAGGATGCAGGACAGGGTTCAGTGTTGGAGCTAGTTCCGCCACCACGCCTTCAAAAAACTGGTGGTGATTTTGCCATATCCGCCTCCTCCACCCCCTCCTCTTCTTCTACCTCTGTGGCCTCTTCTGCAGAATTGTCCTCTGAACCTGCAGTGCTCCCTAAGTGTTCAAGGGGCTACACAAGCAGTCAGACTAAAAGATGCAATGCGGTGCTTGAGTTAGTCTGTCTTGGGGACAGGAGCCACACTGGGGCAGAGATTCTGTCAGCTCTGCGGGGGCATGCTCGGAGGTGGTTAACGCCATGGCAGCTTGAGCCAGGAATGGTTGTATGTGACAATGGCACCAACCTTCTCTCTGCCCTCCGACAGGGACACTTGAAACATGTTCCATGCTTGCCACACATCTTGAATTTAGTGATGCAGCATTTCTTGACCAGGCACCGGGGCTTACCAGATATTCTGAGGCAGGCCAGAAAAGTCTGTGGTCATTTCCAGCGTTCATACAATGCCAGTACCCGGCTGGCTGACATTCAGTGGGAATTCAACCTGCCCACCAACTGCCTCATTTGTGACATGCCCACCAGGTGGAACTCAACATTGGCAATGCTGCAGCGGCTGCACACACAGCAGAGGGCCATCAATGAGTACCTCTGTGAGTATGGCACCAGGACAGGCTCAGGGGA
Source organism: Glandirana rugosa (assembly GCA_018402905.1). Taxonomy (NCBI): domain Eukaryota; kingdom Metazoa; phylum Chordata; class Amphibia; order Anura; family Ranidae; genus Glandirana; species Glandirana rugosa. The sequence goes on along the minus strand of BLSH010534823.1, from coordinate 998,685 downwards.
GCGTGGCTTCTTTTCGCCACGTCAGTGGCTACTGATCAAGTATGCATGCACTGTCCTGTCACCATTTGAGGAGGCCACAAGGATGGTGAACAGCGACAATGGATGCATCAGTGACACTGTCCCTCTAATATTCTTTCTGGAGCACATGCTTCGTGGAATCATGGACAGGGCACGTGAGGCAGAACAGAGGGAGGAAGAGGAGGACTTCCTTTCCTCTCAAGGCCCCCTTTATGCAGAGAGCATTCCTGCAGAGCCGCCAAACACACAGGAGGAGGAGGAAGATTGTGTCAACATAGATGTGGAGGATAACATGCAGCAGTCTTCAAGGGATCATGGTTTTCAGTCCCCAGAAACCCAAGGAGTTGTACATGGCTGGGAGCAGGGAGTTCCTGATAATGGCATCCTCAGTGACCCAGAGTACACTCTTGCCTCCTCAAACTTACGCTGCATGGGCTCTCTGATTCTGAAAAGCCTGCGAAAATACCCTAGGATTTGTGGTATCAAGGAGAGGGATCATTACTGGCTGGCAACCCTTCTTGATCCACGTTACAAGGGTAAAGTTGCAGAGCTCATCCTGTGTGCGCAGAGGATGAAACGTCTTCAGGATACCTTGTAGAACAGTTTGTGCAATGCCTTTCCAGACCCTGAGAGGCTACCATGTCCTGGTGCTGGACAACATGTTTCTGAAGCTTCGGTCGTTCAGAGGCAGAGCAGTGGAGAAGGTGGCTGGCTGACCGATGCCTTTAAAAAAATTTTCAGTCCTCAGCACCCAGGCCAGATAGATTCAAGCAACCATCATCAGCGTCTGCATTATATGTGCAGGAATATCTAGGGGCAAGAGCAGAATTCCAACTGAGCATCCACTGAGTTACTAGGTCTTGAGGATGGACCACTGTCCGGAACTTGCTGAATATGCAATTGAGCTACTGGCGTGTCCTGCATCCAGCGTGCTTTTTGAATGGACATTCAGTGCTGCTGGAGGGTTTGTAATGGATCAAAGCGTGCGCCTGTCCACAGACTCGGTTGATAGGCTCACATTTATAAAAATGAATCAGTCGTGGGTCAGCAGCTATCAAGCCCCTGATGCTGATGCAACTGATTAAATTTGCTAGGGATCTGGGATCCCTTGAAGACTGCCACTGCTCATATTCCTCCTGTCCATAATCTAGAATGATATTTTGTATATAGGGCACCATCAACCCCCAAGTCCCAATTCAGGGGCATGCCATAACAATTTTTAAACTAATTTACAACAGCAGGGCCTGTTCCTGCGCCCAACAAGAGTAACTGCAAGGGGTTACAGTGTTCTGGCACAGCCAAGACCCAAGGCCCAATTTTCCGGCACCTGTTTGACTGGAGCATGTCATCACAATTGTTTAATCAATTTACAACAGCAGGGCCCATTCCTGCGCCCAACAAGAGTAACTGCAAGGGATTACAGTGTTCTGGCACCGCCAACACTCAAGGCCCAATATTTCGGCACCTGTTTGACTGGGCCATGTCATCATAAGCAGGGCAAAAAATGCATCCCCCCCCCAAAAATCCAAACCAGGCCCTTTGGGTCTGGTATAGATTTTAAGGGGAACCTCATAATAAATGTTTTTTAAAAAAAGAGGTGGGGTACCCCCCCCCCAAAGTCCATACCAGGCCCTTCAGGTCTGGTATGGATTTTAAGGGGAAATTTGCACCAATTTTTTTTTAAAAATGGCGTAGGGGTCCCCCCAGAATCCAAACCAGAACCTTATCCGAGCACGCAGCCCCCCCTCTGAATCATACCAGGCCACATGTCCTCAACATGGGGAGGGTGCTTTGATGTCCCCCCAAAGCACCTTGTCCCCAAGTTGATGGTTGTGGGGGTCTGCGGGCTGGGGGCTTATCAGAATCTGTGATAGAATGCCACGCCTATATATGATACAGAATTATGCAGAAATTGTTCATTGCTCAAGGAACCCCTAGAAACCAGTGGCGACCAGTGTTTTTTTTTCTTTTGGAGGGGTGGCAAACAAACACCGCCCAACCCCCCCACCCTGGGAGGGCAGTCGAGACATCAAAGCCCCACACTTACCCCATCTAGGAAGCAGGTGGGCACCGGTGTCTGGCGAGCGGGTGCTTTCCTTCTCCTCCTCCATGGTGTGGATCAAGGCAGCCTCCCCTCCTCCACCACCAAGGCGCCCAATACGATTGCCTGACTGATCGCCAATCGGGAAATCAGTAACAGACCCAGGCTTCCTGATTGGCGGAGAGGCGATTCAGTGTTAGAAAAGCGAATATTCATTTGCTTTTCTAACACACGTGAGTGGGCTCCAAGCACAATGCTCTGCATTCCGAGACGCTCTATTTCGAAGCCTATAGCATTAATCAGGTGCTTCAAAAAAACACTCCCGCCACTGTACTTCAGGCGTCCTGAAAGGGGCCGGACTAGGGTTGCCACATCATCCCTTTAATCCAGGACACATGAATTACACAGGTTTGGAGGCCAATTTAATGCAGACGAGGCACCAAGTGAGTTTAATTTCCAGCTTATTCAGCGACAGAACAACCTGTGTAATTAATAGGTGTCCTGGATTAAAGGGATGATGTGGCAACCCTAGGCCGGATGCCTGAATTAGGGGGTTGCCACCTGTCCGGGATTCACCTGGACAGTTCGGGTTTGGAACCATGCGTTCGGGTTTCAGACTGCCTGAAATCCGGACACATTATTCAGTCTGGACCATGGCTTCCCAGCAGAGTTGCTGGCTTTAGTTGTCTAAACTGAGAGTGTTTGTAACACTTTCACACTGCCCAAAGCCAGCACTAACAACCCCCCCCCCAAAAACACACACAGATAGGAGAGGAGAGAGGGCTTGATCTGCACCTCTTCCTCCCACCCCTAACCCTGTGTCTGCCAACTCTTCAATTACCGGCGCTGTGCCTCAGAAAAGGAAAGTGGGGGCTGGAAATTTGACGTCCAGCAGCCTCAGATACATCTGGATGAGAGGTTCTGACTGCCAAGGTGTGAGTGAGCTCTCCATCCATTCCTGTCTGTGACTGAAGTCTCCCCCCCATCCTTGTTCTCTCTCCTGCCTCTGAGTGTGTACACTAAGCTAAATCAGGGTTCTCAGAGCACCCTTTACATCAGAGCTCCCCTTTACACCAGAGGCCACAGTGTTCTCCCTTATATCAGAGTCCTCACCGTACATCAGAGTTCTCAGTGTTCCCCCTTAAATCAGGGTTCCCAGAGCATCCCTTATGTTAGAGTCCCCAGAGTTCTCCCTTACATCAGAGTCTGCAGAGTTCCCCCTTACAGTGAAAGGGAATTTTGCAAGTTCAGATATAAAAGGGGAACTCTGTGGGTGCTGATGTAAAGGGCGATAGTTGTTATTAACGTCATATGATTAAAAATGTTAATTTAATAGCAAAATATATGCATACTAGGAAAAAAAATTGCTGTGCGCAGCTAAAGTGTTCGGGTTTGACTTGAGGAAAAGGTGGCAACCCTAGGTGGCCGTGGCAGCCATGGATAGATTCATGCAATGCATGAATCTATCCATTTAGCATATAGGGGGTTGCGAGGATAGACTGGACAGGCAGTAATATATTTCTCTCCCCCTTGGTGGGAGTGGAGATGACCCCATCTATAAGGATTAGGGTTGCCACCTGATCCCTTTAAACCCAAACACATACTAATTACACATGTTCTGGGGCTGATTAAGGTGGTAATTAAACTCACTTAGTGCCTCTGCATTAAATTAGCCTCAGAACAACCTGCGTAATTCCTATGTGTTCGGGTTTAAAGGGATGAGGGGGCAACCCTAGTCCTGGATTGGCCTTCTTCAAAGTTCTACAGCTTCTTCCTCTTTTCAGTGGATTATATGTGGACAAATAATAAATACACCAACATATATTTAAGAGGCAATTATGACAAGAAAAACAATTCAAAATGTAGAAAAAAAAAACCCTAATACAAGGCCATGTTTACGCTACGAGACGTTTCTGGAGACTGCAGTTCTTTTGAGCTCCAGATGGTGGTGACCTCACTTTCACCCAGATAGGAAGTCTCTATGGAAAACAGGAAGTGATGTCAGTGTATAAATAGGAAGTTCCGGGTGAGAGGTGAGTCGGGAGGAAGTAGAGAGGAGACGTCGATGGAAGTGGCAGCAGAGGAGGTAATGAGATCTTATTTTCTATTTACACCCAGTAACCCCCCCCGTCATGTTCCGTCCTCTTCCTCCATAGTCACTGTGACGTCTTTTATCTCCAGCAGATAGAATCGTGTTTTCCCTCTTATTTTCTTAAAGCTTTTATAATGAAGACATACGTAGTCACCTCCACAGCTAATAATAGCTTCTCTACAAAGGTAACCAGTAAGGATGGGCTCAGGCGCGTTCGGAACCGAACGTGCCCCGATCCCGCTAGGTAGTCAACTTGGGTTGCCACCTCATCCCTTTAAACCCGAACACATATTAATTGCACAGGTTGTTCTGTGGCTGATTAAGGTGGTAATTAACCACTTCAGCCCCGGAAGGATTTCACACTTTAGGACCAGAGCACTTTTTGCGATTCGGCGCTGCGTCGCTTTAACTGAGAATTGCGCGGTCGTGCGGCGTTGTACCCAAACAAAATTTGCGTCCTTTTTTTCCCACAAATAGAGCTTTCTTTTGGTGGTATTTGATCCCCTCTGTGTCATTTCTGATCGCCGCTATAAACAAAAGAAGAGCGACAATTTTACAAAAAGACCCAAATTTATTACTTTTTGATAAAATACAAATCCAAAAAAAAAAATATAAAAAAACATTTTTTTCATCGGTTTTGGCCGATTTATATTCTTCCTCATATTTTTGGTAAAAAAAATCGCAATCGGCTTCTATTGATTGGTTTGCGCAAAAGTTGCCGCGTTTACGGATGATGAGAATTCATTTCTGGGGTTTTTAGTATTTTTTTATTTTTTACTAGTAATGGCGGCGATCTGCGATTTTTAGCGGTACTGCAATATTGGGACGGACATTTTTGACACTTTTTTGGGACCATTGGCATTTATACAGTGATCAGGGCTATAAAAATGCACTGATTACTGTGTAAATGTCATTGGCAGTGAAGGGGTTAACCTGCAGGGGGCTCTCTAAGGGTTAACTGTGTTCCCTGGGCGTCTTCTAACTGTATGGGGGCTGCCCTAGCTGGGGAAGGGATCACAGCTTCCATGTAGAGGAAGGCTGTGATCACAGCCCTTCCCCCTCTCACAGAACAGAGATGCGTGTTTACATACGTGGACCTCCGTTCTTTCACTCCAGGGGGGGCATCGCGGGTAGCCGGCGGCGATCGAGTCCGCCGCACCCGCTCCCTGGCTCCCCCTGAACACAGTGAGCGCATGGGCGCGCCTTCGGTGGCGCGCGCTCACAATGCTAGTTATCGCGGCCGCCATCCTGTGACGGCGGTTCGCGATAACGAGCCACCTTGTCGCCGTCACGCTGCGGCGGGCGGTCGGCAAGTGGTTAAACTCACTTGGTGCCTTATCTGCATTAAATTAGCATCAGAACAACCTGTGTAATTCATATGTGTTCAGGTTTAAAGGGATGAGGTGGCCACCCTATGGTCGACACTGTAGGCAGCGAATGACAGGCAGTGAGACATTTCCCCGATCACTGCAGCTGCGGATCGGGAAATGTCTCATTGCCCGTGATTCGCGCTGAGCATAGGGTTGCCACATCATCCCTTTAATCCAGGACACATATGAATTACACAGGTTGTTCTGAGGCTAATTCAATGCAGATAACGTTTCAAGTGAGTTTAATTGTCACCTTAATCAGCCACAGAACCTGTGTAATTCATATGTGTCCTGGGTTAAAGGGATGATGTGGCAACCCTAGCTGTGCAGTGTCAGCTTCCTGGCAGGATCGGGACACTTTTGGTTCCGAACACGCCCAAGCTAGGGTGGCCACCTCATCCCTTTAAACCCGAACACATAGGAATTACACAGGTTGTTCCGAGGCCAATTAAATGCAGACAAACCACCAAGTGAGTTTAATTACCACCTTAATCAGCCACAGAACCTGTGTAAGGTAGGGTTGTCACCTCCTCCCTATAAACCGAAACATATGATTTACACAGGTGGCTCATTAAGGTGGCAATTAAACTCACTTGGTGCTTTATCTGCATTAAATTAGCCTCAGAACAACCTGTGTAATTCATATGTGTTCAGGTTTAAAGGGATGAGGTGGCAACCCTAGTGTAAGGGCTCTTTCACACGGGCGGACGGTTCGGGTCCGCCTGTCAACTAGGGTTGCCACATCATCCCTTTAATCCGGGACACATATGAATTACACAGGTTATGAGGCTAATTTAATGCAGATAAGGCACCAAGTGAGTTTAATTACCACCTTAATCAGCCACAGAACCTGTGTAATTCATATGTGTCCTGGATTAAAGGGATGATGTGGCAACCCTAACCCGAACGGACGCTCCATTGTCCTCTATGGAGCGACGGATGTCAGCGGTGACTAGGGTTGCCACATCATCCCTTTAATCCTGGACACATATTAATTACACAGGTTCTGTGGCTGATTAAGGTGGTAATTAAACTCACTTGGTGCCTCGTCTGCATTAAATTAGCCTCAGAACCTGTGTAATTCATATGTGTCCTGGATTAAAGGGATGATGTGGCAACCCTAGCGGTGACATGTCAGCTGACATCCAATCCGCCAAAAACAGACCGATGGAAACCCTATTTTCCATCTGCCTGGCGGATCAGATGAACACGGACAGACGGTCCGTGTCCAACGGATCCTCCATAGAGGAGAATGGAGCTGTGACAGATCAGTCTCTACACCAGCCTTTCTCAACCTTTCCAACACTGAGGAACCCTTGAAATAATTCTTTGGTCTCAGGGAACCCCTGCTAAAAATTAAAAGTCTACAACTCATGATACATTAGTGTGATGGTCAATGGGAAGAATGCTCCTTACACTTGTGGTCATTGGGAAGAATTACCCCCTTACAGAGAGCTAAAAAGATCAATGGTGTCATTGGGAATTTATCTGAGAGGTAGAAATTGAGCATTGCTCAAGGAACCCTTAGCAACCTCTGGAGGAACCCTAGGGTTCCACGGAACCATGGTTGAGAAACCTTGCTCTACACTGAGTGCAGAGACTGTCCTGTCATCCGCCGGCTCAGCGGGGATAAACGGATGGATCCCCGCTGAGCAGCGGAGCCCCTCAAAATGGGCTCCGCTCGTGTGATAGGGACCTAATTCATATGTGTTCGGGTTTAAAGGGATGAGGTGGTAACTCTAGCCCAGTGGTCCTCAACTCCGGTCCTTAGGACCCACCAACAAGCCAGATTTTAAGTATTAGGGGGAGATGCAGACTAGAATACTGCAATCACTGAGCAGCAAATGATATCACCTGTGATGTATTTCAGTTATCCTGCAAACCTGGCCTGTTAGTGGGTCCTGAGGACCGGAGTTGAGAACCATTGCTCTAGCCCAAGGCCATCCTTGGTAACCAGTAAACAATTAAAGAAAGATCCTATTGATCGTTCCTTTTACTGAAGATCTAAAACTAAGCAAAAATAATTCAGAGCTATAACAGAACGTGTAATTTTCGATCAGGCAGGTCGGATAAAATATAACATGTTTGCTCGGGACAAGAAACACAACAAACACTAAGTAATCCAATCTAATTCTAAGCTCTGTATGACCTTTTCCCTCTTTTAATGCGAGAAGGGAAATCAACTGAGCCCCCTACCTGCGAATCCTGGAGGAAAGCTGTTATCTCACCTCTGCCACTATATAACCTTACGTATGAGAGCAGACAATGCCCTAATAAAATATGACAAAATATGGTCTAGTAATTGAGTGCGCTACTTAATGCAGGGTTTAAGTGATCTGATTCCCCCGCTGACCGGCCCTCCCGCCCCTCCCCTCCCCCTGGGGCATCTGGTCCTGTCAGCTGCGTGGAATATTGATTATGTTTTGCAGGACAGTAGCAAACTGCAGCTTATTATGTAGACATTAGTTGCTCGACTGTATAATCATCTGCACATGATTAACCCCGGATATGTACGGTACTTTCTACCTGAATTGAATTGTTATGTAATGCTGATTTGTCTAAACTCTTCTGTTAAAAAGTAATCCAATCTACATGTGCCAATTAGGGGGCAGCCCGACTGTTAACCCCTTATAGCCCCATCCTAATATTGTACAACTAATACAGTCCAGATAATTCTCTGCTATCCTTCTACAGAGAAACCCACATGACCACATCAATGAGGATGGAGGGGGACCGGTGTCACATGACTGAGAAGATACTAAACCTCACCCTGGAGATCATCTACCTGCTGACCGGAGAGGTGAGGAGGATTCTGGGAGGTCACATGACATCACTCTTATCTACACTGGAGGGTCTTAGGGGGAGTGGAGAGGCCAGTCCAGACACAAAATAATTATCTCTATTCTCACTACAGTACACTGGAGGGTCTTAG
>BLSH010534823.1:965896-987919 GCA_018402905.1 Glandirana rugosa | reverse complement strand
TCACCCCATCCCTCACCATCATCAGGTAGGTGGAGTTGAGGGTCGGGAACATAAAGTGATTGAACCCTCTGACATGTGGAGACGATGTGTGGACTCTACAAGATGATATTTTCTATGGGATCTCACATCATAAATACTTCTATGTTACAGATGTTATTTTCTGCCATTCTGTTGGTTTAGGGTGAAGATCTGATGAACATGAAAGTTGAGGGTGAAGTAGAAGAGACGGATGTGAGGGATGATCAGCAATATACGGAGGAGGCTGGAATGAGGAGGACATTCATAGAGGAGGACACTCCTACAGAGATCAGCACAGGTGACCCATAATATATTCTTCTCTTATCTCTGCTCTGTTACTGCTCACTGATTGGCCTAGGCTTGTGGTTGTGTAAAGAGCATGGACCTCCCAGCCCCCATTGGTTGCGGCTCTTCTGACAAGGCTGTGTAAATGTAGAAGGGATCTGGGAGGAGGACCAAAGGCCCTTTGACTGAAGAGGGGACGAGTCCCAGCTGGTTGGGACCTCCATAGAGGACATCTGCTCACTCCTATCTCCCTGATCCAGATGGGATGTTGATGGAAGTGAAGGAACCCTCTCATATCTATTGATGATGTTTTTATATTTTTCCAGGACCGGCCATGGAGAAACCCTCAAAGGATCGTCTCACTTTATCTCCAGGTTGTAGAATGGAAGATGAGGACATCACAGGAGATTGTGGAGGAGAAAAGACAATGAGCTCAGCTATGGATGGTGGACTTCACAGTGTGGAGAGACCATGGAATCCCTTTGACTCTGAGCAACCTCCTGCTGTGAGGGTTGGTGCCGGAATTCAGGAGGAGGAGACCTATCCCTGTCCTGAATGTGGGGAAAATTTTAGCTGTGAACTAAACCTTTCTGTTCATAAGAGATCTCACACAGGAAATGAGTTACTTTCCTGGAAATGCAAGAAATCATTTCTCTATAAATCAGAACGTGCCACACGTTGCAAATCTCACACGGGGGAGAAGCCATTTTTCTGTCCTGAGTGCGGGAAACGTTTTTCAAGGAAGTACTGTCTTTCCAGACATCAGAGAGCTCACACGGGAGAGAACATGTATTCCTGTCCTGAGTGTGGAAAATATTATACACAGAAATCGGACCTTGTTATACATCTAAGATCTCACACAGGGGAGAGGCCATATTCCTGCCTTGAGTGCGGGAAATGTTTTTCAGATAAGAACAGTCTTACCAGGCATGAGAGATTGCACACGAGTGAGAAGCTGTATTCCTGTGCCGAGTGTAGAAAATGTTTTTCCCAAAAGTCCCATCTTGTTGAACATCAGACGTGCCACAAATGTTGTAAACAGTTTTCCTGCCCTGATTGCGGGAAATGTTACGTACGGAAATCTGAACTTGTCAGACATCAAAAATCTCACAAGGGAAAAGCTGTTACTGAGGGAAATGTTTTTCAAGGAAGTCTTGTCTTACCAAACATCACAGCACCCGCACAACCCTCGAGTTGTATTACTGTCCTGAGTGCGGGAAATGTCATCTACATGAATCATGTTTTGCCATATACGGGAGACCCCACACTGGGATAAGTACACCTTGATAACAACCCATGGCTGAGTGCTCCTCTAATTTTTATTACTTAAGGGCCCAGCTAGCCCATCAAGTGCTTGAGACCAGGCCTAGATAGCCTACTCAATTTTCAGGCCTAGGCTTAGCTAGCCTAAGCATTGGCCAAGCCCAGCTACCCAACCAGCTCTTAATCCCAGGCCCAGGTAGCACACGCAGATCTTGAGCCTAGGCCTGGATAGCCTACTCAATTATCAGGCTGAAGCTTAGCTAGCCTACATATTGGCCAAGCCCAGACCCAGCTAGCCAACCAGCTCTTGATCCCAGGCCTAGATAACCCAAACAGCTCTCCATCCCAGGCCTAGATAGCCCAACCAGCTCTTGAGCCCAGGCCTACTTAACCTACTCAATTTTCAGGCCTAGTTTAGCTAACCTATGCATTGGCCATGCCCAGGCCCAGCTACCCAACCAGCTCTTGAGCCCAGGCCCAGCTAGCACAGGCCTGGATAGCCTACTCAATTTTCAGGCTGAGGCTTAGCTAGCCTACATATTGACCAGGCCCAGCTAGCCAACCAGCTCTTGAGCCCAGGCCCAGCTAGCACAGGCCGTGATAGCCTACTCAATTTTCAGGCTGAGGCTTAGCTAGCCTACATATTGACCAGGCCCAGCTAGCCAACCAGCTCTTGAACCCAGGCCTAGATAGTCAACGCAGCTTTTGAGCCTAGGCCTGGATAGCCTAATCAATTTTCAGGCCTAGGCTTAGCTAGCCTAAGCATTGGCCAAGCCCAGGCCCAGCTACCCAACCAGCTCTTAATCCCAGGCCCAGGTAGCACACACAGCTTTTGAGCCTAGGCCTGGATAGCCTACTCAATTTTCAGGCTGAAGCTTAGCTAGCTTACACATTGGCCAAGCCCAGACCCAGCTAGTCAACCAGCTCTTGATCCCAGGCATAGATAACCCAAACAGCTCTTGATCCCAGGCCTAGATAGCCCAACCAGCTCTTGAGCCCAGGCCTACTTAATGTACTCAATTTTCAGGCCGAGGCTTAGCTAACCTATGCATTGGCCATGCCCAGGCCCAGCTACCCAACCAGCTCTTGAGCCCAGACCCAGCTAGCCAACCAGCTCTTGATCCCAGGCCTAGATAACCCAAACAGCTCTCGATCCCAGGCCTAGATAGCCCAACCAGCTCTTGAGCCCAGGCCTACTTAACCTACTCAATTTTCAGGCCTAGTTTAGCTAACCTAGGCATTGGCCATGCCCAGGCCCAGCTACCCAACCAGCTCTTGAGCCCAGGCCCAGCGAGCACAGGCCTGGATAGCCTACTCAATTTTCAGGCTGAGGCTTAGCTAGCCTACATATTGACCAGGCCCAGCTAGCCAACCAGCTCTTGAGCCCAGGCCCAGCTAGCACAGGCCCGGATAGCCTACTCAATTTTCAGGCTGAGGCTTAGCTAGCCTACATATTGACCAGGCCCAGCTAGCCAACCAGCTCTTGAACCCAGGCCTAGATAGTCAACGCAGCTTTTGAGCCTAGGCCTGGATAGCCTACTCAATTTTCAGGCTGAAGCTTACCTAGCCTACACATTGGCCAAGCCCAGACCAAGCTAGCCAACCAGCTCTCGATCCCAGGCCTAGATAACCCAAACAGCTCTCGATCCCAGGCCTAGATAGCCCAACCAGCTCTTGAGCCCAGGCCTACTTAACCTACTCAATTTTCAGGCCGAGGCTTAGATAACCTATGCATTGGCCATGCCCAGGCCCAGCTACCCAACCAGCTCTTGAGCCCAGGCCCAGCTAGCACAGGCCTAGATAGCCTACTCAATTTTCAGGCTGAGGCTTAGCTAGCCTACATATTGACCAGGCCCAGCTAGCCAACCAGCTCTTGAGCCCAGGCCTAGATAGTCAATGCTGCTCTTGAGTCCAGGCCTGGATAGCCTACTTAATTTTTAGGCTGAAGCTTAGCTAGCCTACGCATTGGCCAAGCCCAGGTCCAGCTACCCAATCAGCTCTTGATCCCAAACTCAGCTAGCACACCCAGCTCTTAAGCCCAGGCCTTGATAGTCTACTCAATTATGAGGCTTAGCTAGCCTACGCATTGGCCAAGCCCAGGCCCAGCTGCCCAATCAGCTCTTGATCCCAGACCCAGCTAGCACAGTCCGCTCGTGAGCCCAGGCCCAGCTTGTTCACTTAGCTGTCAAGACCAAGCCCAGATAGTCCACTCGATTGAAAGGCTGAGGCTAAGTTAGACCACTCATCTGTCAAACCCAATTAGCTCAACCAGCTAGCCCACCCAGCTCTTGAGCCCATGCCCATCTAGCTGACCCAGCTTTTGAGCTCAGGCCCAGCCCACCCAGCTGTTAAGACCATTCCTAGATAGCCCACTCATTTGTCAGACTGAAGCTTAGCTAGCCCATTCATCCCTCAATCTTAGGCCCACCTAGCTCACCGAGACTGCCAGTAAATTTGTTCAGTTCTATTATTACATTCAGATCATACAGATGAACATCCACTCTGTATTTTTGTGTGGCAAGGACTGGGGAAAAAAAATTAAAGGTAGACGGACATCATCTTTGCATATGTAGCACCCTCTAGTGTGCTAGTAGGTTAGTACAGGTACATTTATTTTATGACTCATGGTAAGTGTGAGTCTGGAATCTGGGTCAGGGTTTACTGCAGGTCAGGCTGGATGACTCACAAAGCCGGGTCTCTGGTGCCTCTCCCTGGTTCTGGGAGTTTGGTGAAATGTATAGAAGCTAGAGGGCGGAGGCCAGGAGGGTTGATCTGCATACTTAGGGGAGCTTGGCCAATCCCCAAGCAGGGTGGCTGAGCCAGCCTTTAAATATGGATGAGTCGTGCCAGCAGGGGAGTCGGGTGGAAGATGGAGTGCTGAGGAGACTGTTGGTGGCCTAGGAGGGGACCCCTAAGTTTGGGGGGGAGCTCTCCCTCCATGCTGGAGCTCGGGCTTGCTTGGGAGGGTCCTGACAGCAGTGCAGTTTAAAAGGAATATTGCCTAAGAAGGAGCAAGGAGGACAGAATGAGTACATCAGCACACCCAGGGGTTCACAAGGGGAGAGACTGCCACAAGTAGCAAGCCGTTCAGGAGGGCAGCGCTGTGCTTAACCCTTTTATCCTTTGACCTGGGAGATCTTCGTAGCAGCCAGGTGGGCTGGTGAAGAAGCAGCCAGGTGAGCTGGTAGTCCTGCAGACAGTGGAGCGGTACCCCTGGATGTTGCTTACAACACAAAGTGCTATTTTCAAAGGGACTGAGTGGCCCTAGTCCTTAAGGGGCTTTTGCATTCCATCTTAAAAGACTGTCAGTGTCCGGAAAGGAGGACAGTTCAATATCTTCTTCATAGAGAGGAAGTTGTCCCTCATTATTTGCTTCAGTCAAGCTGGGCATCTCATAATTCCTATTCCCCATCCAAATTATTACCCCTAATAAACTTCAAAAACCAAGCTCAAAGACTGTTCCTTGTGTCTGGAGAAAGTGTGGAAAATGCTTGTTGTCTGGCTGTGCAGGAGTGGGGAAACCAGTCATCTGCAGCCCCTGCGGGGGTAGTGCTACATACACTATATTTTCAAATGTATTGGGACGCCTGCCTTTACACGCACGTGAACTTTAATGGCATCCCAGTCTTAGTCCAAAGGGCTCAATATTGAGTTGGCCCGCCCTTTGCAGCTATAACAGCTTCACCTCTTCTGGGAAGGCTGTCCACAAGGTTTAGGAGTGTCTATGGGAATGTTTGACTGTTCTTCCAGAAGTGCATTTGTGAGGTCAGGCACCGATGTTGGATGAGAAGGCCTGGCTCGCAGTCTCCGCTCTAATTCAATGGTGTTCTATCGGGTTGAGGTCAGGACTCTGTGCAGGCCAGTCAAGTTCCTCCACCGCAAACACACTCATCCATGTCTTTATGGACCTTGCTTTGGGCACTGGTCCAAATCATTTGGTGGAGGGGGGATTATGGTGTGGGGTTGTTTTTCAGGGGTTGGGCTTGGCCCCTTAGTTCCAGTGAAGGGAACTCTTAAGGCGTCAGCATACCAAGACATTTTGGACAATTTTATGCTCCCAACTCTGTGGGAAGAGTTTGGGGATGGCCCCTTCCTGTTCCCAAAATGACTGCGCACCACTGCACAAAGCAATGTCCATAAAGACATGAAGGAGCGAGTTTGGGGTGGAGGAACTTTACTGGCCTGCACAGAGTACTGACCTCAACCCCACAGAACACCTTTGGGATGAATTAGAGCGGAGACTGCGAGCCAGGCTTTCTCATCCAACATCAGTGCCTGACCTCACAAATGCTCTTCTGGAAGAAGGCACTCCTAAACCTTGTGGACAGCCTTCCCAGAAGAGTTGAAGCTGTTATAGCTGCAAAGGGTGGGCCAACACAATATTGAACCCTACGGACTAAGACTGGGACGCCATTAAAGTTCATGTGCGGGAATAAAGGGGAAATCTTCCAATTGGACACTAATTCTGGTGACAACATGGGATTCCTTCAATTTGGAGGAATTACTTCTCACTTCCTGTTTTGGTTATGGGACAGGAAGTGAAGGGAAATCTTCCCAATGGGACACAGATGGCAAAAACAATACTGACAGGCCTTTACTCTATCCAAAAAAAGGTTTTGTCTTTAGTCCTAATTTAAGATATTTTAGTTATTGACTTTTGGTTTGGTACTTATTCCCAAGTAGGGATGAGCTTGGGTCTGTTTGCAACCTAGTCCAAATCCATGCGAGAGAGCTCACCAGGAAGCTGTCACTGTACTGAGTTTATCATCTGTGTCTGAGGCAATCCATGCCATTCTAATATGTCTGATTGCATGGCAGGGAATGTCTGGCCCAGTACAAGTGACACCTTCCTGGTGGGCTCACTCATGCAGGGTTCAGACTAGGATCCAAACATGCTCAGGCTCATCCCTACTCACAAGCCTTTCCCCGTGTGACTTGGTTGAGCTGTCTGTATCCTGACACAATTTTGGAGGAAATTTGCCACCCTAGGGGTTGTTTGTGATGGTCTCTCCTCAGATGAAAAGTTCCTCCACACGGGTGAGGTCATGAAGAGCGGAATATGGACTTCTCGGTAACGTGAGATTCACAGGTTACAGCGATGGGCCTTCTTCTACAGCATGGTTTCTCAATCAGGTTTCCATGGAACCCTAGGGTTCCTCCAGAGGTTGCTAGGGGTTCCTTGAGCAATGGTCAATTTCTACCTCTCAGATAAATTCCCAATGACACCATTGATCTTTTTAGTTATCTGTAAGGCGGTAATTCTTCCCATTGACCACAAGTGTAGGGAGCATTCTTCCCATTGACCACAAGTGTAAGGAGCATTCTTCCCATTGACCATCACACCAATGCAGGGTTTCTCAACCAGGCTTCCATGGAATCATAGGGTTCCTCCAGAGGTTGCTAGGGGTTCCTTGAGCAATGGTCAATTTCTACCTCTAAGATAAATTCCCAATGACACCATTGATCTTTTTAGTTATCTGTAAGGCGGCAATTCTTCCCAATGACCACAAGTGTAAGGAGCATTCTTCCCATTGACCACAAGTGAAAGGTGCATTCTTCCCATTGACCATCACACCAATGCAGGGTTTCTCAACCAGGCTTCCATGGAATCATAGGGTTCCTCCAGAGGTTGCTAGGGGTTCCTTGAGCAATGGTCAATTTCTACCTCTCAGATAAATTCCCAATGACACCATTGATCTTTTTAGTTATCTGTAAGGCGGTAATTCTTCCCAATGACCACAAGTGTAAGGAGCATTCTTCCCATTGACCACAAGTGTAAGGAGCATTCTTCCCATTGACCATCACACCAATACAGGGTTTCTCAACCAGGCTTCCATGGAATCATAGGGTTCCTCCAGAGGTTGCTAGGGGTTCCTTAAGCAATGGTCAATTTCTACCTCTCAGATAAATTCCCAATGACACCATTGATCTTTTTAGTTATCTGTAAGGCGGTAATTCTTCCCAATGACCGCAAGTGTAAGGAGCATTCTTCCCATTGACCATCACACTAATGCAGGGTTTCTCAACCAGGCTTCCATGGAATCATAGGGTTCCTCCAGAGGTTGCTAGGGGTTCCTTGAGCAATGGTCAATTTCTACCTCTCAGATAAATTCCCAATGACACCATTGATCTTTTTAGCTATCTGTAAGGGGGTAATTCTTCCCAATGACCACAAGTGTAAGGAGCATTCTTCCCATTGTCCATCACACTAATGTATCATGAGTTGTAGATTTTTAACTTTTAGCAGAGGTTCCTCGAGACCGGAGAATTATTTTAAGGGTCCCTCTGTGTTGAAAAGGTTGAGAAAGGCTGTTCTACAACTTCTTCCTCTTCAGTGGATTATATGTGGACAGATAATAAATACACAAACATATATTTAGTAGGCAATTATGACAAGAAAAACAATTCAAAATGTAAAAAAAAAAAAAAAAAAACACAGTACAAGGCCAAGTTTAGATTACGAGACGTTTCTCGGGGATAGGCAAAAACAATACCGACAGGGATTATAACCCTCCTTTATTCTATCCAGAAAAAAACGTTTTGTTTTTAGTTCTAATTTAAGATATTTTAGTCATTGCCTTGGATTTGTGGTGTGGTACTTATCCACAAGTAGGGGTGAACTTGGGTCTGTTTGGATCCTAGTCCAAATCCAGTGAGCCCATCAGGAAGCCGTCACTGTACTGAGCTTATCATCTGCGGCTACGGCAATCCATGCCTTTCGATTACGTGCAATTTCAGGGCAGGAAATGTCCTGGCCTCAGATGAATGGCCCAGTACAGGTGACACCTTCCTGGTGGGCTCACTCGTGATGGCTTCACACCAGGATCTGAACATGCTGTCACAAGTTAGCCTGCAGTTTCCGGCTTGTGTATTATTACCTCCTTGCTGCAGTGCTTTCTCTACCACAATTCCTTTCACATGTGTGGTTTGGATGTGCTAGCCCAGTGGTTCTCAACCCTGTCCTCAAGTACCCCCAACAGACCATGTTTTGGGAATTTAGATTAAGGCACCATTCACACAGGGGCGACTGTCGCTCCGACTTGGGTAGCCTCAAGTCGCCCCAGGTCGCTTGACATCTGAAATCCCATTGAAATGAATGGGAGCCGTCTTAATGTACACTACTGAAGTCGGAACGACTTCAGAAAAAGTTCCTGTACTACTTCTAGGCGACTTCTATCCGACTTGTGCCCATAGAATTGAATAGAAGTCGCCTCCAAGTCGGATCCCCCATCTAAATAAAAGCGACTTTGTAGTGAAAAGAATAGAATTTATTTTTAGGCAACCCCCTCCCTCCCTTTTCTGATTGGTCAAGGCAAAGTCGCCTGGAAAAAGTCGTGTTGTAAAGTCGCCTCAAGTCCCTGGAAGTCGCGCTGGAAGTCGCGCTGAAAGTCGCGCTGAAATTGCCTAGCAAAGTCGCGTCAAAGTCGGGTCGCCCCTGTGTGAATGCAGCCTTAGATAAAATAGCTGTCCAAAATACCAAGCCATTGACTCTGATTTAAAGCACCTGTGCAAGATAAAGGAAAACCTGCAAACATGTCCTGTTGGGGGTACTTGAGGACAGGGTTGAGAACCACTGTGCTAACCTATGGGCGTTGCCTGCTATTCTGTGGGCCTTTATTTCCTTCCCTTCCATCAGTTCCTGGCCCGCCTATTAGTTTTCATGCCTATGTAGACATGCTCAGTATAGCCCACATTACCTGAGCAACTTCACAGTTCTCTGAGCTCCCGATTGCTTGTGTACTGACCCCGGCTTGTGCTTGTTTGCTACCCATCCTGACCTCGGCTTGTCTCCTGCATTTTCCTGTTGCCTCTTGCTGTCTGCACTCTGCACACGTGAGTGGTCTCCGCATCCTCAGTTGGGCGTACCTGAGGGCAAGTAGTACAAGGACGCTAAATTTCCAAAGAGTCAAGTTTTCTAAACTGCGCTCAATACTCAAGACATTAATCGGGACCAAATCTTAGAAACATTGACCTCTGAGGAAAAATGGGAGTGCTTTAGGAACATATTAACCACTTGCTTGCCGGGCACTTTCACCCCCTTCCTGCCCAGGCCAATTTTCAGCTTTCAGCGCTGTCGCACTTTTAATGACAGTTGCGCGGTCGTGCGACACTGTACTAATTTTTTTCACACAAATAGAGTTTTCTTTTGGGTTTTTATTTTTTGCTAAAAAAAGAACTAAAATTTTGGAAAAAAAACCCCAAAACAGTTTCATAGTGCAAGCGCGAGGGGAAAAAAGCAGTTTATGATCTTCTGTTTACATCACGTGATCAGCTGTAATTGGCTGACAGCTGAGCACATGGTAAGGGGCCGAGATCGGCCCCTTACTCCGATCGGTGATCAGCTGAGTCTCATTGACTCGCCGATCACAGAGCGCACATTCTTGGGAGGGTGCACATGAACGTGGACGCCCTCCCGGCAATTAAGGCCCGCGCTGTAGCCTTCTTTCGGCTATAGCATGGGCGGGAGGTGGTTAAATAAAGGTTAACCAGTGCATTCCAATGGGCAATAAGTATAGAAGAGTGAAAGACAAAACCTGGGCGGCTAAACCGTAACGTAAAAAGTTATCAGTTAAAGAGAAAAATAAGGCCTTTAAATAATAAAATGCCAAGGAGTCATTGTTGGCATTCCAACACTACATATAAGAAGCGTAAGAACGCAATCAGGGTGGCTAAAATAGACCACGAAAGTCACATAGTGGAGGAGAGTAAAAAAAAACCCAAAAATTCTTTAAATATTTATATATTTTAGATAGTAAAAAATATATATAGAATATATATAAATATATTTATATATAAAAATAGATAGATAGTAAAAAAGCGTGGTCAAAGCACGTTGTCCCCATAAAGGATGATGAAGGGAAGTTGGTTACAAATAATAAGAAGGCAACTTTACTAACTCATTCTTCTCCCCGGTTTTTACACAGGAAAAGGAGGGGTATAGTAACTGAGACTGTATCATTGGTATTGCATCACAGGATGTACCCTCGTGGCTAACAGAAGTAGGTGTCCAAATAGGACTTGAAAAATTTAACGCAAATAAATCATCAGGAGCAGATGCAGTAGCGGCTGGTGAAATTTTAGGATGGGGGGCGCCAGACCACACCCTTCCTGTTTGACCCTCTCCTACTTCTCATAAGCCCCACCCCTTATAGTTTCCACCCCCTGTGTCAGGAGTATACAGCCCAGCATCACCAGATAGGGTATACAGCATCACCGGATAGGGGTATACAGAGTCACCAGATAGGGTATACAGTCACCAAATAGGAGCATACAAAGACCCAGATAGCAGTATACAGAGCCCCAGATAGGAGTATACAGAGCCCCAGATAACAGTATACAGAGCCCCAGATAGCAGTATACAGAGCCCCAGATAGGAGTATACAGAGCCCCAGATAACAGTATACAGAGCTCCAGATAGGAGTATACAGAGCCCCAGATTGGAGTATACTGAGCCCCAGATAACAGTATACAGAGCTCCAGATAGGAGTATAAAGAGCCCCAGATAGGGGTATACAGAGCCCCAGATAGGGGTATACAGAGCCCCAGATACGAGTATACAGAGCCACCAGATAGGGGTATACAAAGCCACCAGATAGGAGTATACAGAGCCACCAGATAGGAGTATAAAGAGCCCCAGATAGGGGTATTCAGAGCCCCAGATAGAAGTATACTGAGCCCCAGATAGAAGTATACAGAGCCACCAGATAGGGGTATACAGACCCACCAGATGGGAGTATACAGAGCCCCAGATGGGAGTATACAGAGCCCCAGATAGGAGTATACAGAGCCACCACATAGGAGTATACAGAGCCACCAGATAGGAGTATACAGAGCCACCAGATAGGAGTATAAAGAGCCCCAGATAGGGGTATTCAGAGCCCCAGATAGAAGTATACTGAGCCCCAGATAGGAGTATACAGAGCCACCAGATAGGGGTATACAGACCCACCAGATGGGAGTATACAGAGCCCCAGATGGGAGTATACAGAGCCCCAGATAGGAGTATACAGAGTGGCGGTTGGCACCCCCCACTCCAGGGATGGCTGGGGTCTCGAGACATTGACAGATGCTGCCCCCTCCCCATCCCACCCGCCCCCCAAGGGAGGTCCATCCATGCTACACTTACTGCTGGTTCAGGCAGGCTGCTGTGTGTGCTCTCCTCTCCTCCTGTGGGCATGCAGGTAGTGGCGGCTCTGGCTCCAGCACAGTGTGTCTCATCCGCCAAAACCAATAGGATCGCCTGGTGCTTTGGTCAATCAGGAAACAGATCTCACAGACCTGGCTCCTGATTGGCGGAGATGCACTGTAGTGCGAAAATTCATTCGGTATTGTCACACAATTGGGTGGGATCGGGGCGCAGAGTCCACCCTTTTTTTAAGCCAATTAGAGCCTCCGGCTTTAGTCAGGTGCTTAAAAAAAAAAGCACTCCCTCCCACTCCTGCCATAGGACTCCATGAGTCCAGCGTACTGAAAGGGGCCAGGCGCATGGATAGGGGGGAGGCGGCAGGGATGGGGGGGCGTCGCCCGTGCGCCCTTAATGCACGGATTGCGCGATCGTGCGACGTTGTACCCAAACAAGATTTGCGTCCTTTTTTTCCCACAAATAGAGCTTTCTTTTGGTGGTATTTGATCCCCTCTGCGTCATTTCTGATCGCTGCTATAAATAAAAAAAGCGTCAATTTTGCAAAAAAAATTTGTTTTTCTTACTTTTTACTAAAATACAAATTTTTTCATCGGTTTTGGCCGATTTATATTCTTCCTCATATTTTTGGTTAAAAAAAATCGCAATCTGCGTTTATTGATTGGTTTGTGCAAAAGTTGCCGCGTTTACGGACGATGAGAATTAATGTCTGGGGTTTTAAATTTTTTATTAATTTTTTACTAGTGATGGTAGCGATCTGCGATTTTTAGCGGTGCTGCGATATTGTGGCGGACATGTCGAACCATTTTGACACTTTTTTGGAACCATTGGCATTTATACAACGATCAGTGCTATCAAAATGCACTGATTACTATGTAAATGCCATTGGCAGTGAAGGAGTTAACCTGGTGGGGACGGTCTAAGGGTTAACTGTGTTCCCTCAGTGTGTTCTAACTGTATGGGGGCTGGACTGGCAGGGGGAGGGGAGTGATCATGGCTTCCATCTACAGGAAGCCTGCGATCACAGCCCTTCCCCCTCTGTCAGAATGGAGATCCGTGTTTACTTACACGGATCTCTGTTCTTTCACTGCGGGGGGAACCATCGCGGGTAGGCGGCGGAGATCGATCTCCGCCCTAGCCACTCCCTGGGCCCCCCTGGAACACAGTGAGCTCGCGAGCCGCACAAAGCTAGTTATCGCAGCCGCCGTCAGGTGAGGGCGGTTTGCGAAAGCGAGCCACTTTGCGGCGGGCGGTCGGCAAGTGGTTAAAAAGGGCCAAAACATATACCTGGGAACTACAGGCCAGTCAGTCTAACATTGATAGTATGTAAACTATTATATAGAAGAATTTGCTGATGAATATAGTATTAATCAGCATGGCTTTATGAAAGGTCATTCTTGCCAAACCAACCTGTTAACCTTCTATGTTGCTGGCTGTCAATCAGCAAACCCTCCGCTCTGCTCCTCCACGCTCACTGGAGCGCTGAGCTGCAGAGGGGCGGGGATCGGGAGGGGCTCTCAGCAGCTCGCTGAGTGGCCGGTCCAGACACCTGGCGGATCCCGACTCCTGAAGTCGTGATGATGCGGTGCCTGTCCCGACTCCTGTGACGTCAGCAGAGAGCGGACTTTAGTCACAGGAGTACAAAACGAATTTGCACTCCTGTAATCTATAGGAGAAGTATGGCCAAATGAGCTCAGGCCAGACTTCTCCTTTAAATGCTTAAAGTAGTAGTAAACCCTCCTATCATTTTCAGCCAAGGAAGCTGCCATCTTGGCCTCTGTTTAATCTACAACTGCCATGATGCTGCACATGTGATCAGCTATGACACCAGCCATTGGATTGTTTGACAGTTTGGTTTAGAGCACAACCAATGGGAGTGTTACATTTCCGGCACGTGCCAGAAATGTGACTGGTTTTTAACCTGTTAAATGCATTTAATGCATAATGCTGGTTTACTACCGCTTTAACTTATTAATAGAGGTCTGTAGAGGTAGAGGTCTGTAGACTTGTGTAGTGATGTAGTAGTGGATGAGTGAATGTTATTATTTAGTTATTATTATGATGGTTAATTTTCCGCAGCACTCTGTCGGCTCTTCCAGAGAGGAGCATTTATTGACTTCAGACAGAACAAAGTCCAACAAGAGATAATACAATCCAACATAGGTGTAGAGAATATTGATGACAGGAATAGTGTAGCATTAAGACCACTTCAGAGGAACCCAGTTTTCCTGTCATACTTTAACTAAAACAGGCTTCCCTCTTATACACCTTTCTTCACCCACACCCATGGGTGACTAAGAATGAGCAATTTGATTGACCAATTTAATTAGGCCTTTTGTCTTGAAAGAACAACAGATAATGACCCTAAGCCATCAACAGCTGTAATCATAAACTCCTAGGTGTTCTTTTATTAACCTTAACATATCATGGAGGCATTATCTGCGCCTTTCATATGTAGAGAACAGCTGGTTTGGTCAGTTTATTCTTTAATCAAAAACCCCCTTTGAAATGCCCAATTAGATAACCAGTCCCGAATACCAATGTGCCTTTGCACAACCATTAACATTCTTTTGATGTATAAAATAGATGTGTCAACTGCCTGTCCCAATATATGTATACATATGATATAATATATACATGTGTATGCACATATATATATATATATATATATATATATATATATATATATATACACATATATATAATATATGAAATATTACACAACAGCTTGGACTATAGGGTTTGTACGTGGATATTACAGGAGCGCGTCCAAAGGGTGGTGATAAATAGCGAGTACTCAGAATGGTCTGCAGTGATAAGTGGGGTCCCCCCAAAGCTCTGTCCTGGGGCGAATTCTGTTTATATAATTTATTCATAAACAATATAAAGGATGGGATAAATAGTTCAATCTCGGAGTTTGCTGACGATACAAAGCTAAGTAGGGCAATAACTTCACAGCAGGATATAGAAAGGTTACAAGAAGACCTCAATAAAATAATGGGGTGGGCGACTACATGGCAAATGAGGTTTCATTTTGAAAAATGTGAAGTAATGGACTTGGGGGCTTAAATTATAAACACAAGTTACTCACTAGGGGGGAGAACCTCTGGGGACAGGATGGAAAAAAGATCTGGGGGGGTCCTAGTAGATGACAGACTGAGCAATGGCATGCAATGCCAAGCTGCAGCTACCAAAGTCACCAGACTATTATCCTACATAAAAAAGGGGATTTACTCCAGAGATAAAACGGTAATCCTGCCACTTTATAAAACTCTGGTCCGGCCACGTCTGGAGCATTCCAACCAGTTCTGGTCTCAAATCCTCAGGAAGGATGTGTAGGGTTGCCACCTCATCCCTTTAAACCCGAACACACATTAATTACACAGGTTCTGGGGCTGATTAAGGTGGTAATTAAACTCGCTTGGTGCCTCATCTGCATTAAATTAGCCTCAGAACAACCTGTGTAATTCATATGTGTTCGGGTTTAAAGGGATGAGGTGGCAACCCTAAGGATGTGCTGCAGCTGGAGAGAGTCCAACGAAGGGCAACAAAATGAATAAGGGGGCTGAAGGACCTCAGTTACAAGGAACGACTACAAACATTAAACTTATTCTCCCTGAAGAAGAGACGCTTGAGAGGAGATATGATAGCCATATACAAATATGTCAATGGTGATTCTAGCATAGGGAGTAAATTATTTAGTCTCACTGAGTATAAGAAGACACGGGGGCCACGCAATGAAATTGGAGGAGAAGCGGTTTATCCTTAAACTGCGTAGGGGGTTTTCACCGTCAGGTGGAACTCACTTCCACAATCGTGGTGTCAGCAGGAAACTTTGTTAGTTTCAAAAAAAACTTTTAGATGGGCATCTTAGCGAGCACAATATACAGGGATATGGGATATGATTGTTTTGAAACGAGCACACACCCACCCACATAGGATCAACTGGATAGACTGGTGTCTTTATTCAACCTTACCAGCCTTCAGCAAGTCCATCTCAACCATCAGGGGCTCTGGTGAAGAAGCAGGCTGGGGCTTAGACTCCGCGTCCTGGGGAGCCCCTAGTTGGCGATCAACAAGGGCTCACTACCACAGACGCTTGATACATGCACATTCCTATTTAGAAGTAGGGTTGCCACATCATCCCTTTAATCCAGGACACATATGAATTACTCAGGTTCTGAGGCTAATTTAAAGCAGATAAGGCACCAAGTGAGTTTAATTACCACCTTAATCAGCCACAGAACCTGTGAAATGAATATGTGTCCTGGATTAAAGGGATGATGTGGCAACCCTACTCAGAAGCTCCTTGTGTATCTTTATTGGGTTGTCTGCATACTGAGATCATTTTGGGGGATATGTGTAGAAGTGCCACCTTAGGGGTTGTTTGTGATAGTCACTCCTAAGGTGAGAAGTTCCTCCACACAGGGGAGGTCATGAAGAGCAGAACATGGACTTCTCGGTAACGTGAGGCTCACCAGGCTACAGAGTTGGGCCTTCTTCAACGTTTTACCGCTTCTTCTTCTCTTCAATGGATTATATGTGGGCAGAGATTAAATACACTGAAATATAAAGTATGTAAGGGGCAAATATGGCAAGACAAATAATTCAAAATGCTAAAACACAGCACAAGGCCATGTTGATACTATGAGGTTTCTCGGAACTTCAGATCATCTGAGCTCCACAAGGTGGTGATCTCACTCATATCCAGATAGGAAGTCTCTATGGAAGACAGGAAGTGATGTCAGGAATAAATATGAAGTTCCAGGTGAGAGGTGAGTCGGGAGGAAGAAGAGAGGAGACGTTGATGGAATTGGCAGCAGAGGAGGTAATGAGATCTTATTTTATATTTACACCCAGTAACCCCCCACCCCCGTCATGTCCGTCCTCTTCCTCCATAGTCACTGTGACGTCTTTTATCTCCAGCAGAAATAGTAGTTTTTTCCCTCTTTATTCCTAATCAAAGCTTATATAATAAAGACATACTTATTCAAATACAGAGTAGAGGTCCTCCACAGCTAACAATGACTCTTCTACTACCCTCCAAATGTAACAACTAAACAATTAAAGAAAGTTCCTATTTATTTATCGTTCCTTGTCTGCAGATCTAAAACAAAGCAAAAATAGTCCAGATAATTCTCCTCTATCTCTCTGCAGGGAAACCTTCATGGATGACATGACCACATCAATGAGGATGGAGGAGGACCGGAGTCACATGACTGAGAGGATACTAAACTTCATCCTGGAGATCATCTACCTGCTGACCGGAGAGGTGAGGGGGATTCTGGGAGGTCACATGACATCACTCTTATCTCTATTAATAAAACACAGACCTGACCGGAGAGGTGAGGAGGATTCTGGGAGGTCACATGACATCACTCTTATCTCTATTAATAAAATACAGAGCTGACCGGAGAGGTGAGGAGGATTCTGGGAGGTCACATGACATCATTCTTATCTCTATTAATAAAACACAGAGCTGACTGGAGAGGTGAGGAGGATTCTGGGATTCTAACATGATATTCCTATTGGTTTCTCAATACAGAGATTTCCTCTTGTGAAGTCAGGAGATCACATGACCATCACAGTGCCTCCATGTGACTCCCTAAAACCTGAGAGACACAACATGCAGAAGATTCTAGAAGTCACCAAGAAGATGATGGAGCTGCTGACAGGAGAGGTGAGCGGTGCTGGGAATTCTGGGACATTATCCAGTAACAGACAAGGGATGTGTCTGGATGGTGACTGTATCATTGTGTGTGTCAGGTTCCTATAAGGTGTCAGGATGTCACTGTCTATTTCTCCATGGAGGAGTGGGAGTATTTAGAAGGACACAAGGATCTCTACAAGGACGTCATGATGGACAATCGGCCGCCCCTCACATCACCGGGTAAGAGGAGACTTTATTGTAAAGGAGAGAGCAGTACAGAGGGTCCACCTGGACCCCCCATCATCTGGTAAACACATAGAAACAATGTATTCAGTCAGTGTTGTGTTTCCTACAGATGGATCCAGTAATGGGAACCCACCAGAGAGATGTCCCCGTCCTCTGTATTCCCGGGATTCCATGCAGGAAGGTCACCCCATCCCTCACCATCATCAGGTAGATGACTAACTAACACTGATATATAATATGTATACTCAACTCTTGTATGTTACAATAAATGTTTTATTGTATTGTTTAGAGTGAAAATCTCTGGGATTGCAATATTGTTAAAGAAGAGTATAAAGTGGAGGATGAGGAGCATGGTGTAATGAAGAAGCTTTTTGAAGGATATGAGGAACTCCATAAGAATGCTAGAATGGGTCCACCTAGTAATAGGAACCCGCCAGAGAGATGGCCCCATCCTCTGTATTCCAGGGATTCCACACAGGAAGGTCACCCCATCCCTCACCATCATCAGGTAGGTGGAGTTGAGGGTCGGGAACATAAAGTGATTGAACCCTCTGACATGTGGAGACGATGTGTGGACTCTACAAGATGATATTTTCTATGTGATCTCACATCATAAATACTTCTATGTTACAGATGTTATTTTCTGCCATTCTGTTGGTTTAGGGTGAAGATCTGATGAACATGAAAGTTGAGGGTGAAGTAGAAGAGACTTTTGTGAGGGATGATCAGCAATATATGGAGGAGGCTGGAATGAGGAGGACATTCATAGAGGAGGACACTCCTACAGAGATCAGCACAGGTGACCCATAATATATTCTTCTCTGATATTCTACTGATACCCGTCCTGGGGTTCAGCTGGCAGTATTAGGTTGGGTGTCACTCCTAGTTACAGTAGCACAGATATGAGAACACAGATTGAGACGTTCTTATGTTGGTCCCTCTTCTTCCTGGAGACATAGCTAAATGTTACCATAAAACTGTCTATTAAGTCTTGGGATGTAGAGTCTAGGCTTGTGGTTGTGTAAAGAGCATGGACCTCCCAGCCCCCATTGGTTGCGGCTCTTCTGACAAGGCTGTGTAAATGTAGAAGGGATCTGGGAGGAGGACCAAAGGCCCTTTGACTGAAGAGGGGAAGAGTCCCAGCTGGTTGGGACCTCCACAGAGGACATCTGCTCACTCCTATCTCCCTGATCCAGATGGGATGTTGATGGAAGTGAAGGAACCCTCTCATATCTATTGATGATGTTTTTATATTTTTCCAGGACCGGCCATGGAGAAACCCTCAAAGGATCGTCTCACTTTATCTCCAGGTTGTAGAATGCAAGATGAGGACATCACAGGAGATTGTGGAGGAGAAAAGACAATGAGCTCAGCTATGGATGGTGGACTTCACAGTGTGGAGAGACCATGGAGTCCCTCTGACTCTGAGCAACCTCCTACTGTGGGTGTTGGTGCCGGGATTCAGGGGAAGAAGGCATTCCCCTGTCCTGAGTGCGGAGGAAGTTTTAGCTCTGAGCAAAGCCTTTCTGCTCATAAGAGCTCTCACATAGGAAATTCCTGGAAATGCAAGAAATCATTTCTCTATAAATCAGAACTTGTCACACGTCGCAAATCTCACACGGGGGAGAAGCCGTTTTCCTGTCCTGAGTGCGGGAAACGTTTTTCATGGAAGTACTGTCTTTCCAGACATCAGAGAGCTCACACGGGAGAGAACATGTATTCCTGTCTTGAGTGTGGAAAATGTTATACACAGAAATCTCACCTAGTGATACATCAGAGATCTCACACAGGGGAGAGGCCGTATTCCTGCTCTGAGTGCGGAAAATGTTTTTCAGATAAGAACAGCCTTACCAGACATGAGAGATTGCACACGGGGGAGAAGCCATATTCCTGTCCTGTGTGTAGAAAATGTTTTTCCCAGAAGTCCCATCTTACTGGACATCAGACGTGCCACAAATGGGATAAACTCTTTTCCTGCCCCGAGTGTGGAAAATGTTACGGGCGGAAATCTGAACTTGTCAGACACAAAAAATCTCATTATGGAGAAGCCGTGAGAAATGTTTTTCAAGGAAGTCTTGTACCGAACTTTACAGAACTCGCACAACCCTCGAGTTTTAGTAGTGTCCTTAGTGCAGGAAATGTCTACTCTATGAATCATATTTTGCCGTATATTGGAGATCTCACACTGGGAAGAAGCCCGCCTTGATATCAACCCCGTCTCGGATCTTTAATATGGAAGAAACGCTTTAGAGGGAAATCAGAAATCACTGAAGACTTCAAAGTTCTGTCTGTCTTCCTCTGCTAGGAGAGAGAAGGAGGCGGAGTCACTGCTGGTTGGGTCCCTCTAGCTGTGTAGTCTGATCTCCCCTGACCTTCAGCAGAAGCTTCAAAGGAATGGTGGATGAAGAGAAGAAATCAGTCTATGTGACAGGACTGACAATTTCAGTGCAGTAGTAATCAGCCTGCACAAGAAGCTTCATTTGCTTGGAGAGCTCCACCTGCTGGGTGAAAGTGGAAAATATGTTTTCAGATGTAGCATTTATTTCAAAGTGATAAACATGCAAATAAATTCACATTTTCTTTAGTATGAAGCAAATGCAGATTAAATATTTCCTTTCTTAAACTCGTGATATTGTTTGTAATTTGATTAATAAAAGTCGGCCTTCAGATTTGTATGGTGAAATGGTCCTCTCTTTTCCTTTCTCTAATGCCCCATACACACGGGACGACGATCGTACGTACGCATAATGTAAATAGCATACTGACGTGCACCCGATGGTCGTACATACAACTTGCGGCCAGCTGAACGTGATGACGCGAACGAGCGTATAAAGAGGAAGTGCTGGTATCGTAGCGTCACCTTTTGGGCTCCTTCATCTAATTTTGTGTTAGTTGAAGTGGACTAGCGTGTTTAGCACAATACAACTTGTTGTACCCAACTGCTCTACACACGATACAACGGTCGTATGCGAGCTTGTTGGTACGACCAAGTTTTGTAGTCTGCTCACACAACTCCCATGTACGACCGTCGTATGTTCGACTGTTGAAAGCGCGCACACAAACGATCGATTTCGCATACAACGGTCGTGAGTACGACGTGTTGGATGCGATCGTCGTCCCGTGTGTACGAGGCTTAACACTACAAGTAAGGCCCATCTTGTAGGTTTTAGTTTTAGTCTAAGGCCTCATACACACAGACGTTTTTTGACGCCAGCGTTTTCTGGTGTTTTTTTACAGCTCTCCATGTTAGTCAATGGCCCCATAAAAACGCAGACGTTTTTGAGCTGTAGATGGCGTCGGCGTTAGTGAGCTGAAAGTAGAACCCACAGCCAGTGCGTTCTGAGGCTGTAACATTTTGGCATTTTTTGACGCCGACGCCACAAAACGCCAACTAATACTGTACCGGCGTTAACCGGCGTTTTTTGACGCCAACGTTTTTAGATTGAAAAATAGCAGAGGGATGATTTTTTTAAAAAACCGCCTATTGACGCTGACGCTCACTAACGCCGATTTTTTTTCCTTGACATTGGGCCCGACATTTTGTTTATTTTTTAAGAAACGTCCGTGTGTATGAGGCCTTAATCTTGTGTCTTAGTAGTTTGGTTTTACCGGCTTGTACAGCCGACTCTCCCCCTTCTCATAAATCTCAGGACATCTGTAGTAGACTCCAATGATAAGTCCACCAGTTTATAGACCCATCTATCATTCCTCCCGTAATTCCTCCTCCGCACCATCGCCACCTCCAACCTCAAGATCATCTTTCTTCATCACTTATACATCACATCTAACATAGAGAAACCCCCCTCCATCTTTTCCATGTCCCGTGTCCCTCTAAACAAGAAGATCAGCATGAATACAAACAGCCCAGTCTTGTGAGGAGCCAAGCTGTGTTTCTGGAACACCAACCACATCTCCAACCACAAGATCATCTTTCTTCCTCACTTTTACATCACATCTAACTTATAGGAACCACGTCCATCTTTTCTATGTCCCTCTAAACAAGAGGATCAGCATGAATACAAACGGCCCAGTCTTGTGAGGAGCCAAGCTGTGTTTCTGGAACACCAACTAAGTTCTCATCAGTGAAGATATCAACTTCTCCCATTCTCCTCGGTAAGTTGCTGTTTGCTGTGTTGAGTGGGCATGCTTGTTCAGGAGATCATTTGAGCAGCAGACTTTCAGCCTGTTCGGCAATAGCCAAACATTATATATAAAAGCAAGCTTTTCTCCTGCTACTATATGTCACAACTTCCTTCTTCTGCTTTTAGGATTGTTAAAGAAGCAGAGGGGGCCGGTTCCTGCCGCTTCCTTAGCAACCAGTGATGTCATCCGGCTCCATTAATTTATTGACCGTGGGGCTCCCCCCCTAAACATCAAACCAGGCCCTTCAGGTCTGGTATAAATTTTAAAAAGTGCCCCC
>BLSH010534823.1:876678-905231 GCA_018402905.1 Glandirana rugosa | reverse complement strand
AGCCGTTCCTTTGAAGTTTCCCAAGTAAAAACCCTCCCTTCCTTCTATGCATCTTCATCCGGCAGAGGTTGAAGAACACCACAGATGCATCTTCTGCCGGGGAAGAGAAAAAGGCCCTTGCGATGGAGGTGCCTGGGACCACCTTGGCTGCTCTGGTGGGAAAAAGTGAGACCTCCCATTACTAGGTTCAAGCTGCCTGCCCTTCCAGGCAGTCCCCTTTATTGAGTCTACCTGCTGGTCTTGCATCCCCATTGCTGCTGTCACTCCCACTGTACCAAATCTAAAGCCTTACCATTGGGGGCTGGTCAGAGTTGCAGTCTTCTGGATTTGTCTCCCTCCTCATTGTCACCAGAAAGGGATGTCAGGTCAATGTGAGAAGCCATAGCTAGGCTTGCTCCTATCATCATGGGGCTCCCAGCCGTTCCTTTGAAGTTCTACTTCTACATATTGGTCCCCACTGCCTTGCACCCTGGACATCGGCTACCTTGTGCTACCAAATTGGGGTCTATGGTCTCTGCTGTATCCTGCCCCTTGAAGATCTCCCTCATTCCATACCTAGCTAATTCTGGGGATTATGAACCATTTCCATCCCGTCCTCTCTGCTGAGGTTGTTTGCATTCATTCCCAAGAGGTGGGACATGCTTAAAGAAAAGGAGTGATTCCCCACTCCATCCTTTACTGGGGTACGGGGCTCTTCCTGGCTGCTCTGCTGCAGTAGAGGTGGACTGCTTGCTGGTAAGGACAGTAAGGGGGGACCCATGTCATGCATTCTACTACTACCTTATTTTTTTTTGAATGGGGGCCTCACAGGGCTTGCTAAGCCACATGGAAAGATCTTCTTCAAGGTAGCTAGGTTTTAACAGTACATACACAGTCCAGGGGTGTCCAAACTATGGCCCTCCAGTTGTTCTGGAACTACAATTCCCATCATGCCTGGTTATGTCTGTGAATGTTATAGTTTTACAATGCCTCATGGGACTTGTAGTTCTGCAACAGCTGGAGGGCCGTAGTTTGGTAACCCTTGATACACACACAAAGCACAAGGCCGTGTTCACACTACGAGGCGTTTCTCTGGGCTGCAGTTCCTCTGAGCTCCACAAGGTGGGGATCTCACTTCTACCCAGATAGGACGTCTCTATGGAAAACAGACAGGAAGTGATGTCAGTGTATAAATAGGAAGTTCCGGGTGAGCGGTGAGTCGGGAGGAAGTAGAGAGGAGACATTGCTGGAAGTGGCAGCAGAGGAGGTAATAAGATCTTATTTTATATTTACACCCAGTAACCCCCCCGTCATGTCCGTCCTCTTCCTCCATAGTCACCGTGACGTCTTTTAGCAGATGCTGCTACACATAATTCCTAATCAATGTGATTTTTTTAATATCCTTAAATTGAATCGTTATAAAAGTCCAATTCCTTTAGATAACATGCCTGGGGGGTGACCTAATCCTCTCTGCAAAGGGGGGAGGGGCACCTCTGTGATGTACAGAAAGTCCTGCAGAAGAAATGTGTTAAAAATGGCCAACAAATGACATTTCATTGCCGGTCAGAGCACAGAGACCCATTCAAGGGTCTGCATGCATTTTAGGGGACCTTTTGGAGGTCTCTCAGCCCTTTTTTTGGGGGGGGGGGGTTTGCTTCTTTTTAACACTTACAGACCCAGACTTTTCTGGCACTCAAGTAAAAATCAATATTATTTTTGCTAGAGAATTACTCGGAACCCCCAAACAGTATATGTATATATTTTATCAGAGACCCTAGAGAATAAAATGGCGATCGATGCAATTTTTTTTATGTCACATGGTATTTGCGCAGTGGTTTTTCAAACAGGTTTTTTTTTTTGTTCATTTTAATTATATTATTATATTATAATTATTAATTTTTCTTTAATTTAATTATTTTTAATGGAAAAAAAAATCACAATATGTAACCCAATTGTTTGCTAATAATATAAAAGATGATGTTACACCGAGTAAATACATACCTAACGTGTCATGCTCTAAAATTGCGCACGCTTGCGGAATGGCGACAAACTACCATACTTAAAAATCTCCATAGGCGACGCTTTCAAAATGTTTACAGGTTACCAGTTTAGAGTTACAGAGGAGGTCTAGCACTAGAATTATTGCTCTCGCTATAATGTTCACGGCGATACCTCACATGTGTGGCTTGAACACCATTTACATATGTGTGTACAACTTATTATTATTATTATAATACAGGATTTATATAGCACCAACAGTTTGTGTATGCGTTCACTTCTGCGCGCAAACACAGAGGGATGGGGGAGCTTTAAAACATTTTTATTTTTTTTTTATTTTATTTCAGTTTTTTTATTTTTACACTGTCCCTTAATTTTTTTTTTTATCACTTTTACTCCGATTACAAAGAATGTAAACATCCCTTGTAATAGGAATAAGGGAGGACAGGTCCTCTTTATGGAGGGATCTGGGGACTATAATGAATGTAAACATCCCATGTGACAATAATAGGCGGGGACAGGTCCTCTTTATGGAGAGATCTGGGGTCTATAATGAATGTAAACATCCCATGTGACAATAATAGGCGGGGACAGGTCCTCTTTATGGAGAGATCTGGGGTCTATAATGAATGTAAACATCCCATGTGACAGTAATAGGTGGTGACAGGAACTCTTTATGGAGGGATCTGGGGTCTATAATGAATGTAAGCATCCCATGTGACAGTAATAGGCGGTGACAGTTCCTCTTTATGGAGAAATCTGGGGTCTATAATGAATGTAAACATCCCATGTGACAGTAATAGGCGGTGACAGGTCCTCTTTATGGAGAGATCTGGAGTCTATAATGAATGTAAACATCCCACGTGACAATAATAGGCAGTGACAGGTCCTCTTTATGGAGAGATCTGGGGTCTATAATGAATGTAAACATCCCATGTGACAGTAATAGGTGGTGACAGATCCTCTTTATGGAGAGATCTGGGGTCTATAATGAATGTAAACATCCCATGTGACAGTAATAGGTGGTGACAGGTCCTCTTTATGGAGAGATCTGGGGTCTATAATGAATGTAAGCATCCCATGTGACAGTAATAGGTGGTGACAGATCCTCTTTATGGAGAGATCTGGGGTCTATAATGAATGTAAACATCCCATGTGACAGTAATAGGCAGTGACAGGTCCTCTTTATGAAGTTATCTGGGGTCTATAATGAATGTAAACATCCCATGTGACAGTAATAGGCAGTGACAGTTCCTCTTTATGGAGAGATCTGGGGTCTATAATGAATGTAAACATCCCATGTGACAGTAATAGGCGGTGACAGTTCCTCTTTATGGAGGGGTCTGGGGTCTATAATGAATGTAAACATCCCATGTGACAGTAATAGGCAGTGACAGGTCCTCTTTATGGAGAGATCAGGGGTCTATAATGAATGTAAGCATCCCATGTGACAGTAATAGGCGGTGACAGGTCCTCTTTATGGAGAGATCTGGGGTCTATAATGAATGTAAACATCCCATGTGACAGTAATAGGCGGTGACAGTTCCTCTTTATGGAGAGATCTGGGATCTATAAGACCCCAAAAAAGCATTGATCTTATGCTTAAAAAAAAAAAATTGTTTACTTTCAACCCAGACTGGTGTCGAAATTTGAGGGGTAGAGGATTTGTACTAGGAAGGGTGATTTTGTTTTTGGGGGGCGGAGGATTTGGAAAGAGAGAGAGAAGATTTGAGCTTCAAGGATGGATGGGGGTCGAAGATTTGTGCTGGTAGGTAGGATTTCAGCAGGGGGGCAGATTTGTACTGGGAGGAGGGGGGATTTATGCTTGGGGGGGTAAGCCTGCAG
Organism: Glandirana rugosa; assembly: GCA_018402905.1. Lineage (NCBI taxonomy): Eukaryota > Metazoa > Chordata > Amphibia > Anura > Ranidae > Glandirana > Glandirana rugosa. The sequence goes on along the minus strand of BLSH010534823.1, from coordinate 901,409 downwards.
ATTAGTGCTCAATTTTTTTATGTGGAGGGGCAACTTTTACTGACACATAATGCTCATACATCTTGGGGGGAGGCGCAGTTTGGTGTGTTTGCCCTGGGCTCTAGATGACCTTGTCCCGGTACTGACAGTAGTTACTACGAAAGGGCCAAACATGTGAGGGAGATTGTGTGGGATTACAAGGCCAAAGAGAACTGTACGGCTGCGGTGTCCAGATCTGCATTGCTCTGGGATGGCAAGGTTTGTCGAGAGAGAGCTTTTGCATCCAAGATGGCTACTATATCATCTGGGGTCACTATTTGGTGTTTACAGGACTATTGCTCTCACCCTGACAGACTGCGAGAGGGAGCCCTTGTATCCAGTGACTCCAAACACCAAGGAGAGGAAGAAATCTTTGTGATGGACCCCGAAGTAGCGAAAGGCCTTCTGCCACCATCAACCATTAGTTACATTCCTGCTTAAATGGACAGCTCTGCCCCTTTCTTGGAACTCCAATGGATATGTTATTGGAAAATTTCCCCATTTCAGTTGGAATGGCAAAATTATAATAAGAGAGCACCAATGTAGACTTTGGGCCCCAACGCCAGCCACCAACATACATTTACCACTGGCCAATGGGAGGGGAATTAGCAAGAACTGGGTTTTTTTTTTTAGCCCTGTGCATATCTGCCATAGTTAGGGAGTCAGCACTAAGGAGGTCTAAATGTAGCCCTTGAACCAGGCTATAGGGTATCCAACATACAAGATTCTGATGGTATCTCATTTGTAAGTTATTTTCTAGTATACATGGTTTATTACCTCTCTAGTGCTCACCCCCGAAGGAGCCACTGGTTCCTTGGGTCCTGAAAATTCTGTTATCAATGTTATTTGTCTACAGGGAAACCTTCATAGATGACGGCACCAATGGAGATGGAGGCAGACAAGAGTCACATGACTGAGAGGATACTAAATCTTACCCTGGAGATCATCTACCTGCTGACCGGAGAGGTGAGGGGGATTCTGGGAGGTCATATGACATCACTCTTATCTCTATTAATAAAACACAGACCTGACCGGAGAGGTGAGGAGGATTCTGGGAAGTCACATGACATCACTCTTATCTCTATTAATAAAACACAGACCTGACCGGAGAGGTGAGGAGGATTCTGGGAAGTCACATAACATCACTATTATCTCTATTAATAAAACACAGACCTGAGCGGAGAGGTGAGGAGGATTGTGGGAGGTCACATGACATCACTCTTATCTCTATTAATAAAACACAAATCTGACCGGAGAGGTGAGGAGGATTCTGGGAATGTTACATTATATTTCTGTTTTTACTTGAATACAGAGTTTTCCTCCTGTGAAGTCTGATGGCCATGTCATCATCAAAGTGCCTCCACCTCACTCCCTGACACCTGAGAAGAACAGCAACAAGAAGATTCTAGAAGTCACCAAGAAGATGATGGAGCTGCTGACAGGAGAGGTGAGCGGTGCTGGGAATTCTGGGACATTATCCAGTAACAGACAAGGGATGTGTCTGGATGGTGACTGTATCATTGTGTGTGTCAGGTTCCTATAAGGTGTCAGGATGTCACTGTCTATTTCTCCATGGAGGAGTGGGAGTATTTAGAAGGACACAAGGATCTCTACAAGGACGTCATGATGGACAATCAGCCGCCCCTCACATCACCGGGTAAGAGGAGACTTTATTGTAAAGGAGAGAGCAGTACAGAGGCTCCACCTAGACCCCCCATCATCTGATAAACACATAGAAACAATGTATTCAGTCAGTGTTGTGTTTCCTACAGATGGATCCAGTAATGGGAACCCACCAGAGAGATGTCCCCGTCCTCTGTATTCCCGGGATTCCACACAGGAAGGTCACACCATCCCCCACCATCATAAGGTAGATGAGGAACAATCATTGGTAGTTCATCATTATACACAAGTATGTTTGTTGCAATAATATTTTTTTTTATATAATTAGAGAGGAAACCTTGGGGATTGTCATATTGTTGAAGAAGAGTATAAAGAGGAGTATGGAGTGATGGAGCAGCTTTTGGAAGGACACAAAGATCTCTACAAGGACATTATTATGGAACCACCTAATACCAGGAACCCACCAGAGAGATGTCCCCGTCCTCTGTATTCCCGGGATTCCACACAGGAAGGTCACCCCATCCCTCACCATCATCAGGTAGATGAGTAACAGTCATTGTTAGTTATGATTTATACACAAGCATGTTTGTTACAATTAATGTTTTATATATTTAGAGTGGAAACCTCGGGGATTATAATATTGTTATTATTGAAGAGGATGGGGAGTATGGAATGATGGAGGAGTTTTCAGATGGACACAAGAATATGATGGAGCCACCTAATAAAATCAACCCACCAGAGAGATGTCCCCGTCCTCTGTATTCCCGGGATTCCACACAGGAAGGTCCCCCCATCCCTCACCATCATCAGGTAGGTGGAGTTGAGAGTCGGGAACATAAAGTGATTGAACCCTCTGACATGTGGAGACGATGTGTGGACTCTACAAGATGATATTTTCTATGTGATCTCACATCATAAATACTTCTATGTTACAGATGTTATTTTCTGCCATTCTGTTGGTTTAGGGTGAAGATCTGATTATCATGAAAGTTGAGGGTGAAGTAGAGGAGACGTATGTGAGGGATGATCAGCAATATACGGAGGAGGCTGGAATGAGGAGGACATTCATAGAGGAGGACCCTCCTACAGAGATCAGCACAGGTGACCCATAATATATTCTGTGGGACTGAAGAGGGGAAGAGTCCCAGCTGGTTGGGACCTCCACAGAGAACATCTGCTCACTCCTATCTCCCTGATCCAGATGGGATGTTGATGGAAGTGAAGGAACCCTCTCATATCTATTGATGATGTTTTTATATTTTTCCAGGACCGGCCATGGAGAAACCCTCAAAGGATCGTCTCACTTTATCTCCAGGCTGTAGAATGGAAGATGAGGACATCACAGGAGATTGTGGAGGAGAAAAGACAATGAGCTCAGCTATGGATGGTGGACTTCACAGTGTGGCGAGACCATGGAATCCCTCTGACTCTGAGCAACCGCCTACTGTGGGGGATGGTGCCGGGATTCAGGGGGAGGAGACATTTTTTTCTGAGTGTGGGGAAACGTTTAGCTCACAGCAAAGTCTCATTGTTTATCAGAGACCTCAAATGGAGGAGAACCCATTTTCGTGTCATCTTTCACGAGATCAGATATGTCACACGGATGAAAAGCCGTATCCCTGCCTTGAGTGCGGGAAATGTTATCTACGGGAATCAGAGCTTGTTCTACATAAGCTATCTCACACATGGGAGAGGCCATATTTCTGCCCTGAGTGCGGGAAATGTTTTCTAACGAAATCAGAATATTTTATACATCAAAGTTCGCACACAAGGAAGAAGCCATTTTCCTGTCCTAAGTGTGGGAAATGTTATCCACGGAAATCAGATCTTGTTAGGCATCAAAGATCTCACACAGGAGAGAAGCCGCATTCCTGCCCGGAGTGCGGGAAATGTTTTCCATATAAATCAGATCTTAGTAGACATCGGAGATCTCATTCAGGAGAGAAGCCGTATTCCTGCCCGGAGTGCGAGAAATGTTTTATATCAAAATCAGATCTTGTTAGGCATCAAAGATGTCATACAGGAGAGAAGCCGTATTCCTGCTCTGAGTGCGGGAAATGTTTTTCACAGAGCCCCATACTTACCAGACATCTTAGATTGCACACAGGGGAGAAGCCATATTCCTGCCCTGATTGTGGGAAAGGTTTCTCACAAAGGTGTTACCTTAACAAACATCGGGAATCCCACACAACCCCCGAACATATATTAGTATCCCAAGTTCAGGAAATGTCTTCTATATGAATCATATTTTGCCGTACATCAGAAATCTCACACTGGGAAGAAGCTCATCTTGATATTCACCTCAGAAAACACGTGGCTGAGCGCTCCTCTGATCTTTATCATGGAAGAAACCTTTATAAGGAAATCAGAGATCACTTAAGACTTCAAAGTTCTGTCTGTCTTCCTCTGCTAGGAGAGAGAAGGAGGCGGAGTCACTGCTGGTTGGGTCTCTCTAGCTGTGTGGTCTGATCTCCCCTGACCTTCAGCAGAAGCTTCAAAGGAAGACATCATGGGTAGAGGGGAGCTGGATATTGCTTGTGGATGAAAAAAACAGGGAGATCAGACTACATGACAGGGCCTGCAATTTTATATTTACCTTATAAAAATGTAAATATATTAACAATTTTTATTGTGACGCAAAAGATTAAACGTCTGCCTTCAGATTTGTATGATGAAATGTTATTTTCCTTTATTCCATTTTCTAACACTACAAGTAAGGCCCATCCTGTAGGTTTTAATTTTAGTCTTATTCTTGTGTCTTAGTAGTTTGGTATTACCGTCTTGTCCTTGTTGAAACAGCCGACTCTCCCCCTTCTCATAAATCTCAGGATGTCTGTAGTAGACTCCAATGATAAGTCCATCAGTTCATAGACCCATCTATCATTCCACCCGCAATTCCTCCTCTGCACCATCACCACCTCCAACCACAAAATCATCTTTCTTCCTCACTTTCACATCACATCTAACATAGAGAAACCCCCCTCCATCTTTTTCTGTGTCCCGTGTCCCTCTAAACAAGAAGATCAGCATGAATACAAACAGCCCAGTCTTGTGATGAGTCAAGCCGGGTTTCTGGAACACCAACCAAATCTCCAACCAAAAGATCACCTTTCTTCCTCACTTTCCCATCACATCTACTATACAGAAACTCGCCTCCATCAATTCTATGTCCCTCTAAACAAGAGGATCAGCATGAATACAAACAGCCCAGTCATGTGAGAAGTCAAGCTGTGTTTCTGGAACACCAACCAAATCTCCAACCAAAAGATCATCTTTCTTCCTCAATTTCCCATCACATCTACTATAGAGAACTCCCCTCCATCTTTTCTATGTCCCGTGTCCCTCTAACCAAAATGGTCAGCATGATTACTATCAGCTCAGTATTGTGAGGAGGCAAGCCGTGTTTCTGAAACACCAACTACAATCTCAGATCTGTATGATGAAATCTTCTCTTTTCCTTTCTCTAACAATACAAGCATACCTCCACAACTTTCTGACATGGCAATGAGGGACAGCTATTAGCAAAATTATGTAAGCATAGGACACACCCCCTTAAAGGAGAATTATACAAAAAAAATTAAGAAAAACACACAAGTGATTTTTTTTACCATTGCTATTCCTTTATATTGGCTTTTTAAATGTACAAATGCAGCAATTTAGAAATTGGATCAAACGTTTAGCATTGTAAAACACTTTTTGATAGATAAATAGTGCATTTTATATATAGGAATATGCATCAGACCAAAATGAGGGACAAATGAAGAGATATGAGAGACATTGTTCCAAATCAGGGACAGTCTCTCGAAATCAGGGACAGTTGGGAGCTATGCTACAAGTAAGGTCCATCCTGTAGGTTTTAGTTTTAGTGTTAATCTTGTGTCTTAGTAGTTTGGTTTTACCGGCTTGTATTTGTTGGAACAGCCGACTCTTCCCCTTCTCATAAATCTCAGGACGTCTGTAGTAGAGTCCAATGAGAAGTCCATCAGTTTATAGACCCATCTATCATTCCACCCGTAATTCCTCCTCCACACCATCACCATCACCACCTCCAACCACAAGATCATCTTTCTTCCTCATTTTCACATCCCATCTAACATAGAGAAACCCCCTCCATCTTTTCCATGTCCCATGTCCCTCTAAACAAGAGGATCACCATGAATACAAAAAGCCCAGTCTTCTGAGGAGTCAAGCAGTGTTTCTGGAACACCAATCACATCTCCAACCACAAGATCATCTTTCTTCCTCACTTTCACATCACATCTAACATAGAGAAAACCCCCTCCATCTTTTTTATGTCCCGTGTCCCTCTAAACAAGAAGATCAGCATGAATACAAACAGCCCAGTCTTGCGAGGAGTCAAGCTGTGTTTCTGGAACACCAACCACATCTCCAACCACAAGATCATCTTTCTTCCTCACTTTCCCATCACATCAACTACAGAGAAACTCCCCTCCATCTTTTCTATGTCTCGTGTCCCTCTAACCAAAAGGGTCAGCATGATTAGAATCAGCCCAGTATTGTGAGGAGGCAAGCCGTGTTTCTGAAACACCAAATACAATCTCAGATCTGTATGATGAAATCTTCTATTTCCTTTCTCTAGCAATACAAGCATACCTCCACAACTTTCTGACATGGTAATGAGGGACAGCTATTAGCAAAAGTATGTAAGCATGGGACACATGCTCTGCTACACCCCCTTAAAGGAGAATTATACAAAAAAAAAATAGAAAAACCCACAAGTGATTTTTTTTACCACTACTATTCCTTTATATTGGCTTTTTAAATGTACAAATGCAGCAATTTAGAAATTGGATCAAACGTTTAGCATTGTAAAACACTTTTTGATAGATAAATAGTGCATTTTATATATAGCAGTGGTTCTCAACTCCTGTCATCGGGACCCACTAACAGGCCAGGTTTGCAGGATAACTGAAATACATCACAGGTGATATAATTTGCTGCTCAGTGATTGCAGTATTCTAGTCTGCATCTCCCCAAGGTGATACTTAAAATCTGGCCTGTTGGTGGGTCCCAAGGACCGGAGTTGAGAACCACTGATATATAGGAATATGCATCAGACTAAAATGAGGGATTAATGAAGAGCAATGAGGGACAGAGGGACATTGTTCCAAATCAGGGACAGTCCCTCAAAATCATGGACAGTCAGCTACAAGTGAGGTCCATCCTGTAGGTCTTAGTTTTAGTCTTAATCTTGTGTCTTAGTAGTTTGGTTTTACCGGCTTGTAGTTGTTGGAACAGCCGACTCCCCCCCTTCTCATAAATCTCAGGACGTCTGTAATAGACTCCAATGATAAGTCCATCAGTTCATAGACCCATCTATCATTCCTCCCGTAATTCCTCCTCCGCACCATCACCACCTCCAACCACAAGATCATCTTTCTTCCTCACTTTAACATCACATCTAACATAGTGTGCCCTGTCACTGTGCAAAAGTATGAACAAAGGAAACAGGGTATTCCAGGATTGGGTTCCGAAGTTTTGAGACTTCAAAGAGCTTTTGGGGAAGAAGCCCTCAACCCAGTGTCCAGGTCTTCCTGGAGACCACAAGCCTGTGAGTGCAGGTGCGCACAGCCCTTATAATGAAGGACCTGGCCATATTGCACTGGTCTACTCTGCTCAGGAGACAATATTCTATACTGGAGTCAGGAGGTTTCTTGTCCAGAGGGCTGAGAGAGCCGAAATGGCTAAGCAAGTCTGGAGGACTGAGAAATGGAAGAAGTCTCCATCCCAGTGTCTAGGTCTTACTGGAGACCAGTAGGCTGTAAATTCAGGTGTGTACAACCCTTACTGTATAATGAAGGACCTGGCCGTAGTTCAGAGTTCCTAATTAGGAGACAGGTGTACTCTACTCAGGAGTCAGTACTCCATACAGGAGTCAGGAGGTTCCTTGTCCAGAGGGCTGAGAGAGCCGAAATGGAAGAAGTCTCCATCCCGGTGTTTAGGTCTTACTGGAGACCAGTAGGCTGTAAATTCAGGTGTGTACAACCCTCACTGTATAATGAAGGACCTGGCTGCAGTTCAGAGTTCATAATTAGGAGACAGGTGTACTCTACTCAGGAGTCAGTACTCCATAAAGGAGTCAGGAGGTTCCTTGTCCAGAGGGCTGAGAGAGCCGAAATGGAAGAAGTCTCCAACCCGGTGTCCAGGTCTTACTGAAGACCAGTAGGCTGTGAGTTCAGGTCATAGGTGTGCGCAGCCTATTGCATTAGGGTGTGCACCCCAAAGCTGAAACACATGCCTTTCTCTGTAGCCTCACCTGCATGGGACAGTGAATGAATGGGAAGTGCTCTGTGCTGAGTGGCTTTACTGTTCATTCACAAACTGTAGCATAGTAACCCGTTTACTATGCTTCAGTTATGAATGAACACAGTGAATGTTTGTTCACTGTTTATTTAGAAAAGGAAGGGGCTGGTAAATTACATATTTACCAGTTCCTTCCCCCACTCTGCATCCTGAAACATCCCCCACAGCAGCTAGGGGTAGATTAGAGAAGGGAAGCCAGCAGCACTGTGGGGCAGGGGAGCCAACATGGGGGAAGTCCAGGCAATAGGGGGAATCAGCACCTCACGTAGTGATTAGGGTGTGCCCAGGCACACCCCCTGCGCACGCCTATGGTTCAGGTGCATACGGCCCTTACAATGAAGGACCCGGTCTTAGTTCAGGGTTCCTAATTAGGAGACAGGTGTACTCTGCTTAGGAGTCAGTACTCCATACTGGAGTCAGGAGGTTTCTTGTCCAGAGGGCTGAGAGAGCCAAAATGGCTAAGCAAGTCTGGAGGACTCAGAGGTGGAAGAAGTCTCCAACCCAGTGTCCAGGTCTTACTGGAGACCAGTAGGCTGTGAGTTCAGGTGCATACAGCCCTTATAATGAAGAACCTGGCCATAGTTCAGGGTTCATGTTAGGAGACAGGTGTACTCTACTCAAGAGACAGCACTCCATACTGGAGTCAGGAAATTCCTTGTCCGGAGGTCTTAGAGAGACAAGACGTCTAAGTGAGACTCCAAGTGTAACAAGCATTCTTCCTTAACCAGGGTTCCTCTAGAGCGGAGATAAGCAATTAGCGGACCTCCAGCTGTTGGAAAACTACAAGTCCCATCATGCCTCTGCCTCTGGGTGTCATGCTTGTGGCTGTCAGAGTCTTGCTATGCCTCATGGGACTTGGGTAGTTCTGCAACATCTGGAAGTCCGCTAATTGCATATCCCTGCTCTAGAGGTTGCTAGAGGTTCCTTGAGCAATTTCTGCCTCTTAGATAAGTTCCCACTCACACCACTGATCTGTTTAGCTCTTTATGCAGATGTGCTCCCTGCTGTCCAGACCCTGGTGGTTCATTCTTGCAGATGTCACCACTGCAGACTATTCTTCTAGAGCAGGATTTCTCAACCAGGGTCTCATGGTACTCTAGAGTTCCTTCAGAGGTTGCTAGGGGTTTCTTGAGCAATGAGCAATTTCTGCCTCTCAGATAAATTCCCACTGACACCATTGATCTTTTTAGCTATCTGTAAGGGTCATTCTTCCCAATGACCACAAGTGTAAGAAGTATTCTTCCCCGACCAGGGTTCCATGGAGTACAAGGGTTTCTCCAGAGCTTGCTATGGGTTCCTTGAGCCATTGATCTTTTTAGCTATCATTCTTCCCAATGACCACAAGTGTAAGGAGCATTATTCACACTGACCATCACACTAATGTATCATGAGTTGTAGATACAGTACATTTTAGCAGGGGTTTCCTGAGACCGGAAAGTTATTTCAGAGGTTCTTGAGAAAGACTGTTCTGGAGCACCCTGATGTGGACACTTGAAGAAGCACCTAACATCCTGTACATAGAAGAAGAGAGAAGACTCTTGTTACATTATTCCCCATCTGAGATTTATGAGTATTATTGACACATTATCCCACTTACAACTTCTCATAAAATGACTACCTGCCGTATATTATAATCAAATATAGCACTTATGATCAAAGGCCCTACTCAGCCAACCTTAAAGAGACACTGTCACATTGCCCATGTGGGGCAAAGCAAAATTGTCTTCGCAAAGGGTATCGCCTGATCACCATATATTCACCTTACCTGCACTCCTTCACAGCTCCTTCCTCCTCCTCAGCCGACGAGAATACCCAGCACCTCCAGGGAACGACGGGCACATGACATGATCACATATATTGGTTTATATCCATTGCTCTTCAGCTCCAGTCTACGACTGCTGAATCAAACCAGGAATTCCGCTTCTCCAGAGAGAATAAGTTCAGTGCTTGTAATCTTTCCTCATAACTAAGGTCCTCCAATCCCTTAATTAGCTTTGTTGCCCTTCTCTGAAGCCTTTCCAATACCAGGACATCCTTCCTGAGGACTGGTGCCCAGAATTGGACGGCATATTCCATGTGTGGCCTCACCAGAGACTTGTATAGTGGGAGAATTATTGATTTATCTTGATGCATGCCAGTACTTTGCTTGCAGCAGCTTGGCATTGCATGCCACTGCTGAGCCTGTTCTCTACTAGGACCCCTAGGTCTTTTTCCATCCTAGATTTCTCCAGAGGCTCTCCCCCTAGTGAGTAGTTTGCGTTTATGTTTTTGGCACCCAAATGCATTAGCTTACATTTTTCTATGTTAAATCTCATTTGCCACTTGTCTGCCCACCCCATTAATTTATTCAGATCTTCTTGAAAGGCTTCCACATCCTGTGGAGAATTTATTGCCCTGCTTAGCCTGGTCACCCCGTCCTCCAAATCGTTTAGCAGAGTCAGAATTTTCAGAAGCTTCCAATAATGCACCAACATCATGTTTAAAGATACAAGTTGCACTCCCACTTCGATCTGTTTTAAACATTATTACACTGGACTGTACATTTTATCACCTAAAAAGTCCTATTTATTACTGTTCTTTGAGTTTCTAATTATTAGACTGGAGCAGAAGGCTCAGAGATGGCCTCAAAAAGGTGCTCAAAACTAATATCTGCTCAAAACGAAATACTTGCTCTATACACTGCTCACAGATCACCAAGAAAATGGTGGTAACCTTTTGGTCTCCTATGGAGACCGTTTGATCACAGTTAAGACACATGCATCCCTCTGTGCATCTTCTGCCATCAGATGTAGCTTTCCCTCACAGTGGACTTGCTTGGAACCACCCTGCTTTGGTGAGCACAAGTGAGACCTCCCATTACTAGGTTTGTGCTGCCTGCCCTTGCAGTTGCCCCTTTTATCAAGCCTCATTGGCAGTTTTGCAATCCCGTTTTTGCTGTCATTCCCTACTGTGCCAGATCTAAAGTCTTGCCTTCCAAGCTGCTCAGATACTGGAGTTGCAGCACTCTGGATTTGTCCCTCTCCTCATTGTCACCAGAAACAGCTGGCAAGTCAATGATGGCAGACATAGTTAGACTCGGTACCACCATCATGGGGCACCCAGCAGTCCCTTGAAGTTCCAACTCCACATATTGGCCACGCTGCCTTGTACCCTGGACACCAGCAACGTTGTGCTACCATGCCAGGGTTTACAATCTCTGCACTATACTCCCCTTGAAGATCTCCTTCCTCTCCTACTTGGCTAATCCTCCACCATTACATCCTGGGGATCAGGAGCCATTTCCATAACTTCATAGGACCTTTCCCCCATCTGCATGGATTGCATTCTGCTGGGTACATCTGATGAGGACAGTGATGTGGTGACCCACATCACCCATTCCACCACTGTCTGAGTGGGATGTTTGGATGAATGGGGGGCATTGGAGGGCTTGCAAAGTCACATGGAAAGGTTCTCATCAAGGTAGATAGGTGTTTAAAAATATATTAAAAGATAAAAAAATAAAAAGTAGAGGCTAATAATGACTAAATCCATAATCTGTTTTGCTGCAAAATCAAAGGTGGCAAAATCCCTCCGCTCATCCAGATCAGTAATAATATATTTCTCTCCCCCTTGGTGGGAGTGGAGATGACCCCATCTATAAGGATATACAGGACATCCACACACAGCACAAGGCCGCGTTCACACTACGAGACGTTTCTCAGGGCTGCAGTTCCTCTGAGCTCCATAAGGTGGTGATCTCACTTCTTCCCAGACAGTAAGTCTCTATGGAAGACCCTCTGCCCCCCACCCCAAAGCACCTTGTCCCCATGATTTGGGGCTCCGTCCCTAACCTATTTAAGAACTATCAGATGGTTGAGCAGGCAGACGCCCCCCCCAAACTCATTCACATGGGGGGGCATGTTAAAGAGGGCTTCCAGATTCCGATAAGCCCCCTGCCCACAGACCCCCACAGCCCAGGGTTGTCGGGAAGAGGCCCTTGTCCCAATGAACATGGGCACAAGGTGCTTTATAGTGGGGGGCCCCAAAGCACCCCTCCCATGTTGAGGGCATGTGGCCCGTTATGGTTCAGAAAGGGGGGCGCTTGCTTGTCCCCCCCCTTTTCCTAACCAGTCAGGCTGCAAGCTCAGATAAGGCTCTGGTTTGGATTTTGGGGGGGATCCCCATGCCATTTTTCTTTAACATTTTTGTATTGCTGGCAATTTAAATGTAATTTTTTCTTTCTTTATATATGTCAATTTTGCTGCAGCAGGTTCTATTCATGGTACAGATGTGCCACTTTACAGGCAGACTAAGGGGAACCCCCAGGCACGATATTTAAATGAATTTTTCATATCTATTGTTTCACTTTAAGCGTTATTAAAATCACTACTCTTGCAAAAATAATCTTTTATAAACATTTTTTTTTTTGGCATTGGTACATGTCCCCCAGGGCAGTGCCTGGACCTCTAAACCCTTTTTATAGCCAATAACTTACATATAAGCCTTCAAAAAAATGGGGACTTTTCAGTTTTTAAGTTCGGGTCCCAAAGACTTCAATGGGTTCGCGGTTTGGGTCCGAACTTTTGCGATGTTCGAAAGTCCTGGCGCAAACTGAACCAGGGGTGTTTGGCCCATCTCTACAAATGTTGTGTCAGGGCTAGGACACATATACACTATATCACAAGTATGAACATTTTTTTTTTTTCAAATAACAATTTTTCACTCTTTTAAACAGTGAAGACATTGTGAAGTAGTCATAAGCATAACTACCTTGACCGAAAAGGGGTCGATAAGTGCCATATTACTGTTGAAGTACTATAGCGCTAAATAACAACACAAAAAAAACCTGACATAACACAAAGAGAAAAAAAAGAGAAAAAAGGAGGAAAGGGGAAAAGAGAAAGAGTAAAGTGTCATTGTGTGAACTTGCTTACAAGCTCAGGACGGATCCTCCCGGGGATGCCATAATTCCCAGATCTTGCCATGAGCATCCATTCTATCCTGTAATATAGCGGTCATCTTCTCCATATCCTTAACTCTAGCATACAGGGCATCTAAGGAGGGGGGGAGAACGCCGCTTCCAGTTAAGAGGGACAAGACAGCGTGCTGCCGTGAGAATATGTCAAAGCAACTTCTTAAGAGGTTTGGCAATTTTCAATGGGAAAAAGCCCAGCAAGAAGAGTTTCAGAGCCATAAGGATAGGAACCTCAAAAAGGCGACCCAGCAACTGCTGATTGCCAAAAAGGAGTAATCAATGGACATCTCCAGTATATACGCACATGAAATTTAATGGCACCCCAGGCTTAGTCCGTAGGGTTCAATATTGAGTTGGTCAACCCTTTGCAGCTATAACAGCTTCAGTTCTTCTGGGAAGGCTGTCCACAAGGTTTAGGAGTGTCTATGGGAATGTTTGACCATTCTTCCAGAAGTGCATTTGTGAGGTCAGGCACTGATGTTGGACGAGAAAGCCTTGCTCACAGTCTCTGCTCTAATTCATCCCAAAGTTGTTCTGTCAGTTTGAGGTCAGGACTTGGTATAGGCCAGTCAAGTTCCTCCACCCCAAACTCGCTCATCCATGTCTTTATGGACCTTGCTTTGGGTACTGGTCAAAATCATTTGGTGGAGGGGGGGATTATGGTGAGGGGTTATTTTTCAGGGGTTGGGCTTGGCCCCTTAGTTCCAGTGAAGGGAACTCTTAAGGTGTCAGCATACCAAGACATTTTGGAGAATCTCATGCTCCCAACTTTGTGGGAACAGTTTGGGGATGGTCCCTTCCTGTTCCAACATGACTGCACACCAGTACGCAAAGCAAGGTGCATAAAGTCATGGATGAGTGAGTTTGGGGTGGAGGAACTTGACTTGCCTACAGAGTCCTGACCTCAACCTGATAGAACACCTTTGGGAAGAATTAGAGTGGAGACTGCGAGCCAGGTCTTCTCGTCTGACATCAGTGCCTGACCTCACAAATGCGCTTCTCGAAGAATGGTCAAACATTCCCATAGACACTCCTAAACCTTGTGGACAGCCTTCCTAGAAGAGTTGAAGCTGTTATAGCTGCAAAGGGTGGGCCAACTCAATATTGAACCATATCGACTAAGACTGGGATGTCATTAAAGTTCTTGTGCGTGTAAAGGCAGTTGTCCCAATACTTTTGACAATATAGTGTATATACTTAGGGAGAAGACACACAGACACAGTGTCAGGGTATTGGGGCAAAGTCAGCCAGCAAACAAAAGATCAAACCAACCCAGCAACCAGAATGAGAGCTGTTAATGTGTTCAGTGATAAGAATGTAGTTGGTGTTCCAGAAACACGGCTTGGCTCCTCACAAGACTGGGCTGTTTGTATTCATGCCGATCCTTTTGTTTAGAAGGACATGGGACATAGAAAAGATGGAGGGGGTTGCTCTGTGTTAGATGTGACGTGAAAGTGAAGAAGAAAGATGATCTTGTGGTTGGAGATGGTATGGAGCACGAATTACGATTGGAATGATAGATGGGTCTATGAACTGATGGACTTATCATTGGAGTCTACTACAGACATCCTGAGATTTATGAGAAGGGGAGAGTCGGCTGTTCAAACAAGCTGGTAAAAATAAACTACTAAGACACAATATTAAGACTAAAACCTACCGGATGGGCGTTACTTGTAGTGTTAGAAAAAGGAAAAGAGAGGAACATTTCATCCTACAGATCTGAGAACTTAGTTGGTGTTCCAGAAACACGGCTTGACTCATCACAAGACTGGGCTGTTTGTATTCATGCTGATCCTCTTGTTTAGAGGGACACGGGTCATAGAAAAGATGGAGGGGGGCTTCTCTTTTTTGAGATGTGATGTGAAAGTGAGGAAGAAAGATGATCTGGACAAGGAATCTCCTGACTCCAGTATGGAGTATGGTCTCCTGAGTAGAGTACACTTCTCTCCTAATTAGAAAACCTGAAATACGACCAGTACCTTCATTATAAGGGCACTGAACTCACAGCCTACTGGATTTCAGTAAGACCTGGACACTGGTTTGGAGACTTGGCTCTTTGAAGTCTCAAAACTCTCAAATCTGGGAATATCGAAACCTGGGAGAAGTTGAAAAAACACCTTTCTCCACTCAAAATCAATTTTCTGGAGCCTCACACTCTACATTTGGGCAAAACCTGAGTCTCTTTTTCATACTTTTACACAATGGCAGAGCTTCGCACTGTCACACAGTTAGATGTGTATATTGTGATCTGAAAGTGAGGAAGAAAGATGATTTTGCGGTTGGAGATGCAGTTGGTGTTCCAGAAACACGGCTTGACTTCTCACAAAACTGGCTTGTTTGTATTCATGTTGATCCTATTGTTTAGAGGGATACGTGACATAGAAAAGATGGAGGGGGTTTCTCTATAGTAGATGTGATGTGAAAGTGAGGAAGAAAGATGATCTTGTGGTTGGAGTTCTAGAAACACGGCTTGACTTCTCACAGGACTGGGCTGTTTGTATTCATGCTGATCTTCTGGTTTAGAGGGACACGGGTCATAGAAAAGATGGAGGGGGGCTTCTCTATGTTAATTGTGCTGTGTGAGTGAGGAAGAAAGATGATCTTGTAGTTGGAGGTGGTTATCAGCCCTCTGGACAAGGAATCTTCTGACTCCAGTAAGGAGTATTGTCTCCTGAGTAGAGCAGTGTTTCCCAACCCAGTCCTCAAGGCACACCAACAGGTCATGTCTTCAGGATTTCCATTATTTTGCACAGGTGATTTGATCAGTTTCACTGCCTTGGTAATTACCACAGCTGTTTCATCTGAGGGAAATCCTGAAAACATGACCTATTGGTGTGCCTTGAGGACTGGGTTGGGAAACACTGGAGTAGAGTACACCTGTCTCCTAATTAGGAAACCTGAAATACGACCAGCACCTTCATTAAGGGCTGTACGCACCTGAACTCACAGCCTACTGGATTCCAGTAAGACCTGGACACTGGTTTGGAGACTTGGCTCTTTGAAGTCTCAAAACTCAAATCTGGGAATATCGGAACCTGGGTGAAGTTGAGAAAACACCTTTCTCCACTCAATATCAATTTTCTGGAGCCCCGCACTCTACATTCGGGCAAAACCTGTGTCTCTTTTTCATACTTTTACACAATAGCAGGACCTGGCACTGTCACACTATGTTAGATGTAATCTGAAAATGAGGAATAAAGATGATCTTGTAGTTGGAGATGTGGTTGGTGTTCCAGAAACACAGCTTGACTTCTCACAAGACTGGGCTGTTTGTATTCATGCCGATCTTCTGGTTTAGAGGGACACGGGTCATAGAAAAGATGGAGGGGGGTTTCTCTATGTTAGATGTGATGTGAAAGTGAGGAAGAAAGATGATCTTGTGGTTGGAGATGTGGTTGGTGTTCCAGAAACATGGCTTGACTTCTCAGAAGACTGGGCTGTTTGTATTCATACTGATCCTCTTGTTTAGAGGGACATGGGACATAGAAAAGATGAAGGGGGGTTCTCTATTTTAGATGTGATGTGAAAGTGAGGAAGAAAGATAATCTTGTGGTTGGAGATGTGGTTGTTGTTCCAGAAACATGGCTTGACTCCTCACAAGACTGGGCTGTTTGTATTCATGCCGATCCTCTTGTTAAGAGGGAGACAAGACATAAAAAAGATGGAGGGGGGGTTTCTCTATGTTGGATGTGTTGTGAAAGTGAGGAAGAAAGATGATCTTGTGGTTGGAGGTGGTGATGGAGCGGAGGAGGAATTACGGGTGGAATGATAGATGGGTCTATGAACTGATGGACTGATCATTGGAGTCTACCACAGACGTCCAGAGATTTATGAGAAGGGGAGAGTCGGCTGTTCCAACCAGGACAAGCCGGTAAAACCAAACTACTAAGACACAAAAGTAAGACTAAAACGAATACCTACAAGATGGGCTTTGCTTGTAGTGTTAGAGAAAGGAATAAAGGAAAAAAAAAAAGAACATTTCTGAAGGCAAACTTTTAATCTTCATTTGCTTCAAATTGAACAAATATGTGTTAATGTATTTGCATTTTCATCAGGTAAATATGAAATGTTACATCTGAAAATGTCAGGCTGATTACTGCTGCACTGAATTTGAAGTCCTGTCATGTAGTCTGATCTCCCCTTCTCTTCATCCACAAGCAATATCAAGCTCCTCTCTCACCAGGATATTTTCCTTTGAAGCTTCTGCTGAAGGTCAGGGGAGATCAGACTACACAGCTAGAGGGACTCAACCAGCAGTAACTCCGCCTCCTTTTCTCTCCTAGCAGAGGAAGACAGACAGAACTTTGAAGTCTTCAGTGATCTCTGATTTCCTTATAAAGGTTTCTTCCATGATAAAGATGAGAGGAGCACTCAGCCACGTGTTTTCTGAGTTGTATATCAAGGTGAGCTTCTTCCCAGTGTGAGATCTCTGATGTACAGCAAAATATGATTCATATAGAAGACATTTCCCGC
Source organism: Glandirana rugosa (assembly GCA_018402905.1). NCBI lineage: Eukaryota > Metazoa > Chordata > Amphibia > Anura > Ranidae > Glandirana > Glandirana rugosa. The sequence continues at coordinate 884,017 of BLSH010534823.1, read as the reverse complement.
ACTCAGGACACTAATAGAGTGTTGTGTGGGTTCTCCGATATTTGCCAAGGCAAGACTTCCATGAAAAATATTTCCCGCACCTAGGGCAGGAAAACAGCTTGGTCCCCGTGTAAGTTTTACATCTTTAAGAAGTTTTCATTCAAATGGATAAGTGTTCCCTCACACAGGTCCGGAAAACAGCTTTTTTTCTGAGTGTGACATAGCTGATGTTTGTTAAGATGGAACTTTTGTGAAAAACGTTTACTACACTCAGTGCAGGAATACGGTTTCTCCCCCGTGTGCAATCGAAGATGTCTGGCAAGTGTGGATTTTTGAGAAAACCATTTCCCGCACTCAGAGCAGGAATACGGTTTCTCACCCGTGTGCATTCGAAGATGTCTGGTAAGTGTGGGTTTTTGAGAAAACCGTTGGCCGCACTCAGAGCAGGAATACGGCTTCTCTCCTGTGTGAGATCTGTTATGTTTAACAAGATCTGATCTTGATGGAAAACACTTTCCACACTCGGGGCAGGAGTACGGCTTCTCACCCGTGTGAGATCTTTGATGTTTTACAAAGTCTGCTTTCCGTGAATAACATTTGCCGCACTCAGGACAGGTAAACATCTTTTCCCCAGTGTGACATTTCTGATGTTCATTAAGATGGGACTTTTGTGAAAAACATTTGCCACACTCAGGACAGGAATACGGCTTCTCCCCCGTGTGCAACCTCTGATGTTTGTTAAGATTGCCCTTCTGTGAAAAACATTTCCCACACTCAGAGCAAGAATACGGTTTCTCACCCGTGTGCGAATTTTGATGCCTAACAAGTTCTGATTTCCTTGGATAATATTTCCCACACTCTGGCCAGGAAAACACATTTTCCTGCATATGACATATCTGATGTGCTTTAAGATGGGACTTTTGTGAAAAACATTTTCCACACTCAAGGCAGGAATACGCCTTCACACCCGTATGCAATCTCAGATGTCTTAAAAGACTGGCAGTTTGTGAAAAACATTTTCCGCAATCAGGGCAGAAAAATGGCTTTTCATCCATGTGTGATCTCTGATGTACAGTGAGACTTAGTTGTTTGCTAAAACATTCCCCACACTCAGGACAGGGAAATATCTCCTCCCCCTGATTTCCGACACCATCCCACACAGTAGGAGGTTGCTCAGCGTCAGAGGGACTCCATGGTCTCTCCACACTGTGAAGTCCACCATCCATAGCTGAGCTCATTGTCTTTTCTCCTCCACAATCTCCTGTGATGTCCTCATCTTCCATTTTCCAACCTGGAGATAAAGCGAGACGATCCTTTGAGGGTTTCTCCATGGCCGGTCCTGGAAAAATATAAAAACATCATCAATAGATATGAGAGGGTTCCTTCACTTCCATCAACATCCCATCTGGATCAGGGAGATAGGAGTGAGCAGATGTTCTCTGTGGAGGTCCCAACCAGCTGGGACTCTTCCCCTCTTTAGTCAAAGGGCCTTTGGTCCTCCTCCCAGATCCCTTTTACATTTACACAGCCTTGTCAGAAGAACCGGAACCAATGGGGACTGGGAGGTCCATGCTCTTTACACAACCACAAGCCTAGGCACTGGGTCATGTGACCGCTGATAAACAAGAGGTTCAAGTTCCTTTACCATAGACCAAGTAACCATAGTCCTAGGCTTCTGGTAATATGGAGCACTGCAGCAAGCCTGCAGTATTTTCTCATGGAAAGGTTACTTCTTACTTTTTAAATCAACAAGACTGTTAACAGAGTTTGATGCTAACATTTAAACACAGGTCTGCTGGAAGAAGAGGGACCAACCTAAGAAAGGCTCAATCTGTGTTCTCATATCTATGCTACTGTAACTAGGAGTGACACCCAACCTAATACTGCCAGCTGAACCCCAGGACGGGTATAAAAACATCATTAATAGATATGAGAGGGTTCCTTCACTTCCATCAAGATCCCATCTGGATCAGGAAGATAGGAGTGAGCAGATGTTCTCTGTGGAGGTCCCAACCAGCTGGGACTCTTCCCCTCTTCAGGCAAAGGCCCTTTGGTCCTCCTCCCAGAGAAGAATATATTATGGGTCACCTGTGCTGATCTCTGTAGGGGTGTCCTCCTCTATGAATGTCCTCCTCATTCCAGCCTCCTCCGTATATTGCTGATCATCCCTCACATCCGTCTCTTCTACTTCACCCTCAACTTTCATGATCATCAGATCTTCACCCTAAACCAACAGAATGGCAGAAAATAACATCTGTAACATAGAAGTATTTATGATGTGAGATCACATAGAAAATATCATCTTGTAGAGTCCACACATCGTCTCCACATGTCAGAGGGTTCAATCACTTTATGTTCCCGACCCTCAACTCCACCTACCTGATGGTGAGGGATGGGGTGACCTTCCTGTGTGGAATCCCGGGAATACAGAGGACGGGGACATCTCTCTGGTGGGTTCCTGGTATTAAGTGGCTCCATCATATCCTTGGGTTCTTCTGAAACCTCCTCCATCACCCCATACTCCTCTTCTTTATACTCTTCTTGAATACCGATATTCATATCCTTCATGTCATTGTTGTCTTCACCCTAAACCACTAACATTTTAGAAAATATCTTGTAGGATCCATACATTGTCTCCACAAGTCATTTTCATGTCCTAGATGCTCAGTCACACCTACCTGATCTTCCTGTGTGGAATCCCGGGAATACAGAGGATGGGGACATCTCTCTGGTGGGTTCCCATTACTGGATCCATCTGTAGGAATCACAACACTGACTGAATACATTGTTTCTATGTGTTTATCAGATGATGGGGGGTCTAGGTGGACTCTCCATACTGCTCTCTCCTTTACAATAAAGTCTCCTCTTACCCGGTGATGTGAGGGGCGGCTGATTGTCCATCATGAGGTCCTTGTAGAGATCCTTGTGTCCTTCTAAATATTCCCACTCCTCCATGGAGAAATAGACAGTGACATCCTGACACCTTATAGGAACCTGACACACACAATGATACAGTCACCATCCAGACACATCCCTTGTCTGTTACTGGATAATGTCCCAGAATTCCCAGCACCGCTCACCTCTCCTGTCAGCAGCTCCATCATCTTCTTGGTGACTTCTAGAATCTTCTCCATGTTGTGTCTCTCAGGTTTTAGGGAGTCACATGGAGGCACTGTGATGGTCATGTGATCTCCTGACTTCACAAGAGGAAATCTCTGTATTGGAGAACCAATAGGAATATCATGTTAGACTCCCAGAATCCTCCTCACCTCTCCGGTCAGGTCTGTGATTTATTAATAGAGATAAGAGTGATGTCATGTGACCTCCCAGAATCCTCCTCACCTCCCCGGTCAGGTCTGTGTTTTATTAATAGAGATAAGAGTGATGTCATGTGACCTCCCAGAATCCCCCTCACCTCTCCGGTCAGCAGGTAGATGATCTCCAGGGTAAGGTTTAGTATCTTCTCAGTCATGTGACTTTGGTCCTCCTCCATCCTCATTCTTGCTGTCATCTTTGAAGGCTTCCCTGTAGGCAGATATCATTGATAACAGAGAATTATCTGGATTGGTGTTGGTTGTAATATAATAGGAGGAGGTAATATGAAGGTCAGTATGTATATAAGAACTATGGCCCGCAGTGGGAACATATTTGATCTGGAATGTTTAGTGTTTGCTATGACTCTTGGGGTCCTGGAGTCTCTTACATTTTGGCCTCTTTGATATCAAATTTTAATTTCCTATGTTGGATGTGTTTTCTTTCAGGACTCATGTTTTTTAGTATTAGGTCTGAAGACAAGGAGCAATAAATAGGATCCATCTTCTGCTTTCTTGAATGATTTTGCTTTCAAGCATTGATATGAGGTCAGTGTAGAGTCAGTGTGATGTCATAGCATGTGCTGACTCCAGAAAAAGGGAAATTGGGAGAAGCTGTGAGGTCATTCAGGTTGGAAACCACCAGCCTTTACAGGAATTATTCACCCTTTCGGTTCCTAGGCATGTACCCTCTTCAAACGTGGAACCAACAGACGCCACTGTCCTACCCAACAGGTGGCCATGTTGGTCATGCCCCTTCTCATATATACTATATACAACAGCTCACTGTCATCCACCCTAGATACCTTGGCCCCCCTCACTACACACAGAATCAGGGCCCCGATCGCTACAACCCTGGCAGACCGACGATACCAGAAGCCTCAAAAAAAGAGCCGTGCTCTTGAGCGTCTGTGGTGTAAGACTAAATCACAGCAAGATTTCAGCCAATATAAATCTGCCCTCCAAAAATACCATTCCAGACCTATTTTATCACTTTTATGAACAACCTCTCACGAAGCCCCCGTCAACTCTTTTCTACCTTTAACACTCTACTTCGTCCTCCATTGCCTCCACCCACCAACTTGCTCACTGCCCAGGAGATTGCTCATCACTTTAAAAATAAGATTGATACAATTCGTCTCGAGATCTCCTCTCTACAGATCTCTCACCCCTCTCACACTCTTTGTCCTCCTGCACCGTCAATACTCTCGTTTAACCCAACTACCATAGAGGAAGTCTCTAAACTTCTCTCTAACGCCCACCTAACCTCCTGCCCCCTAGACCCCATTCCTTCTCAACTACTGCAGTCACCCTCTGACTCTATCCTACACTCTTTAACTCACATCTTCAACCTCTCCCTCTCTACTAGCATCTTCCCCAACCCTCTTAAACATGCACTAGTCACTCCCATACCAAAAAAGGCCACCAATCTTAACAACCTAAGACCCATCTCCTTACTCCCGTTAGCCTCCAAAATCCTTGAACGTTTAGTCTACAAACAACCGAGTGACCACCTCACTGAAAACAACCTTCTTGATCCCCTTCAGTCTGGATTTCGTCCACTGCACTCCGCAGAAACTGCTCTCCTAAAACTCACAAACGACTCACTAACAGAAAAAAACAACGGTCATTATTCCATACTCTTACTCTTGGACCTCTCCGCTGCCTTTGATACAGTTGATCTCCTCCTCAAAAAACTCAATTTACTTGGTCTCCATGGCTGTGCTCTCCATTGGTTCAAATCTTACCTATCTCACCGCACCTTCAGTGTCACTTACAACTCCACTTCCTCCTCTCACTGTTGGGGTCCCCCAAGGTTCTGTCCTTGGACCCCTACTATTCTCGATCTACACGTCCTCCCTGGGTCAGCTGATCACCTCCCATGGTTTCCGCTATCATTTATATGCCGATGACACCCAAATCTATCTGTCTACCCCTCAACTCACCCCATCAGTCTCCTCACAGATCACTGCCTTACTAACAGACATATCAGCCTGGATGTCACAGCTCTTCCTCAAACTGAATCTAAAACTGAGCTCATGATATTTCCTCCCCCACATGCCCTTTCCCCTGACTTCTCTGTTAAGATCAATGGCACAACTACTAGTCCGTCCCCACATGCCAGGGTGCTAGGGGTAACCCTAGACCCTGAACTGTCCTTTCAGGACCACATCCAATCCCTGTCCAAATCATGCCGCCTCAGCCTATGCAACATCGCTAGAATACGCCCCTTTTTAACCAATGACACCACCAAGCTTCTAATTCACTCTCTGGTTATCTCTCGCCTCGACTACTGCAACTCTCTCCTCATTGGATTACCTTTGCATACATTATCCCCCCTTCAGTCAATAATGAATGCTGCTGCAAGACTTATCTACCTTACCAACTACTCAGTGTCCTCCACCCCTCTCTGCCAATCCCTCCACCGGCTTACATTCAGCGTCCTCCACCCCTCTCTGCTAATCTCTTCACTGGCCTCCATTTAGTGTCCTCCACCCCTCTCTGCCAATCTCTACACTGGCCTCCATTCAGTGTCCTCCACCCCTCTCTGCCAATCTCTACACCTGCTTCCATTCAGTGACCTCCACCCCTCTCTGCCAATCCCTCCACTGGCTTCCATTCAGTGTCCTCCACCCCTCTCTGCCAATCTCTTCACTGGCCTCCATTCAGTGTCCTCCAACCCTCTCTGCCAATCTCTTCACTGGCCTCCATTCAGTGTCCTCCACGCCTCTCTGCCAATCTCTCCACTGGCTTCCATTCAGTGTCCTCCACCCCTCTCTGCCAATCTCTTCACTAGCCTCCATTTAGTGTCCTCCACCCCTCTCTGCCAATCTCTACACCTGCTTCCATTCAGTGTCCTCCACCCCTCTCTGCCAATCTCTTCACTGGCCTCCATTCAGTGTCCTCCACCCCTCTCTGCCAATCTCTACACCTGCTTCCATTCAGTGTCCTCCACCCCTCTCTGCCAATCTCTTCACTGGCCTCCATTCAGTGTCCTCCACCCCTCTCTGCCAATCTCTACACCTGCTTCCATTCAGTGTCCTCCACTCCTCTCTGCCAATCTCTTCACTGGCCTCCATTCAGTGTCCTCCACCCCTCTCTGACAATTTCTCCACTGGCTTCCACTCACCCAACAAATAAAATTCAAAGTACTAACAATAATTTGCAAAGCCATACACAACTCTGCCCCCAGCTGCATCTTTAACCTAGTCTCAAAATACCAACCAAGCCGCCCTCTTCGGTCCTCCCAAGACCTCCTGCTCTCTAGCTCCCTTGTCACCTCCTCCCATGCTCGCCTCCAGGATTTCTCCAGAGCTTCTCCCATCCTTTGGAACTCCCTAGCCCAATCTGTCCGACTGTCTCCTAATCTACCCATCTTTAGACGATCTCTGAAAACCTCTCTCTTTAAAGAAGCCTATCCTGCTTCTATCCAATACACTGTCTTACTTTCTACATCAGCTCATCCCCCACAGCTATTACCTTTTGTATCAATTGACCCTCCTTCTTAGATTGTAAGCTCTAACGAGCAGGGCCCTCTGATTCCTCTTGCACCAAATTGTGGTGCAACTGTACTGTCTGCCTTCATTTTGTAAAGCGCTGAGCAGACTGTTGGCGCTATATAAATCCTGTATAATAATAATAATATAACCGATGACATCTATGAAAAAACGCACACAGACCCCTACAAAGGTCCCCCAAAATACACCGCAGACCCCTGGAGGGAACTGTATTCATTTTTTTTTTCAATAAAAAAGAAGCCGGTAATGAAATGTCATTTGCTGGCAATTTTAACCAGAGTTTTACTGCTACGGGGCGGCAACTGTGTGCTGGATGACGTATATATACAGTACATGATCCTGCTCTTCTGCCTGCAGGGGGCGGAAGGAAGTGCTCGGGCTGCTTCTGCTGTGATTCTTCACAGCAGAAGCAGATCTGCGGGTCCTGGGCACTCGATATCTGCCGCCACTTGCCGAACGTCAGGCAGAGACTCAGAACGGAGCTCTGCCTATGTAAACAAGGCAGAGTTCCGTTCTGAGGGGGGGGGGGGG
>BLSH010534823.1:805015-827654 GCA_018402905.1 Glandirana rugosa | reverse complement strand
GGTCGCGTTTACAGATGATGAGAATTCATTTTTGGGGTTTTTTTTTTTTTTTTTTACTAGTAATGGCGGCGATCTGCGATTTTTAGCGGTACTGCGATATTTCAGCGGACATGTTGGACCATTTTGACACTTTTTTGGGACCATTGGCATTTATACAGAGATCAGTGCTATAAAAATGCACTGATTACTGTGTAAATGCCATTGGCAGTGAAGGGGTTAACCTGCAGGGGGCGCTCTAAGGGTTAACTATGTTCCCTGGGCGTGTTCTAACTGTAGGGGGACTGCCCTAGCTGGGGAAGGGAAGTGATCACAGCCCTTCCCCCTCACACAGAGCGGAGGTCCGTGTTTACATACACGGACCTCCGCTCCTTCACTCTGGGGAGGCCATCGCGGGTAGCCGGCGGCAATCGCAGCCGCCGCACCCGCTCCCTGGCCCTCCCCGAACACAGTGAGCGCGCGCGCGCGCTCACTAGGCTCGTGAGCGCGGCCGCCGTCATATGACGGCGATTTGCGCTCACGAGCCACCTTGCCGCTGTCAATTGCCGATCGGCGGTCGGCAAGGGGTTAAAACAGCATCAAAACTCAATAGATTTGTTCCGGCGTCCAGTAGCAAAAAATGGCGTCCGCACCTCGACTTCCCGAGCAAGAACCCCCTAAATGGGACTTTAAATTGGGACAACCAACTCATCGAGAGGAGAACAAATTATAAAAACAATCAAAGTTTATTTGTACACATTAAAAATGGTAAGACAACACATATAATCAAAGCAACATAAGACATAAGTGCAGAAGGGGACAGGAAGAGTGTGTCCCCATGATAAGACGATAGCAAGTGACTTATGTAATGACAAAATGGTGAAATGGTTAAAAGACCACTGGTCTGCCCCACACAGGGGGTAGAGCATGACCCAACGCGTTTCGATGTAACAGAATGAGATATCTTCCTCAGGGGTAGGTGGTCGGTAATTAAAAGCAATAATCATCCGGGACTCGATGTTTCATAATTATAATCTGGTAATCAAGGGACATCCACTCCAGAAAATATTTCAGATGTCAGGATAAACGATATGGAAAAATTGGCCAAACACGATTAGTTGCCAAAAACGGTAACAAGAGGGCAAAGGCCAAGGTTAGTGTGATGACACATATAGATCTGGCAGGAAATAATCCCCAAAGAAGGGCAATTCCAATAATAGAGACCAAAAGTATGTAGTAGTGGTGAGAGAGTTGAGGTGCCGATGATTTACATCTATTCACCCCCAAAAGGGGGGCACCCGAAAGGGTTATTGCGAGACACACCGCCCTTGAAGGGTCAACAACCCGATATCTTCGAAGTACTCCAGCAAAAAGCCGCATCAGCACCTGTCCTAGAAGACACCACAAGGAGCGATCCTGGGCACCTCGACTTCCCGGTCACGTGTGGTGAGCGTTGCTTGGATCCACCAACGCGTTTCATCATCAATGACGTTGTCAGGGGTGTGGTTACCGACGCCACTCCTATATGACCGGGAAAGAACGGAAAATGCATTTATACAGGATATATTATCGTTTATGCAAAGAAGCTAACAAACATATGACACACCCCTTATTAATACCAGTCAAACCCACGTATATAACTTTTTGGATCTCGAAAACTCTAAATTTACAGAAGACAGTTTCACTATTCAGCCATAACCACTCACTTGATGCAAGATAACCCTCTCTTTCTAGTTCCCACATTAGAAACCTTATCTTTCATACGTCCTCATATTCTTCTTTATTGACTTCCAACAACATTGGAGAACCTGAGGGCAAGAAGACCATGACCACCAGGTCTGTAGCCCTGACTGCTGGGTTCAGAATTCCCCAAAGATGTCTTATTATATATCCAGAGTGGAAACCTCGGGGATTATTATTATTATACCTTTATTGTTGTTAAAGAAGAGTATAAAGAGGGGGATGAGGAGCACAGTGTAATGGAGGAGTTCTTTTAAGGACACCAAGATATCTACGAGGATATTAGGATGGAGTCACCAGAGAGATGTCCCCGTCCTCTGTACCCCCGGGATTCCACACAGGAAGGTCACACCACCCCTCACCATCATCAGGTAGGTGGAGTTGGGGGCCGGGAACATAAAGTGATTGAACCCTCTGACATGTGGAGACGATGTGTGGACTCTACAAGATGATATTTTCTATGAGATCTCACATCATAAATACTTCTATGTTACAGATGTTATTTTCTGCCATTCTGTTGGTTTAGGGTGAAGATCTGATGATCATGAAAGTTGAGGGTGAAGTAGAAGAGACGTATGTGAGGGATGATCAGCAATATACGGAGGAGGCTGGAATGAGGAGGACATTCATAGAGGAGGACACTCCTACAGAGATCAGCACAGGTGATCCATAATATATTCTTCTCTTATCTCTGCTCTGTTACTGCTCACTGATTGGTCCAGAATAGGGCGGGAGCTGAGTGATATCAGCCAATAATAAGTTGATAATGGTCACCTCCCTGTACTGATACCAGTCCTGGGGTTCAGCTGGCAGTATTGGGTTGGGTGTCACTCCTAGTTACAGTAGCACAGATATGAGAACACAGATTGAGGGATTGAGTCCCTCTTCTTCCAGCAGACTTCTAGCTAAATGTCACCATAAAACTCTATTACTGGTCTTGTTGGGATGAAACCTAAGGAGTGACATAAAGACTGAAACACTGATCTTTCCAGCTGAAAATACTCTTGCAAGCTCCCTCCAGTGCTGCACATCACCAGAAGCCTAGGCCTATGGTCACTTGTTCTATGGTAAAGGGTCTTCAAGTCTGAACTTTGACCCTCTTGTCTATCAGAGATCACATGACCCAGTGCCTAGGCTTGTGGTTGTGTAAAGAGCATGGACCTCCCAGCCCCCATTGGTTGCGGCTCTTCTGACAAGGCTGTGTAAATGTAGAAGGGATCTGGGAGGAGGACCAAAATCCCTTTGACTGAAGAGGGGAAGAGTCCCAGCTGGTTGGGACCTCCACAGAGGACATCTGCTCACTCCTATCTCCCTGATCCAGATGGGATGTTGATGGAAGTGAAGGAACCCTCTCATATCTATTGATGATGTTTTTATATTTTTCCAGGACCGGCCATGGAGAAACCCTCAGAGGATCGTCTCACTTTATCTCCATGTTGTAGAATGGAAGATGAGGACATCACAGGAGATTGTGGAGGAGAAAAGACAATGAGCTCAGCTATGGATGGTGGACTTCACAGTGTGGAGAGACCACGGAGTCCCTCCGACTCTGACCAACCTCCTACTGTGGGGGTTGGTGCCAGGATTCATGGGGAGGAGACCTATCCCTGTCCTGAATGTGCGGAAAGTTTTAGCTCTGATTTAGGTCTTTTAATACATCAGGGAACTCACAGGGAGGGGGGACTGTATTCCTGTTCTGAGTGTGGGAAATATTTTGTATATAAATCACATTTGGTCAGACATCAGAGAACTCACACGGGTGAGAAGCCGTATTCCTGCCCTGAGTGCGGGAAATCTTTTCATTGTAAATACAGACTAAACATACATTACAGATCCCACACAGGGGAGAAACCGTATTCCTGCCCTGAGTGCGGGAAATGTTATCCACAGAAATCAAAACTTGTTTTACATCAAAAATCTCACACAGGAGAGAAGCCGTATTCCTGCTCTGAGTGCCGGAAACGTTTTTCAAATAAATCAGGACTTCTTGTACATAAAAGATATCACACGGGAGAGAAGCCATATTCCTGCCTTGAGTGCGGGAAATGTTTTCCAGTTAAGGGTGGGCTTTCCAGACATCAGAGAATGCACACAGGAGAGAAGCCGTATGTCTGCCTCGAGTGCGGAAAACATTATAGACAAAAAATACAACTTCTTAGACATCAAAAATCTCACGCTGAGGAGAAGTCACATCCCTGCCCTGAGTGCGGGAAATGTTTTCCACAGAACTCAGAGCTTCTTATACATCAAAGGTCTCACACAGGGGAGAAGCCGTATTCATGCTCTGAGTGCGGGAAATGTTTTTCACAAAAGTGCAGTCTTAGTGTACATCAGAGGTCTCACACCGGCGAGAAGCCGTATTGCTGTCCTGAGTGTGGAAAAAGTTTTTCAATGAAGTCTGATGTTACCAAACATCAGATATGCCACACACGGAAACAGCTGTTTCCCTGTTCTGAGTGCGGGAAATCTTATCTACGGAAATCAACACTTGTCAAACATCAAAAATCTCACAAAGGGGAGAAGCCGTACCCCTGCATTGGGTGCGGGAAATGTTTTTCACAGAAGTCTTGTCTTACCAGACATCAGAGAATCCACACGACCTTCGAGGAGTATTAGTATCTCGAGTGCGGGAAATGTCTTCTATAGGGATCATATTTTGCCACACATCAGAGATGTCACACTGGGAAGAAGCTCACCTTGATCTACACCTCAGAAAACACATGGATGAGCGCTCCTCTGATCTTTATCATGGAAGAAACCTTGATAGGGAAATCAGAGATTACTGAAGACTTCAAAGTTCTATCTGTCTTCCTCTGCTAGGTGAGAGAAGGAGGCGGAGTCACTGCTGGTTGGGTCCCTCTAGCTGTGTAGTCTGATCTCCCCTGACCTTCAGCAGAAGCTTCAAAGGAAGAAATCATGGTGAGAGAGGAGCTGGATATTGCTTGTGGGTGAAGAGAATGGGAGATCAGACTACAGGACAGCACTGGCCATATCAGTGCAGTAGTCATCAGCCTGCATAAGAATCTTTATTTGCTTGGAGAGAACCCCTTGCTGGGAGAAAGTGGAAAATATGGAATTACTTGATGTAAAATTGTTATATTTATGTGATAAAAATGCAAATATATTTACACATTTTTAATATGAAGATTCAAAATTTCCCTGCTTAAACTCGTGATATTCTTTGTAAGTTAATTGATAAAAGTCTTCCTTCAGATTTGTATTACGAAATGTTATTTTCTTTTCCTTTATTCCTTTCTCTAACACTCCAAGTAAGGCCCATCCTGTATGTTTTAGTTTTAGTCTTAATCTTTTTTTGTTTAACCACCTCCCACCCGCGCCATAGCCGAATGACGGCTACAGCGCGGCTCTAAAATGCCGGGAGGACGTCAATAGACGTCCTCCCATTTGGCTTGTGCTGGGCGCGCTCCCGCGGGCGCGAGCGGCGCGCGCACGTGCCGTCGCACACTGCGGGAGCGTGCCCGTGGGTCGGGCGGACCCGATGTCCGCCGGAGACCCGCAATCTCCTTTCAGAGAGGAGGAACGGGGAACCGCCGAATTAAACACGGCGGTTCCCCGTTCTGTGAATGGGACATGACAGATCTACTGATCACTGTCACTGGGATCAGTTAGATCTGTTATGTCCCAACCAGCCCATCCCCCCCACAGTTAGAACACACCCAGGGAACATTGTTAACCCCTTCGCTGCCCCCTGCTGGTTAACCCCTTCACTGCCAATGACAATTATACAGTAATCAGTGGACATTTAAATTTCTGATCGCTGTATAAATGTCATTGGTCCCAAAAATGTGTCAAAAACGTCCGACATGTCCGCCCCGATATCGCAGTACCGATAAAAATCGCAGATCGCCGCCATTAGCAGTAAAAAATAAAAATAAAATAAAAACGCCATAAATCAATGTCCATAGTTTGTAGGCGCTATAACTTTTGTAGAAGAATATATATCGGCCAAAACTGATGAATAAATTTGTTTTTTTATTTTTTATTTTTGGATATTTATTATAGCAAAAAGTAAAAAATATTGTTTTTTTTTTCAAAATTGTCGCTCTTTTTTTGTTTATAGCGGCGATCAGAAATGACGCAGAGGGGATCAAATACCACCAAAAGAAAGCTCTATTTGTGGGGAAAAAAAGGACGCAAATTTTGTTTGGGTACAACGTCGCGCGACCGCGCAATTGTCATTCAAAGAGCGACAGCGCTGAAAACTGAAAATTGGTTCGGGCGGGAGGGGGGTTTAAGTGCCCAGTAAGGAAGTGGTTAATCTGTTTTTATTAATTTTCATAAGGAGATTACAGATACAAAGATGAAAAAGAACCAAACGTAACATTTCCATCAAAGTGGAAAAAAGTTCCATATATACCATATAACACGTGAAGAAAAAGAGTTGAAGAAGATTCAATAGAGGAGGAAGAGGAGAAAGAGAGAAGGAGAAACAGACTAGGAGAAAGGGGAGAGGGAGAAGCTGGAAAAGTAAAAGAAGGAATAGTAGAAGGGCGTCCCTGCCCCATGGGTTGAAACACCATCCAATATTTGTACAATGCCAGTTAAGCAATTTGTGACAGTAATTTGGCATAAGAAGGAGAGTGTGTAAAAGCGAGCCAGCATGACCAAATTTTGTTAAAAGTGGAGAAGTTGTCGCGTAGGGTATGGGTAATATCTTCCATGTGATAAAGGTGTTGTACTGTTAATAGCCATTGAGTAATAGGGGGAGTTTTAGGTTGTTTCTAATACTTGGGTATGAGAGACTTTGCAGCGTTTAAGTGAGGCATAATGGACCTTTTATAGGTACTTGCTGGCTCGCTTGTACAATGAAAAAGGACCACCAACGGGTCAATAACAACTGGAGACCCTTGGATGTTTTCAATCCAATATAGTATATCATTCCAGAACGGACGGATTAGGGGGCAAGACCACCAGATGTGTGCATGCGTGGCCCTTTCTCCACATCCCCTCCAGCACCTATCCGAGGTATCGGGAAAAAGTTTATGTAGTGTGGCCGGAGTATAGTGCCACCTCGTTAATAATTTGTAGTTCATCTCTGCTGTTGTGGTGGACGTTGAGGATGTGTGCGCTAGTCGTAGAACTGTAGACCGTTGGTCCTCCGATAAAGTTTTTTGCAAGTCTTTTTCCCAATTGGTTATGAGTGTTGGGTGGCACTTTATGTTCAAGGAAATTAAAGCCTGGTAAAAAAGCGAGATCAATTTCTTTGGCGGTTGGGTGTGCGACAGTATAAACTCCAGAGGCGTGAGATCTGACAGCGATCTTAATGGTGAGGGAAGTGATCTTGCAAACTGTGAGAGCTGATGGTGCCGCCACTTGTCCATATAAGAGATTGAGTTGGCATTCTGAAGTTCCGATATGGGGCGGATCTCCCCGTTCGAAATGACTTGGTGTAGTGGGACCTGAGATGCGGGAAACCAGGCAGAGAAAAAGCTTCCGTCGTCTCTACCTGGAACAAAGTATGCATGACCCAATAATGGGAGTAGTGGTGAGTTAAATGAGGTGTTCTGTCTTCTATTAATAGTATCCCACATAGCTAACGTGGATTTAGACAAGGGTGAAGTCGTGCTGGAGAGAGATCTAGAATTCGGAGGGATCCAAGCCTGAATGTGATCACATAAGCTAAGGTCATATTCGACTTGGACCCATAGTTTGTTACATTTGTGGTGCTTCCAGTCCGAAATCCTGGTAAGCACCACAGCGTAGTAGTAAGATTTAATGTCCGGAAGGGCAAGTCCACCTTGTGATTTGGGTCTGTGAAGGCATTGTCTAGAGATTCTAGGCCTTTTACGCCTGCAAATGTATCTACTTAACAAAGTTGCAACAGTAGAAAAGAAACCAGGAGGGACTCCTAAAGGTATCATCTGAAACATAAAGAGCAACCTGGGCAATATATTCATTTTTACTACATTCGGTCTCCCCAACCATGTGTGGGCCATAGAAGTCCAGTTATTCAGGTCTTTCCGTATGGAGTTAAGGAGAGGAATATAGTTTAATCGAAACAGTGAGGATAAGTCTCGGGATAGTAAAATACCTAGGTACTTTAAGCATTTGGTTTGCCAGACGAAGGGGAAAGCCGGTTTGAGAGAGGCTACCATCGCGGGGGGAACTGTTATGTTCAGGATTTCCAATTTGGATAAGTTAATTTTAAAATTGGAGACTCTACTATATGATTTGCAGGCTAACATTAAGTTGGGCAGAGATGTGATGGGTTCCTGGACATAGAAAGGACCATCATCCGCGTAAGCTGCGTATTTGTGTTCGTGCTGGCCAAGTTTAATGGCGTGAATGTTAGGATTCTAGCGGATTATAGCTATAAAGGGCTCTAGGGATAGAGCGAATAAGATGGGGGATAGTGGGCATCCTTGACGCGTGCCATTGTATAGGGTAAAGGATTCGCTCAACGTTCCATTTATCCGAAGCTGTGCAGTTGCTTGATTGTAAAGGGCTGCTATCCAGGTTAGCATATTAGGACCAAGCCCGAAGGAGGATAACGTCGCCAATAAGTAGTCCCAGTCCACCCTGTCAAAAGCTTTCTCCGCATCTGCGGAGAGTAACAGAGTGGGCTGGGACAGCGAGCGCACATGTGATGTGAGGGACAGGGTGTGTAGAGAATTATCCCTCGCCTCTCTACCTGGGATGAAACCTGTTTGGTCCTTGGAGACCAACTGAGGGATCAAAGGTAGGAGTCTGTTAGTGAGTACCTTCGCGTACAATTTCGCGTCTACATTTAATAGGGAAATTGGTCTAAAGCTGCTGCAATCCAATCTGAAAATATACGTTGTTAATGAATTACAACTCAATGGTAAGAATTATATACACCCTATTGACCCCATTGGGATCATACTGTCAATAGGGAATGTCACTAATCTAAAGAGGGAGGGGGAAAGTCAAAGGAAAGGAATATGGGAGCAACTTTATAACTCAACCTGTAAAAAGAGAAGTCTCAATGGTCATTAAAGTCCTTCAGATAGTTTGAAGCTTTAGGATGAACCAACCAGGCTTGCCAAATCCTCTTAAATTTTGCAATGGTAAAGTTCTTGTATGCCAATGTTAGTTCATAATGAGCCTGTGTGTTTACTCTTAAAATCACATTAGAAAGATTGGGAGCCGTATTCGATTTCCACAGATTGGTTATGGTAAGCCTTGCTGCAATTAATATATTGGCCACTATAGTTCTGAAGTCTAATGGGTATATATCAAGGTTTATTCCTAATAGAGCTGTTGCAGGGTTAAGAGGGATTAGATTACCAGTAAGGGAAGCAATGAAAGAGGATACAGCCCTCCAAAAGCTGGAGAGGTTTTTGCAGGGGATCTGAAGTTTTGAGACTTCGAAGAGCTTTCAGAGGGACGAAGTCTCCAACCCAGTGTCCAGGTCTTACTGGAGACCAGTAGGCTGTGAATTCAGATGCAAACATGAACTACGACCATACATGAAGGTACTGGTCGTAGTTCATGTTTCCTAATTAGGAGACAGGTGTACTCTGCTCAGAAGACAATGCTCCATACTGGAGTCAGACTGGGATCTTTACCTGGCTTGGGTAGAACAGTAATATGCGCATGAAGCGTTTCCGCTCTAAACTGTTCTCCTTGCAAAATTGAGTTGGTATATCTCGTGAGGTGGGGGATCAAAAGTTCCGAAAAGGTACGGTAATACTTTGTGGTCAAACCATCAGGTCCAGGGGCTTTACCTGTGGCCATTTCTCTAAGGGCCTTAAATATTTCGGTGGGAGTGATCTCTTTTTCCATAATTGACATGTCAGTATTGGATATTTTTGGTAAGTTGGCTTTGACTAGGTAGTCTCGTATGTGATTTTCTTTCATTGCACTGTCTGGGATAGAATTATGTATATGATATAAATTTTGATAGAAAGTGCGAAATTCATGCGCTATACGTTTGGTTTCATAAACGAATGCGTCGTTAGACGTCTTTATCTTGGCAATAAAGGAGTTTGCTTTTTTTTGTTGAAGGGAGCGGGCCAATAGTTTACCGGGTTTGTTACCCCATTCATAAAATCGCTGAGAGATTAACCGAAAATGTTGTTTTTCTTCTATGTGGTGGATTTCCTTAAGCTCCTCTCGTTTAGCCACCAGGGATTGATAAAGTGAGGGGGATTGATTTTATGATTTGCTTCTAGTTCAGCTATTTCCTGAATTAGTTGGGAGTGGCGGAAGAGCCGCTCCTTCTTTTTTCTGGACCCCATTTCGATGAGCTTTCCCCTGATGTGCGCCTTATGGGCTTCCCAGACTGTGACAAATCTGTGGGGGCATTTATCTGAAAGTACGATGTCAGATAGGCAGAGAGTTCTTTCTTGTCTATTTCCTCGGTGAGAAGGGATTCATTTAATTTCCAATTAAATGGTTTTACAGGGATGGAGGGGATATTTATTTTAATAGATATTGGGGCATGGTCAGAGATAACTGACGTTTCGATCTTAGAGGAGATTAAGAGATTTAGGTGATGGTGGTCCAGGAACAGATAATCAATTCTGGAATAGGAACGGTGTAGATGAGAGTAAAACGTAAAGTCTTTTGCCTGGGGATGCGCAATTCTCCATGAATCCATAAGCTGGGCGTCAAGTAGACGGCGGCGAATGGTGGAGAGCCGTTTACGGGAGAGGCAAGAAATGCCCTGTGAGGTATCTAAATCAGGTTAAAGTGCCAGGTTGAAATCTCCACCCAAAATTGTGCATCCCCTTGCGAAATCCCTCAGCTTAGCTAGTGTGTTTGTTATGAAAGTGCTTTGATCGTGGTTTGGGGCGTAGAGAGTTGCAATGGTACATGGAAGATTGCCCAGGTTGCCTCTGACAAACAAATACCTTCCAGAGTCATCCGCTAACATGTCATCTAGAGTGAAGGCTGCGCTCCCGCGGAAGCCAATAGCAACCCCCTTAGATTTTCTGGTGTCAAATAAACCATAATACCAGGTTGGGTATAAGGGGGAAAATAGTTTTATTCTTGTGGTGTGAGTAATATGTGTCTCCTGTAAGAGAATCACATCTCCCTGGAGGCGTTTAAGCTCCCGGTACAGATTGTGTCTCCTGCTCGGGGTACAAAGGCCCCGAGCATTAAGAGAGATCACTTGGATGGGAGCCATTGGACCGAAATGAGAGGCAGCCTGCACTGTCCGAACATAGTGCTCAAAAAATGGGGCAGGGACTTAGGTAGGGTGGGGGAGATCCCCGAAAGGGAGTGAGAAAAAGGGGAGAAGACAAAAGGAAAGAAAGAAGCAAAAGAGGACAGGGAAACAGTCCTAACGGTAAGTCGTGAACCGATTGGGCACGCAGAGATTTGCCGTGCACATGTATGGGGGGCCTCCGGGCCCCTAGCGCCAGCACGCCCGGACAAGCCGGCAGCCGCCGGCGCGGGGGACTGAACGCCACGCACAGCTATAACCCGATATGCAATGGTATAGACCACCACAGGGCGACAGGGAGCACAGTTTGCCACCGTTTCAACATGGCAGGTCCTCCGTGTGCCCCGGGACGGAACCAAAAACAAAAACATTAGACTTAGCATTTCTAATATAAACGGAGTAATGGTGACAGATTTAACAACGATAACCATCCCCCCCACGAGTCGGAGTGCAATGTCTCATATTGAGCCAGCCAAAGGGGAAAGAAAGAGCATTCGTAAGAACGAACTTTGAACAGAATATGCCTTCGTAGTGCTCTCACTGCAACATACGTAGATGAAGATGCATACACAAAGGGAGGATTCTGGTGTCTTCATTCCAGATGGGAAGGTGTAGAAATATGTCAGCCGCTCGAAAAGTTCAAGTATATGCTAAGTAAAGTAACGTACCTCAACGTGAGTGAACCATAAAAGGGAAAAAAACCTGAGACCTGGAGCCGGCTGTGGGTATTCGAGACCTTTTAGGAAGTGTCTCTAGGGGTGGTGGAGCGTCGGTGTCCGGACACCTTCTGCCAAGCTGCATCCGAGGGGAGACTGAAGGGATGTCTGGAATACCCTCGCTCCAGCCTGGAAGCTCCGGAGGGGAGATATTGACATCCATACCAAAGCACTCCAGCTCCTCAGGGAAACAAAGAACTGCTGTTTTTCCTTCCCGGTTGGCTATCAAGCAGGCCGGGAACCCCCAACGATATCCGATGCCATTTGCACGGAGCTTTTCCGTAAGCGGTTTAAGGGCTCTGTGGCGATCCAGGGTCTCCTTGGCAAGGTCGGGGAAGAAGGAGAGGGAGGCTCCATCGAAGTCCAGGGATGTGGCTTCTCTGGCTTTCCGCATGATGAGTTCCTTCTCCTCATAGAAGTGGACTCTGCAGATCACGTCCCGCGGGGAGTCCGAGGATAAGTTTCTCGGGCGAAGCTCTCGGTGCACATGGTCCAACCGTAGCGAATGGTCAGCTTCATTACCCAGCAGCTTATTGAAGATTCCCCGGACCGAGGGAAGGAGGTCGTCATCTCTGGTGGCTTCGGGGAGGCCCCTTATTCGGATATTGTTTCTCCTGTTACGATTTTCCTGGTCCTTGATCCGGTAAAGGGCCTCCTGTGGGAGATCTTTAGGGTGCGGGTAGTGGTTTGTAGCTCCCTGATTGCCACCGCGTGTCTGTTAGCCGCTGCTCCGACTCTTCGACTCTGGTGAGAACTTGCGATAAGTCCGCGCGCACCGAGAAGACTTCCTTCTTGATGGCGCGCTCTAACTTGTGCAGCATGGACGCCAGTTCGTTTTTGGTGGGTAGACCCTCTCCAAGGCGGCCACGTCTGCCTGCTGTAGTGACGCCCTGTCTCCGTCTGAGCCAACAGAAGAGGCCGGGGATTGCCGCCTCGGCGTAGGCCGAAGGCGAGGGGCAGTAAGTGGAGGGTCAGGCTGGACAGCAGCGAGAGAGCCCATAGAGTCGGCTGGGCAGCAGGCAAAAAGTTAGCGGATAGTGATGGGCCGAACACCCTTCATTTCGGTTCGCACCAGAACTCACAAACACTGAAAAAGTTCAGACCCAATTAAAGTCTACGGGACCCGAACTTGAAAAATCAAAAGTCCCCATTTTGAAGGCTTAAATGCAAGTTATTGACCATAAAAAGGGTATGGGGGCTCGGGTTCTGCCCTGGGGGACATGAATCAATGCAAAAAAATATTGTTTTTAAAGGAGTAGTGATTTTAATGATGTTTAAAATTGAACAATAAAATAATAAATTCCTTTATATATAGTGCCTGAGGGGGTCCCCTAGGTCTGCATGTAAAGTGGTGCATCTGTACCATGTAAAGAACCTGCTGCAGCAAAACTGACATATTTAAAAGAAAAAAAAAGACATTTAGGGGTTGATTTACTAAAGCCTGAAAGTGCAAAATTTGGTGCAGCAACACACAGAAACCAATCAGCTGCAAGGTTTTATTGTTAAAGCTTGATTGAACAAGCTGAGGTTAGAAGCTGATGGCTAGCATGGAAAGCTGCACCGTTTTTTGCACTCTCCAGCTCTAGTAAATTAACCCCTTAAATAGATTTTCCAGGCTAAAAAAAAACAATTGCTGGCAATAGAATTTTTGATGAGCAAGTGCCCCCCCCCTCCTGAACCATACCAGACCACATGGCCTCAACATCGGGGGGGGGGGGGGGTGCTTTGAGGCAGGGAGGCTCTGCTCCCCCAACCCAAAGCACCTGGTCCCCATGGTCCCCATGTTGATGAGGACAAGGGCCTTTTTCACATCCCTGGCCTGGTGGTTGGGGGTGCTGGAAAGGGGGGGATGACTTATCGTATTTTGGAAGCCCCCTTGAATAATGGGTCCCTCAGATCCCAGCCCCCCCTCCCCATGTGAATGAGTATGGGGTACATAGTAACCCTTCTCATTCACCAAAAAATATCAAAAGTCCTTTATTAAAAAAAACAATCCATCAGAATGAACGCCGACCTGCATAAAAAAACCCAAAAACGACTGGTCATGTTGAGAGACCCTCCCCAAATGACAGGTAAACATGGAGAGGGGTCACCCGGTGACGTCATCCCTGCTCCCCCACAACTAGGCCAGGGTTGTGGGAAAGAGGGCCTTGGAGGCCCCCTCCCCCAAAGCATCCCTCCAGTCTTGCTAGTCTCTCTTTTCAGGGCTGCACGCTCAGCTAAGGGTCCGGTATGGATTTTGGGGGGGGGGGACCCCCACACCATTTTTAAAAAATTTTTTGCCATGGGGTTCCCCTCAAAATCCATACCAGAAGCCTGCTGACAGCAGATGAGTCATGGTTGTTAAGGACGCAACGGCTGCCTGTTCCTTAACAGCTAGTTATTTCAAATGAAATTAAACGAACGCTGAACATTCTAAATAAATTCCAAAAACACACTGGTTCAATTAACGGATGCCATCCGAAACAAAATTCTTTAATTCACGAATGCATCCGAAAAAAAACAAAAATTTGCGGCATGCACATGTCTATTGGTGGGCATGTATAATTGCTTAGTACACCCATGTAGGCGACAATGGGTTGCACCGGCACTGACAGCCAGTTGTTTTACTGTGGAGGGCTCGCTGATGGCAACTCAACTCCTTCCAAGCATCACAGCCAAACCAACCAGAACAAACTTCTCTGGTTATATTTATTTCTATCGCACAAGCTATCCACTTTTTTTCTAAGGACAAAACCTGTTCCCATGTGAAAAGAACCACCTAAAACTCAGTCACCTATCAATACATCTCCACCACCCCAATTAGGGGTGTCACGGTCTTGCAAAGCCATATGGGAAGGCTTTCATCGCGGAAGAGGGTTCTTTTAACCCTTAGGTGCCAAGCACATACAAATATGCGGCCTCTCGGCGGCCGGGCCCTTGCACAGAGGGGCAGCACATTTGCGTGCATTAGCAGCGATAGTGCCCTGCACGCTCTTGGCACAGTGACCGGTGGTTTTCCGATCATGTGACTGCTGTCACAGCCAATCACGGTGGTCACATGGTCACAAGGCCCACCCCATTCCCCGAATGCCCCTTAAAGGCCTGGCGGGAGCCGGTGCCAAGGGGTTAAAAGCAACTTCTAAGCCTCCCTACATGGCGAATTAGAGGCTAATTACAACAAGAATTCAGCAAAACCAGTAATTTTACTGCAAAGTCAACAGAACCAAAATCTCTCAATATGTATATATATATTATTTCTCTCCCCCTTGGTGGGAGTGGAGATGACCCCCATCTATAAGGATATACGGTCCATCCACACACAGCACAAGGCCGTGGTCACACTACGAGACGTTTCTCGGGGGCTGCAGTTCCTCTGAGCTCCACAAGGTGGTGATCTCACTTCTACCCAGACAGGAAGTCTCTATGGAAGACAGGAAGTGATGTCATGTAGACACTGGAAGTATATAAAGACAAAGACAGGAAGTTGTGGACAAGAGGTGGGCTAGGAGGTAGTAGAGAGGTGACGTTGCTGGAATTGGCAGCAGAGGAGGTAATACTATAATATTATTATTATACAGGATTTGTATAGATATTATTTTATCTCGTCACTGTACATTATTGGGAACCAAATTTCTCTGTCCCTCGTTGTCCTTTAAATGACCCTCTTTTCAGCCCGATGTACACACAGACAAATCAATATACTATTTAGCTGCCCAAAGTGTTTATATAGCTCTCAGATTTCTGACTATCCCCCATATTGAACTGAAAATACTAGAATATAAGAACGGTTTGGCCAAACATCAAACCCAACTAAAAGTTTTCCCTGTTAAATTTTTACCTCTCTGAACGGAGCTCCGATGCCGGCTGAAGTCTTCAGAAAACAACACGACCGGGGAGTCCTTGGTCCTCCAAAGAGCTCTGTGGTTCTTCCTGCTGATCTCCTCATCACTACAGGATGTCGTACAGGACAGGGTCTTGAGACACATTATGGAAACACAGAGCTCCGATGCAGGCTGAAGTCTTCTTAAGAAACCAACACCAACCGGGGAGTGCCGATCTCCTGGTCCTCCACAGAGCTCTGTGGTTCCTCCTGCTGATCTCCTTATCACTACAGGATGTCGTACAGGACAGGGTCCTGGGACACATTATGGAAACACAGAGCTCCGATGCCGGCTGAAGTCTTCAGAAACCGACACGACCGGGGAGTGTCGATCTCTTGGTCCACCGCAGAGCTCTGTGATTCTTCCTGCTGATCTCCTTATCAGTACAGGGTGTCATACAGGACAGGGTCCTGGGACACATTATGGAAACACAGAGCTCAGATGCAGGCTGAAGTCTTCTTTAGAAACCGACACGACTAGGGAGTGCCGATCTCCTGGTCCTCCAAAGAGCTCTGTGGTTCCTCCTGTTGATCTTCGTGTCACTACAGGATATCTTACAGGACAGGGTCTTGAGACACATTATGGAAACACAGAGCTCAGATGCAGGCTGAAGTCTTCTTTAGAAACCGACACGATTAGGGAGTGCCAATCTCCTGGTCCTCCACAGAGCTCTGTGATTCTTCCTGCTGATCTCCTTATCACTACAGGATGTCGTACAGGACAGGGTCCTGGGACACATTATGGAAACACAGAGCTCAGATGTAGGCTGAAGTCTTCTTTAGAAACCGACACGACTAGGGAGTGCCGATCTCCTGGTCCACCGCAGAGCTCTGTGATTCCTCCTGCTGATCTCCTTATCAGTACAGGGTGTCGTACAGGACAGGGTCCTGGGACACATTGTGGAAACACAGATCTCAGATACAGGCTGAAGTCTTCTTTAGAAACCGACACGACTAGGGAGTGCCGATCTCCTGTTCCTCCAAAGAGCTCTGTGGTTCCTCCTGCTGATCTTCATGTCACTACAGGACACATTACAGGGGTATGGAACAAGGACAGAGTAGTGGGGATGAGATCAACAGGCTTAAAACTGTAGAGTGCTGGAGGAGAGGGGGCCAAAACATCAACACCCCGGGAGGAGTTGGTGTCTGAAGAAGACTTTATCCAGCATTTGGCCTTCATCAGAGGGGATACAAGTAAAGCAGAAAGACAGAGCACACCGGGCTCGGGAAATATTTCTAGGAGTGCCAACTGCAGCCATTCCCGTGACTGTATGCGGCAATTAGCAGAAACAAAAAGCTGTTATACTAGCAATAGCTGCACAATATTATATGTATAAACTATAACAAAAAAATTCTAGAAGTCACCAAGAAGATGATGGAGCTGCTGACAGGAGAGGTGAGCGGTGCTGGGAATTCTGGGACATTATCCAGTAACAGACAAGGGATGTGTCTGGATGGTGACTGTATCATTGTGTGTGTCAGGTTCCTATAAGGTGTCAGGATGTCACTGTCTATTTCTCCATGGAGGAGGGGGAGTATTTATTAACTTTTTTTTTTGTCCCTCCTTTGTCAATCCTTGGCTTCAAAAAATGGGCAGAAATCATTATTATCCTCTTATTGACTTCAACTACATTTGTATTAAAGTTCCCATCCTAATATTGTATAACCCAGATAATTCTCCTCTATCCATCTACAGAGAATAGGAGTGGGAGCGTTTAGAAGGACTCAAGGATATCTACAAGGACTTCATGATGGACGCACAGGAACATCGCAACAACGTACAACATGATCAGGTAGATGATGGACAATTATTGGTAGTTATGACTTTTATACAAGTCTGTGTGTTACAATGAATGTTTTATTATATATTCAGAATGGAAACCTAATGGATAATAATATTGGTATTAAAGAAGAGTATCAGGAGGAGGATGATGACTATGGTGTGATGGAGGGACACACACCATCTAGTAACATAAACCCACCAGAGAGATGTCCCCGTCCTCTGTATTCCCGGGATTCCACACAGGAAGGTCACCCCATCCCTCACCATCATCAGGTAGGTGAGGAACAATTATTGGTAGTTATACTTTATACACAAGTATGCTTGCTGCAATGAATTTATTATTATATATTCAGAATGAAAACCTCGGGGGTTGTAATATCATTGTCAAAGAAGAGTATAAAGAGGAGGATGAGGAGTATGGAGTGATGGAGGAGTTTTCTGAAGGACACAAGGATATGATGGAGCCACCTAATACCAGGAACCCACCAGAGAGATGTCCCCGTCCTCTGTATTCCCGGGATTCCACACAGGAAGGTCACCCCATCCCTCACCATCATCAGGTAGATGAGGAACAATCACTGATAGTATCATTAGGATCTGTACATTATCTGCATTGTTACCATTGATGTCATTTTTATTCTATATTCAGAGTGGAAGTCTGCTTGTTCACACCATTGAGGTTAAAGAAGAGATAAAAGAGGAGGATGATGAGGATGGGGTGATGGAGGAGTCGGTGTTTCCAATAGGACACAAAGATCTGCACCAGGACACCAATGAGGAGTCATCCAGCTACAGAAACCCACCAGAGAGATGTCCCCTTCCTATGGATTCCACACAGGAAGATCACAGCTACACAAGGCTTTATCAGGTAGATGATGAATGATATTTGGTAGTTGTGATTTATACACAAGCATGTTTCCTACAGCGAGTGTTGTAGAAGAACCCAGACCACTGTGTGCTTGAAAATATCATCTGAGTCTATTGAACCCATATATGTGGCGCAAAGAGGAAAGCGCTAAATAGTTTACAATTCAGGATATATATACAGTATCTCACAAAAGTAAGTGCACCCCTCACATTTGTGTAAATATTTTATTCTATCTTTTCATGTGACAACACTGAAGAGCTGACACTTTGCTACAATGTAAAGTAGTGAGTGTGCAGCTTGTATAACAGTGTAAATTTACTGTCCCCTCAAAATAACTCAACACACAGCCATTAATGTCTAAACCGCTGGCAACAAAAGTGAGTACACCCCTAAGTGAAAATGTCCAAATTGGGCCCAAAGTGTCAATATTTTGTGTGGCCACCATTATTTTCCAGCTCTGCCTTAACCTTCTTGGGCATGGAGTTCACCAGAGCTTCACAGGTTGCCACTGGAGTCCTCTTCCCCTCCTCCATGAGGACATCACGGAGCCGGTGGATGTTAGAGACCTTGCGCTCCTCCACCTTCCGTTTGAGGAGGCCCCACAGATGCTCAATAGGGTTTAGGTCTGGAGACGCTTGGCCAGTCCATCACCTTTACCCTCAGCTTCTTTAGCAAGGCAGTGGTCGTTTTGGAGGTGTTTGGGGTCGTTATCATGTTGGAATACTGCCCTGCGCCCAGTCTCTGAAGGGAGGGGGTCATGCTCTGCTTCAGTATGTCACAGTACATGATGGCATTCATGGTTCCCTCAATGAACTGTAGCTCCCCAGTGCTGGCAGCACTCGTGCAGCCCCAGACCATGACACTCCCACCACCATGCTTGACTGTAGGCAAGACACACTTGTCTTTGTGCTCCTCACCTGGTTGCCGCCACACACGCTTGACACCATCTGAACCAAATAAGTTTATCTTGGTCTCATCAGACCACAGGGCATGGTTCCAGTAATCCATGTCCTTAGTCTGCTTGTCTTCAGCAAACTGTTTGCAGGCTTTCTTGTGCATCATCTTTAGAAGAGGCTTCCTTCTGGGACGACAGCCATGCAGACCAATTAGATGCAGTGTGTGGCGTATGGTCCGAGCACTGACAGGCTGACCCCCCACCCCTTCAACCTCTGCAGCAATGCTGGCAGCACTCATACGTCTATTTCCCAAAGACAACCTCTGGATATGACCCTGAGCACAGCACTCCACTTCTTTGGTCGACCATGGTGAGGCGCTGTTCTGAGTGGAACCTGTCCTGTTAAACCGCTGTAGGGTCTTGGCCACCGTGCTGCAGCTCAGTTTCAGGATCTTGGCAATCTTCTTATAGCCTAGGCCATCTTTATGTAGAGCAACAATTCTTTTTGTCAGATCCTCAGAGAGTTCTTTGCCATGAGGTGCCATGTTGAACTCCCAGTGACCAGTGTGAGAGAGTGAGAGCGATAACACCAAATTTAACACACCTGCTCCTCATTCACACCTGAGACCTTGTAACACTAACGAGTCACATGACACCGGGGAGGTGAAAATGACTAATTGGGCCCAATTTGGACATTTTCACCTAGGGGTGTACTCACTTTTGTTGCCAGCGGTTTAGACATTAATGGCTGTGTGCTGAGTTATTTTGAGGGGACAGTAAATTTACACTGTTATACAAGCTGTACACTCACTACTTTACATTGTAGCAAAGTGTAATTTCTTTAGTGTTGTCACATGAAAAGATAGAATAAAATATTTACACAAATGTGAGGGGTGTACTTACTTTTGTGAGATACTGTATATATTTATACCATTTTGATCATTTATGCAAAGAAGCTGATTAACATATGACACACCCTCATTAGGCTAGCCAAACTAATTTAATTAACCCTCTGGATTATTATAGTCTCCGCAGGAAGTTGTGTCCTGTCAGTCTGTAGGCAGCTGCAGTCCACTTTCTCTACTACAGGTGGCGCTATTTTGCAGTGATACTGCAGTTGGAAAGGAAGTCAAGAGGTGCATGGTTCCTCTATGGTTTCCTGGGACACTGGGTCCAGTCCACTGATCCAATTGGATGCTGCTGCCCCATGTGACTCTAGCAGCCATCTTGGGTCAGGCAGAGCCTATTTAAGGACCTGGATTCAGGGCTTGGGGCGCATTTTGCGAGTAGGGGACTGGTACGCCACCTGGTAGGTACAGAACTAGCGGCATGGAAGGGTTTCTGATGAGGAAGGAAAGTGTGGGGCTTGCAATTTCTCTGGACATGTTCCTATTCAGGCACGAGATGCCAGGCCGCACTCTGCCCCGCCTAACAGGTGCTGTCAGTTTGGCTGAAACCTGCTCTGTACACCCTGCTGGATCTGTGTGTATTACTGGCTGGGTCGTATTTCTGTCGGGTTTTTGTGAACTGTCTTTGCATTACTTCAGTAGACGTTCTTACATCGTACTTGTACTGTGTGTGTTATTTCTGCCGCACCACTCTGCACTCCGCCTACACTTGGCAGTCGGCAGGATATGTCCCTTGCAGTCAGGGCTGGTGCAAGGATTTTTGACACCCTAGGCGAAACCTCATTTTGCTTCCCCCCCCCCCCCCCCACCAGCGCCAATACCAATACAGCCTGACGTGTGCCCATCAAATACAGCCTCACCTGTGCCTATCAAATACAGCCTCACCTGTGCCTATCAAATACAGCCTCACCTGTGCCTATCAAATACAGTCTCGCCTGTGCCCATCAAATACAGCCTCACCAGGCCAATCAATACAGTCTCGCCTGTGCCTGTCAAATACAGCCTCACCAGCGCCAATCAATATAGTCTTGGCTGTGCCCATCAAATACAGCCTCAACAGCATCAATCAATACAGCCTCACCTGTGCCCATCAAATACAGCCTAAGCAGCGCCAATACAGCCTCACCTGTGCCCATCAAATACAGCCTCACCAGCGTCAATTAATACAGCCTCACCTGTGCCCATCAAATACAGCCTCACCAGCATCAATCAATACAGTCTTGCCTGTGCCCATCAAATACAGCCTCACCAGCGCGAATACAGCCTCACCTGTGCCCATCAAATACAGCCTCACCGGCGTCAATTAATACAGCCTCACCTGTGCCCATCAAATACAGCCTCACCAGCATCAATCAATACAGTCTTGCCTGTGTCCATCAAATACAGCCTCACCAGCGTCAATCAATACAGTCTTGCCTGTGCCCATCAAATACAGCCTCACCAGCGCCAATACAGCCTCACCTGTGCCCATCAAATAAAGCCTCACCAGCGCCAATCAATAAGGTCTCGCCTATGCCCATCAAATACAGCCTAACCAGCGTCAATACAGCCTCTCCTGTGCCCATCAAATACAGCCTCACCAGCGCCAATCAATACAGCCTCACCTGTGCCCATCATATACAGCCTAACCAGCGCCAATACAGCCTCACCTGTGCCTATCAAATACAGCTTCACCAGCGCCAATCAATACATTGTATGGGATGCATGCATCGGCTATGATGGATCAACAGCGGATGTGGAAGAAGGATTGGGCTCCAGCAAGGCTCCTCTAGCATCGATCTTCGCCCCAATACCGAAGTTCAATGACTCTAACATTCCCTTGGCAGTGGGAGGAGAGGCTGGAGAGTGCTGTACGCCTGTACCAGGTCCCGTCCCAGTTGGTGGCAGAGCTGGCTATTAATGCCTTAGGGGATGACACCCTCCATATGGTGATGGCACGGCCAGAGGACGAGCGAGTTACCTTAGATAGTGTCACATTTGGAGGGCCTGTTTGGGGAGAAGATATCACTTCAGGAGCTGAGGCGAAGGTTCTTAAGGAAAGAGCAGGGGGACGAGAATCTCACCCACTATGCGGTAGCCATTCGCTACCCCTTTGGGATCAATAAAGTATTGTGAATCTGAATTCAGAACCTCTGGAGGCGTCTGGGAAAAGAGAGATGCTTACAAGAAAGAACCCCCACTGGGACTTTAAACCAACTCGATAAGAATCTGTACAGATGTCTAAAAAAATGATTGATTTTTATTAATTCATTTAAAAAATGAGCACAGACATTGGCTCAAGAGGGGAAGGACATGGACAAGGAATATTAATTGCAAAAAAGTTTTATTGAGGATGTAAATCATCGAAGAGGTATGCAAATATAAAAACAACAGTGCAACATGCACTACAATAAGGAGACATTGTTTGACATACATGGTACAGAGGAATAACATCACGTACAACGTGACAACAAAAATATAAACGTATGGAGAAGCTACTAAATGTAGGAGTTATTTTGAAAAAACGTTAATTATAAGGAACAGGTACAGGAAGGGGAGAACTCGGTTACAGACACGAGTAAAAAATTTACTTAATTATTTTTAGTTAGTAAAAAAATCTGTAGACATGTCTAAGAATAGCTCAACCAAATTTCAGGGTCACCCCCAAGAAAGAACATTCGTAGAGAGAAAAGGGTCTGCGGAGGTCTCCAAGACTTAAGTCTAAGTGTTATGAAATAACTAGGGTTTCCCCATCGCT
>BLSH010534823.1:732843-777333 GCA_018402905.1 Glandirana rugosa | reverse complement strand
CCAGTAATGGGAACCCACCAGAGAGATGTCCCCGTCCTCTGCATTCCCGGGATTCCACACAGGAAGATCACCCCATCCCTCACCATCATCAGGTAGATGAGGAACAATCACTGATAGTATCATTAGGATCTGTACATTATCTGCATTGTTACCATTGATGTCATTTTTATTCTATATTCAGAGTGGAAACGTTGGAGATGATAATATTGATGTTATAGAAGAGATAAAAGAGGAGTATGGAGAGATGGAGGAGTTTTCAGAAGGACACAAGGATATGATGGAGCCACCTAATACCAGGAACTCACCAGAGAGATGTCCCCATCCTCTGTATTCCCAGGATTCCACACAGGAAGATCACACCATCCCTCACCATCATCAGGTAGATGAGGAACAATCACTGATAGTATCATTAGGATCTGTACATTATCTGCATTGTTACATTTTTATTTTATATTCAGAGTGGAAACCTGAGGGAGTCTAATGTTGAGGTTAAAGAAGAGATAAAAGAGGAGGATGGAGTGATGGAGGAGTCAGAGGTTCAAAAAGATCTGTACCAGGACACCATGGAAGAGTCACCCAACTACAGAAACCCACCAGAGAGATGTCCCCGTCCTCTGTATTCCCAGGATTCCACACAGGAAGGTCCCACCATCCCTCACCATCATCAGGTAGATGAGGAACAATCACTGATAGTATCATTAGGATCTGTACATTATCTGCATTGTTACCATTGATGTCATTTTTATTAAATATTCAGAGTGGAAACCTGAGGGAGTCTAACGTTGAGGTTAAAGAAGAAATAAAAGAGGAGGATGGGGTGATGGAGGAGTCAGAGGTTCAAAAAGAACCCGGAGAACTGTACCAGGACACTGTGGAAGAGTCATCCAGCAACAGGAACCAACCAGAGAGATGTCCCAGTCCTCTGTATTCCGGGGATTCCACACAGGAAGGTCACCCCATCCCTCACCATCATCAGGTAGATGAGGAACAATCACTGATAGTATCATTAGGATCTGTACATTATCTGCATTGTTACCATTGATGTCATTTTTATTATATATTCAGAGTGGAAACCTGAGGGAGTCTAATGTTGAGGTTAAAGAAGAGATAAAAGAGGAGGATGGGGTGATGGAGGAGTCAGAGGTTCAAAAAGAACCCGGAGAACTGTACCAGGACACCATGGAAGAGTCATCCAGTAATGGGAACCCACCAGAGAGATGTCCCTGTCCTCTGTATTTCCAGGATTCCGCACAGGAAGATCACAATTATGCAAAATTGGATGAGGTAGATGAGGAATAATTATTGGTAGTTATGATTTACACACAACGTGTTTGTTATAATGAATGTTTCAATATATATGCAGAGTGGAAATTTCGGGGAGTATAATATTGTTAATAAAGAGAAGTATGAAGAGGAGGATGGTGTGACGAAGGAGCTTTTTGAAGGACGCAACGAGAACATTATGATGGAGTCGCCTGATACCAGGAACCCACCAGAGATATCTCCCCATCCTCTGCATTCCCGGGATTCCACACAGGAAGATCACCCCATCCCTCACCATCATCAGGTAGATGAGGAACAATCACTGATAGTATCATTAGGATCTGTACATTATCTGCATTGTTACCATTGATGTCATTTTTATTCTATATTCAGAGTGGAAACCTGAGAGATCCTACAGTTGATGTTACAGAAGTGATACAAGAGGAGAATGAAGAGGATGGGGTGATGGAGGTGTCAGAGTCTCCAATTAGACACAAAGATCTGTACCAGGGCACCATGGTGAAGTCATCCAGCTACAGAAACCCACCAGAGAGACCACGACATTCCACACGGGAAGATCACAGCTACGCAAAACGTTATCAGGTAGAGGATGAAAGATATTTGGTAGTTGTGATTTATACACAAGCATGTTTCCTACAATGAATGTTGTAGAATAATCCAGACCACTGTGTGCTTGAAAATATCAGCTGAGTCTATTGAACCGATAAAAGGGGCAGAAAGAGGAAAATGCTAAGTAGTTTCCATTTCAGGATATGTAAAGTATACCATTTTGTTCATTAATGCAAAGAAGCTGATTAACATGGGACACACCCCTCATTAATATCAGCCAAACCCACTTATGTAACCCTCTGGATCTCCAAAACTCTACATTTCCAGAGTATTGTCTCATTATTCGGCCATAACAGGCTCACTTGGAGCAAGAGTCTCTCTTACTAGTTCCCACATCACAAACTATACCTTTCACATGTCCACTTCTTCTTCTTTATTGAGTCCCAACAAGGTTGGAAAACCTGAGGGCAACAAGAAAATGACCACCAGAACTGTAGCCCTGACTCTTGGGTTCAGAAGATTCCCAAAAAGGTTAAAGAACCTGAGGGCAACAAGACCATGACCACCAGAACTGTAGCCCCTACTGTTGGGTTCAGAAGATTCCCAAAAAGGTTAAATAACCTGGGGGCAGCAAGACCATGACCACCAGAACTGTAGCCCTGACTCTTGGGTTCAGAAGATTCCCAAAAAGGTTAAAGAACCTGAGGGCAACAAGACCATGACCACCAGAACTGTAGCCCCTACTGTTGGGTTCAGAAGATTCCCAAAAAGGTTAAATAACCTGGGGGCAGCAAGACCATGACCACCAGAACTGTAGCCCTGACTCTTGGGTTCAGAAGATTCCCAAAAAGGTTAAAGAACCTGAGGGCAACAAGACCATGACCACCAGAACTGTAGCCCCTACTGTTGGGTTCAGAAGATTTCCAACAAGGTTAGAGAACCTGAGGGCAACAAGACCATGACCACCAGAATTGTAGCCCTGACTGTTGGGTTCAGAAGATTTCCAACAAGGTTAGAGAACCTGAGGGCAGCAAGACCATGACCACCAGAACTGTAGCCCTGACTGTTGGGTTCAGAAGATTCCCCAACAAAGTTAGAGAACCTGAGGGAACAAGACCATGACCACCAGAACTGTAGCCATGACTGTTGGGTTCAGAAGATCCCCAACAAGGTTAGAGAACCTGAGGGCAACAAGACCATGACCACCAGAACTGTAGCCGTGACTGTTGGGTTCAGAAGATTCCCAACAAGGTTAGAGAACCTGAGGGCAACAAGACCATTGTAACCAGGCCTGTAGCCCTGCCTGTTGGGTTCAGAAGATCCCCAACAAGGTTGGATAACCTGAGGGCAACAAGACCATGACCACCAGAACTGTAGCCCTGACCGTTGGGTTCAGAAGATTCCCAACAAGGTTAGAGAACCTGAGGGCAACAAGACCATGACCACCAGAACTGTAGCCCTGACTGTTCGGCTCAGAAGATTCCCAACAAAGTTAGAGAACCTGAGGGCAACAAGACCATGACCACCAGAACTGTAGTCCTGAATGTTTGGTTCAGAAGATTCCCAACAAGGTTAGAGAATCTGAGGGCAACAAGACCATGGCCACCAGGCCTGTAGCCCTGCCTGTTGGGTTCAGAATATCCCCAATAAGGTTAGAGAACCTGAGGGCAACAAGACCATGACCACCAGAACTGTAGCTCTGACTGTTGGGTTCAGAAGATTCCCAACAAAGTTAGAGAACATGAGGGCAACAAGACCATGACCACCAGAACTGTAGCCCTGACTGTTG
This sequence comes from Glandirana rugosa, assembly GCA_018402905.1. Taxonomy (NCBI): domain Eukaryota; kingdom Metazoa; phylum Chordata; class Amphibia; order Anura; family Ranidae; genus Glandirana; species Glandirana rugosa. The sequence goes on along the minus strand of BLSH010534823.1, from coordinate 773,711 downwards.
GGTTCAGAAGATTCCCAACAAGGTTAGAGAACCTGAGGGCAACAAGACCATGGCCACCAGGCCTGTAGCCCCGCTGTTGGGTTAAGAAGATCCCCAACAAGGTTAGAGAACATGAGGGCAACAAGACCATGACCACCATAACTGTAGCCGTGACTGTTGGGTTCAGAAGATTCCCAACAAGGTTAGAGAACCTGAGGGTAACAAGACCATGACCACCAGAACTGTAGCCCTGACTGTTGGGCTCAGAAGATTCCCAACAAGGTTAGAGAACCTGAGGGCAACAAGACCATTACTACCAGAACTGTAGCCCTGACTGTTGGGTTCAGAAGATCCCCAACAAGGTTAGAGAACCTGAGGTCAACAAGACCATGACCACCAGAACTGTAGCCGTGACTGTTGGGTTCAGAAGATCCCCCAACAAGGTTAGAGAACCCGAGGGCAACAAGACCATGATCACCAGAACTGTAGCCGTGACTGTTGGGTTCAGAAGATTCCCAACAAGGTTAGAGAACCTGAGGGCAACAAGACCATGACCACCAGAACTGTAGTCCTGACTGTTGGGTTCAGAAGATTCCCAACAAGGTTAGAGAACCTGAGGGCAACAAGACCATGACCACCAGAACTGTAGCCCTGACTGTTGGGTTCAGAATTCCCCAACAATGTGTGATTATATATTCAGAGTGGAAACCTTGGGAAGCATAACATTGTTGTTAAAGAGGAGGATGACGAGTATGGTGTGATGAAGGAGCTTACTGAAGGACATTATAATGGAGCCACCTAAAAACCAAAACCCACCAGAGAGATGTCCCCATCCTTTGTATTCCCAGGTTTCCACACAGGAAGATCACACCATCCCTCACCATCGTCAGGTAGGTGGAGTTGAGGGTCTGGAACATGTCATCAATACATTTTCTTCTTCTTGGGTAGTCCTATAGTTCCACTAGTTCTAGTGGGTTTTTGGTTTCATAATCTTGCTGGTTGAGGCTCAGTGTTCCTTCAGGTGGAGTCATCTTCCTTGGCAGTGATCTCTTCTCTCCAGGTCTGAGCATCAGATTGATTCTATGTGGCCTTCCACTGGTCATTGGAAGCTTTCCTTGTCTTGTAGGAAGCTTTGTCTCATCTGGTTCAGATTTGGGGGAAATTCTTTCTGATAGTCCTGAGTTCCCAGTCCCTTTTGCTCCTACCACCCCTTAGTTACCTTGGTTGGACTTCTTTTGGATGTTCTGATTGTATCAGAATTCCTGCGTCCCTCAATGGACAAGAAAGAAAATTAATCTTTTTATACTTACCATCAAATCTGATTCTTGGAGTCCATTGAGGGACACGGGTTCCAAACCTTTGTGTTATTTGCTCTCGTCCCTGGTACTGCTTTTTCACAAAACAAAGGCTTACTGAATTAAAGAGGGGACTCGCTTACAATTTTTCTGTTTGCAGCTATCTCAACCTCCCAGTAGGTGGCAGTATAACCTGAATGTTTCAATGGAAAAAGTATGGAAACCTTTTCTTTTGCTGCCAATCTGTTGGTTTAGGGTGAAGTTCTGATGAACATGGAAGTTGAAGGTGAAGTAGAAGTGACGTATGTGAGGGATGATCAGCAATATACGGAGGAGGCTGGAATGAGGAGGACATTCATAGAGGAGGACACTCCTACAGAGATCAGCACAGGTGACCCATAATATATTCTTCTCTTATCTCTGCTCTGTTATCTGAACTTTGACCCTCTTGTTTATCAAAGGTCACATGACCCAGTGCAATTTAAAAAAATACTGTACATAGTGGGACTGTGATATTGTGGCGGACAATCTGACACTAACTCACACTTTGCGGGAACCAGTGAAATTATTACAGTAATGAGTGTGGGAACCAGCGATGCTAATACAGTGATCAGTGCTAAAAATATGCACTGTCACTGTATTAACCAGTTCCCGCCCGTACTATAGACGAATGACGGCTACAGCACGGGCCTGAATTGCCGGGAGGTCGTCAATAGACATCTTCCCATGCAAAAGCTGCCTCCGTGCCCCGCTCTGTGATCACGGAGTCAATGAGACTCGGCTGATCACAGATTGGAGTAAGGGGACGGTCCCGGCCCCTTATCACGTGATCAGCGGTCAACCAATGACAGCTGATTACGTGATGTAAACTACAGATCAGTATTCAGCTGTTTTTTTTTCCTCACGCTGATGGCTAAAAAAAAAAAAGCCGATCACCGGTGGCAGACACAGGGACATCGGTCCCGCACACGGAAAGGTAGTGCCATCTACCAGTGCCACGTATCAGTGTGGGCCAGTGCCACCTATCAGTGCCCACCAGTGCCACCTGTCAATGCCTATCAATGTCGCCTATCAGTACCACCCATTAGTGCCACACCTCAGTGCCACCTATCATTGCCGCTTATCAGTGCCGCCTATCAGTGTCCATCAGTGCAGCCTATCCATGCCCATCACTGCAGTTTATCCATGCCCATCAGTGCAGTCTCATCAGTGCCTCTCAATCCAGCCTATCAGTGCCCACCAGTGCAGCCTATCAGTGCCCACCAGTGCATCCTATCCGTGCACATCAGTGCATCCTATCCGTGCCCATCAGTGCATCCTATCCGTGCCCATCAGTGCAACCTTATCAGTGCAGCCTTATCAGTGCAGCCTACCCATGCCTATCAGTGCAGCCTCATTAGTGCAGCTTATCGGTGTCCATCAGTGCAGCCTATCTGTGCCCATCAGTGCAGCCTCATCAGTGTCCATCAATGCAGCCTACCTCATCAGGCTGCACTGACGGGCACTGATGGGGCTGCACTAATGAGGCAATACTGATGGGCACTGATTAGGCTGCACTGATGAGGCAGTACTGATGGGCACTGATGAGGCAGTACTGATGGACACTGATGAGGCAGTACTTGATGGGCACGCATAGGTGGCACTGATGATATGTATAACAAAATATGAACTTTATGGACTATATATGTATATAGCACATTATCACTTAGTTATTTACCCATAAGAACAGCGCCATACCTACTCCTGCTTTCATTTTTTCATACATTTGTCCCCCGTAAGGGAAGACAACAGTAGGGGGAGCAGTTCCATCCACCATACACAATACCATCAGTGCGGCACCAACCCAACTCCACAGATATTACTGATGGGCACTCAGGCCGCACTGATGGGCACTCATAGGTGGCACTGATGGGCACTCATAGGCGGCACTGATGGGCACTCATAGGTGGCACCGATAGGTAGCACTGGTTTGCACTGATAGATGGCACTGTTAGACAGCACTGATAAGGAGGCACTGGCAGGCATTCGTCAGAGGCTCTTTACCATGATCGGAGATGCGGTGGGTCAGACTGACACCACACCACCGATCGCCGCCCTGTGCTCCCCCGGCTTATCCTGCTGGACATCATATGGCGCCCAGTCAGGATAACAGAACCACTTTCCGCCCGTCATTCTGCTATAGGCCTGGTGGGAAGTGGTTAACTAACCCTCTCATATCTATTGATGATGTTTTCATATTTTTCCAGGACCGGCCATGGAGAAACCCTCAAAGGATCGTCTCACTTTATCTCCAGGTTGTAGAATGGAAGATGAGGACATCACAGGAGATTGTGGAGGAGAAAAGACAATGAGCTCAGCTATGGATGGTGGACTTCACAGTGTGGAGAGACCACGGAGTCCCTCCGACTCTGACCAACCTCGTACTGTGGGGGATGATGCCGGGATTCAGGGGGAGGAGACATTTCCCTGTCCTGAGTGTGGGAAAAGTTTTAGCTCTGGTTTAGCTCTTTTTTTACATCAGGGAACTCACAGGGAGGATGGACTTCTTTTCTGTTCTGAGTGCGAGAAATATTTTCTACATAAATCACAACTGGTCAGACATCAGAGAACTCACACTGGTGAGAAGCCGTATTCCTGCCCTGAGTGCGGGAAATCTTTTGATTGTAAATACAGACTAAATGTACATTTCAGATCCCACACAGGGGAGAAACCGTATCCCTGCCCTGAGTGCGGGAAATGTTTTTCACAAAAAGTAGCACTTGTTGAACATCAAAGATATCACACAGGGGAGAAGCCGCATGCCTGTCCTGAGTGTGGAAGACGTTTTCTGAGTAAAGGAAATCTGATGACACATAAGAGGTCTCACACGGGTGAGAGGCCTTATACCTGTGCTGAGTGTGGAAAATGTTATATGGCGAAATCGGCACTTGTTGAACATCGAAAGTCTCACACAGGGGAGAAGCCGTATCCTTGCCTTGAGTGTGGGAAACGTTTTGCAACGAAACCAGTACTTGTTGTTCATCAGAGGTCTCACACAGGTGAGAGGCCATATTCCTGCCCTGAGTGCGAGAAACGTTTTTCACACAGTTCAGACCTTGTTAAACATCAGAGGTCTCACACGGGGGAGAAGCCTTATTCCTGCACTGAGTGCGAGAAAAGTTTTTCACACAAATCAGACTTTATTAAACATCAAAGATCTCACACGGGGGAGAAGCCGTATTCTTGCTCCGAGTGTGGAAAATGTTTTACAAGTAGACCAATACTTATTGTACATCAAAGGTCTCACACAGGGGAGAAGCCGTATTCCTGTCCTGAGTGTGGAAAATGTTTTGTCAGTCAACGATCACTTAATGTACATCAAAAGACTCACACTGGTGAGAAGCCGTATTCTTGCCAAGAGTGTGGAAAATGCTTTCATAGAAGTTCAGCACTTGTTGTACATCAAAGGTCTCACACTGGTGAGAAGCCGTATTGCTGTCCTGAGTGTGGGAAAAGTTTATCAACTAAGCACATACTTTTATGTCATCAGAGACGGCACAAAGACAAGACGCCAAGTGCAGAAAATGTTATAGACAAAAATTAGGACTTGATATTCGTCAAAAATCTCACATAGCATAGAAGCCGTATTCCTGCGGGAAATGTTTTTCACAAAGGTACAGTCTTAATGTGTTAGGATCTATACTGGTTTGGACTGGGTAATATGTTAGGATCTATATTGGTATGGACTGGGTAATGTGTTAGGATCTATACTGGCATGGACTGGGTAATGTGTTGGGATCTATACTGGTATGGACTGGGTAATGTGTTAGGATCTATACTGGCATGGACTGGGTAATGGCTTGGATCTATACTGGTATGAACTGGGTAATGTGTTAGGATCTATACTGGTATGGACTGGGTAATGTGTTAGGATCTATACTGGTATGGACTGGGTAATGTGTTAGGATCTATACTGGTATGGACTGGGTAATGAGATAGCATCTATACTGGTATGGACTGGGTAATGTGCTAGGATCTATACTGGTATGGACTGGGTAATGTGTTAGGATCTATACTGGTATGGACTGGATAATATGTTAAGATCTATACTTGTATGGGCCGGTAATGTGTTATGATCTATACTGGTATGGAATGGGTAATGTGTTGGGATCTATACTGGTATGGACTGGGTAATGTGCTAGGATCTATACTGGTATGGACTGGATAATATGTTAAGATCTATACTGGTATGGGCCGGGTAATGTGTTATGATCTATACTGGTATGGAATGGGTAATGTGTTGGGATCTATAGTGGTATGGACTGGGTAATGTGTTAGGGTCTATACTGGTATGGACTGGGTAATGTGTTAGGATCTATACTGGTATGGACTGGGTGATGTGTTAGGATCTATACTGGTATGGACTGGGTAATGTGTTAGGATCTATACTGGTATGGACTGGGTAATGTGTTAGGATCTATACTGCTATGGACTGGGTAATGAGATAGCATCTATACTGGTATGGACTGGGTAATGTGCTAGGATCTATACTGGTATGGACTGGATAATATGTTAAGATCTATACTGGTATGGAATGGGTAATGTGTTGGGATCTATACTGGTATGGACTGGGTACTGTGTTAGGAACTATTGGTGCTGAACAGCCACTAAACACGAAGCGAAGGGTGGAGAAGGGCATGAGAGAAGCAACGCTGCAGTCCTCCACTTCTTGTGATCCTCAGATGCCTCTTTGCTACCAGAATAGCAGAGTGCTTGTAAATACTATGTAAAACATTGAAGTACATTGAAGATGATGTAAATTTTCTCCAGATGAGTGCTTTTCATGGGCCCTGATGAAGCGAATGGTGAAACATGTTGGCACATGAAGATTGCCATACCAGTATTTACATTTTGATGTAGGATTGTATACAGTGAACTCTACAAGCCCTGGTTGTGTTTGTTGATTTTACTAATTTAGAGACATGCATGCTGTATGATCTTTTTTGAATAATTATTATCAAATAAAATTATATATTTATAAACCATCAAGCTCCTTCTCTGGCCTGCACAGTACAATATCAATTTTGTTCTTTTTTCCTCTCTCTAGATACAGCACAAATGATGGCCATAAGTGTCACAACATTCTCTATGCTACCAGAGTACTGGGTAAAAATCCAGGACAGATCTAGCCTGTGTGATGTGGGTGTGCAGTAAGAAATGTCAGGGGGGCAGAGGATTAGAAGTCACCAGGGCAGTTTGTAGGCCGTTTGTATTCATTTTTAGGACAGCCTACAGGGGTCAGCTGGGCAGTGTACTGGGAATCATTACGGCAGAGAACAGGGTTTCCCCTGATAGGAGAGAGGGCAGGGGTCACTACTGGCAGGAGAGAGGACAGGGGTCACTGCTGGCAGGAGAGAGGACAGGGGTCACTGCTGGCAGGAGAGAGGACAGGGGTCACTGCTGGAAGGAGAGAGGACAGGGGTCACCGCTGGCAGGAGAGAGGACAGGGGTCACTGCTGGAAGGAGAGAGGACAGGGTCACCGCTGCATTTGGAGATTGGTTCCTCTAAATGCCACCCCGCCATCCCTCCTATTCAGGTGTACAAGGGTGGCACCATGGGGCCCGGTTGCAATTGCAACCCCTGTAACCCCTATTGTTACACCCCTGCTGGGGCCTATCCGGGAGCACCTGGCTGCTAGGCTGTCTGAGGCCTATCCAGGACTGTGAGAAGCAGCGCAGGGTTGGGGCTTCAGGTCGGGAGCCTAACCAAGTTGCAAAGGTTCCACCTGAGGGGGAACCAGTTCGTTGCCAGAGGCGAAGGAGAAGCAGTCCCCATAAGGGATGACCACTCCTGTTGCCAGAGGCAGGTGAGGATCAAGGCCAGAGGTAAAAGGGAAACAGTTGCAACCAAGGGACGACCACTCCTGTTATCAGAGGCCAGTGTATGGGAGTCTGAAGAAGTACCAGAGCAGCCTTTTTCACCAGCAGGGGACGGTGAAGAAGTAGGAAAGCTTCAGCAGAGTCAAGTCAGGGACCCAGCAGGTAGCGTGGGTGAAGCTTGAGGAGAATACAGCAGGTTAGCTGTGGAAGAGCTCAGGGGACCCAGCGGAGGTTGGGGTCCCAGAAGTCTAGGGAGAGACAGGGAGCTCAGTGAGTGAAGATCTACAGTAAGAGACTGTGAGATGTGAGAGAAGATCTGGATACTGTGAGTTACGTGTGCAGATCTATATTGACTGTTGAAAGTTCAGTTGCCATAGGAGACAGCAGTTCTACAAAATACAGTTTGCTTCATCCAGCATAAAGGCCCTCTACCTGTACAGCTGTCTGCCTATTTCTATTTTTGTCTGCCAATGGCTTTTGCATCTGCCTATGGGTGCCCTGACCCCTAACCCCCTCTCTCCCCCAGTTCTTGTTAAGAGACAATAAATCTCTTTTTTTCATTCAAAAAGTGACTGGCGCCCATGTTTCCAACTTGCACTACACCTTGAGGAGGAATGTCGGCTCTCCCTGACTCTGGAGGTCACCACTAGGCCTTTGGAGTAGGATGACCAGATGTCCCCCGTTTCTGGGGACAGTCCCCGGAATGAGGACACTGTCCCCGGACCAAGCCTGTCCCCAGGTTGGATTTGAACAGGATCATGTATGTATACTGTACGTGATCCTGCATTTCTGGGTATCAGAGCCGATCAGTGGGTCCGGCGGACTTGATGTGGGACACAGTGAGAGGGATGGGAGAAGTGAGAGGGAAGGGAGGGATCTAATGGGACCCCCTTCCACTGACTGTAAAAGTATACCAGTGGCTTCTTAGCCACTAGGATTACTTTTACTTTGCAGAATCGCTGGGGCTAAAAAAATGGTATATTGATCATAGCTGTAGTGATGACCGAGGATCACCCTTCCAATCCAGCGACATACTGGTACATCGCTGGACGGGAAGCAGTTAAAGGGGATTGGTTGGGGGGGGCAGTAAAAATGCAGCCCAGCTGCACGTTTACTGCTCCCCCAAATGAAGTGTAAACTAGCATCTCGCCATTTCTTATGATTATCTGCATTACAGTAATCATCACACAGGCAGCACAGTAAGCAGGGGCTCTACCATGGCACAGTGCTGTAGGGTGTTGACTTTGCTAACTTACAGCTGTACTCTATATAACAGACTGTAACACAGCACAGCCATAACAAAGTCAGCACCCAACAGCATTGTGACACAGAGCCATGATAAAGCCCCTGCTCAGGGCCGGTGCTACCACTAGGCAAACTAGGCAGCCGCCTAGGGTGCACTGCTGCCCAGGGGCTGGTTTCCCTCCGCAGGCTTCAGCATGTAACTAACTCAGTCTCAGGCAGCTGCTCCGTCCGACTGGTAGTGTAATTAGAGGTGCAGCCTCCTGTCACATGGGCAGGGCAAAGGGGGTGGAGTCAGGGGTGGAGCCAATGGGGCGGCAAAATGAGGTTTCGCCTAGGGTCTCAAAAATCCTTGCCCCTTCTTACTGAGCTGCCTGTGTGGTGATTATTGTAATGCTGACAACCTGCTGTGCTGTTAGATATTTAATGGAACACACTGAGGATTCACTGTCCAGTGCAGCGACGCTGTCCTCCTCCTCTTCCCTGTCAGCAACTTCTCATATATCGTGCGGACTGAGAGCGGAACGGATGATCAGAGTATCACTCCGCCGGCCGGGACTAATAGAATAGTGGGATAGCATGATGTACATGCGCCCGAAAATGAAGAAATAGTCCCTCCACTGCGCTCCTCCTCCTGGGCCCCTCTGTTGCTCTGATGGGGCCCAGGAAAAGGATATAACCCCTCTATAAGTAAGCTAGAGCCGGGTATGAGATTAGAAAGTGAATTATTTTTTAATGCAGCAATGAACTGTAATGCTGCCCGGGCACCGGTACAACAGGGCCGGTTGTACTGCCCTATCAGCGGCCCTGCAGGAGAGAAGTGAAGGAGTGCAACATTCTGCAAGTGTCTGTGCTGGAGGAAGGAGTCCATTGTTCAATATTTTACAGATATAGAGCAGATCAAATTAAACATATAAACGTAAGAAAATATAACATAGAAAAGCAGCTTTACTGTAAATTGAACCAAAGCATATAATTTTTTAATAAAGCAATGTGTAACATAGAGAAAATCTATCTCTTACAGATCGCATAGGCCATATGGGTCACGTGTTGTTTCGTAGAAAAGGGAAATATCACAAAACGCAAAGAGCATTTGTGTTTTTGAGCAAAACCTAAAGGGGGTAAAGATAAAGAATAGGAAAAATAATATCAGGTTAAGAAGAAAGACTAGGAGACAGTCCATCTAGGCCAGTGGTTCTCAACTCCGGTCCTCGGGACCCACCAACAGGCCAGGTTTTAAGTATTACCTTGGGGAGATGCAGACTAGAATACTGCAATCACTGAGCAGCAAATGATATCACCTGTGATGTATTTCAGTTATCCTGCAAACCTGGCCTGTTGGGGGGTCCCGAGGACCGGAGTTGAGAACCACTGATCTAGGCTAAGGTGTGGCGGTATCTTGTTCGCCCTCTCTGCCCATGGAACAAAACTCTGTGGAGTACCGGAACATGGACCAAGAAGTCCATGCAGCGGAAATTTGGTCCTCTTTATCACCTTCTTGGGCCAGCATACGTTCCAGGTCTCTAATACGGTCTACCTCAATAGCCCAATCTCCCAGGAAAGGCATAGCTGTTGACGGGGGATCACTGCCTACTGCAGCAAGGAAGTGGCGCAGTACATCATTTTTTACTGCTTTGAGAAGGCCCCGGATTATAGATAGGAGAGCTACCTCCGGTGAGGGTTGGATAGATGTTGCCATCAGCTTGCAATATAGATCAAACATTTTTTGCCAAAATTGCCGTACAGGAGGGCAATCCCACCAGATGTGGAGTAAGGTGCCTCTAGAGCAGTCTTTCTCAACTAGGGTTCCTCCAAAGGCTGCTAGGGGGTTCCTTGAGCTATGGCTGATTGACCTCCTATCTTAAGGTGTCTGCATAGTTCTGGGGTCAACACAACTTGGTAGAGCCAGTTGCATGAAGCCAACAGTCTCTTAAGCCATGGGTAGGCAACTTCGGCACTCCAGCTGTGGTGAAACTATAAATCCCATCATGCCTCTGCCTCTAGGAGTCATGCCTGTGAATGTCAGGGTCTTGCAATGTCTCATGGGACTTGTACTTTCACCACAGCTGGAGGGCCGCGGTTGCCTACCCCTGTCTTAACCACTTCAGCCCCGGAAGGTTTTGCAGCTTTAGGACCAGAGCACTTTTTGCGATTCGGCGCTGCGTCGCTTTGACTGACAATTGCGCGGTCGTGCGACGTTGTACCCAAACAAAATTTGCGTCCTTTTTTCCCCACAAATAGAGCTTTCTTTTGGTGGTATTTGATCGCCTCTGCGTCATTTCTTATCGCCGCTATAAACAAAAGAAGAGCGACCATTTTGCAAAAAAACCCAAATTTCTTACTTTTTGCTAAAATTCAAATCCAAAAAAAAAAATATAAAAAAACATTTTTTTCACCGTTTTTGGCCGAATTATATTCTTCCTAATATTTGTGATAAAAAAAATTGCAATCGGCGTTTATTGATTGGTTTGCGCAAAAGTGGCCGCGTTTACGGATGGTGAGAATTCATTTCTGGGGTTTTTATTTTTTTTTTATTTTTTACTAGTAATAGCGGCGATCTGCGATTTTTAGCGGTAATGCGATATTGGGGGGGACATGTCGGAACATTTTGACACTTTTTTGGGACCAATGACATTTATTCAGCGATCAGAAATTTAAATGTCCACTGATTACTGTATAAATGTCATTGGCAGTGAAGGGGTTAACCTGCAGGGGGCGATCTAGGGGTTAACTGTGTTCCCTGGGTGTTCTTATTGTGGGGGGGTTGGGCTAACATGGGCATGAGAGATCCAACTGATCCCAGTGACAGGGATCAGTAGATCTCTCATGCCCCACTGACAGGGCGGGGAACCGCCCTGTTTACATCGGCGGTTCCCCGTTCTTTGCCCTGTAGCCGCTCATCACGGCTCGCCGGCGGACATCGGGTCCGCCCGAGCCGTGGGCACACTCCTCAGGAGTGCGGCGGGGGCGCGCGCCCCCTGGTGGGCAAAATGCGAATCGCCGCCTATTTACGTCGATTCGCGCCCAGCTCCCCGACTGCCGCCGTGAAAAGACGGCGCGCGGTCGGGAAGCGGTTAAGCCATCTGTAGGGATTGCGTTTTGACCTCCACTGTAAGGGCTGCCTTATACCGCATGACCACAAATGTAAAGGGCATTTTTTTCACTGACCACCAACACATTGGTTTTAGTAATCAGGGTTCCTCTAGACCTGAAAAAAGTTCAAGGGTTCCTTTGGGGTAAATAGGTTGAGAAAGGCTGCTCTAGAGGATATACGTCTCCAACAATCGTCCGATATGGATGGGTTGAAGGGTCGTATAGTTGCAGGGCATCTGTGCCATCTGGTTAGTAACTTAAACCCTTTCTCTTGAGTGATGGTTGCTAAAGAGAGCTTATATGTCAGAATAAAGCATCTTTGCCAGTCTATGCGTGATATAGAAAGGCGCATTTCTGATTCCCAGGCCCGAGTGTACGATGGAAGATCAGGAGAGGACACGTTAAGTAGTAACGAATACATTTGGGGAGACTACATGGGTCGAGGGGGGTCGGCCTACAGGAGCATGTCTTCGAATCCCGACGATTCAGATAGGATATCCGACAGGGATGGAAGACTACGGACATACGATATGGCTTGTCTCCTCTGAAGCCACTGCGTCAGAGATTGAAGGATTGTTCGGGACGAGGAACCTGCCATCAGGGATGAGTCTGCGCGAAGGACTTGGGCCAGTCTCCTACATTCCTTCTTACGCCATTCCGACTTACTCACAGCAGGAGAGAAAGCAGGGGTCCCAAAAAACGGGGTCATGGGGCTTAACATTTTGGACACGGTGGCGGCTCAAATCAGTCAGTCCTATATTTGGAGTGTCTGGTGAGGAAGATCTGCCAAAGGAAAAGGGTCTCTACGGAAAGCCGCAGGAGTCCATGGTAGAGCGCAAAGCTCAATCGGGTTTAAGTGACCTTCCAATTGGACCCATAATTTAGATGTTGTATGATGGAACCAATCTACTATACGTGTGAATACTGCTGCTTTGTAATACAGAGAAGCATCTGGGATACTGCCTCCCCTTCCAGCTTTTGGGAGAGATAAGGTGTCATACTTTATCCTAGGACGAGCCGTCCCCCCAAATAAATTTGGAAAACAACCGACAAAGCTTCCTGAAATACGAAGTCGGTATGTAGATGGGGATCGTTTTTTTTTTTTTTTTTTTTTTTAAGTAATCTTTATTTATTTTTCAAAAAGAGGGAAAATACAAAGTATCAAATCTGACATTCTGCCCCACCATACAGACACACAAGATAATGTACAATGACCAGAGCACATCATAAACAAGTTGTCAGGTCTATACATACTCCTTCCACATTGGTTCGTTAACCACACTTAAAATCTTTCTCCTTGAGTCCATGCATAATTATGCTGGATATGTATGTGAGGTACCATTGGGTCGGGGGGGGTGTATGATTGAGTGCCCGTCACTGAGCTTCAGGCAATTAGCTATACGTCAGGGAGGGGATGGAATGGGAATGGAAAGGAAATGGGGTGGGGGATGGGGGGGTTAGGGAGCCGAAGATGCACGGGGGGGATAAAAACAAGGGTCGCCCCCCCCTGGCGCATCTCCAGAGCATCCATATTCAGACAAAAAAAAAGGGTAACCAAAACCAAAAAGAGAAAAAACCTCAAACTACCAGTGTCGAATGAATATTGTTTGCTGTGTGGTCCGCTTCACAATCGGACTAAGTCGTGCCATTCCTCCAGACATTTGTTGAAACACCCATACCAATGATTCATTCGGCAAAGAAATTTACGTGTCGGTCTGGGGGACCTACGATGACGTTGTTGTTAAAGAAGATATGTAGTGGAGCCATGTAGCCCAGATCCCATTAAACCTCTCATACCTATCTCTGCACTTCGCCACCCACTCCTCCGAAGCCATGATAGAGTCAACAAGGCAAATCCAATCCTGTGTAGGGAAGATGGGGATCGTTTTAAATAAGTAAGAAAGTTGGGGGAGGACATCCATTTTCAGTGCATTAATCCTTCCTAACCAAGAGAGCTGTTTGGTTGCATAGGGTGACAAATCTGCCCGAGTTTAAGTGTTCCATGTTGAGGACATAGAGGAGGGGAGATAGAGGACATCCCTGGCGTGTCCCATTAGGGATGGGGAATGCGGGGGATAGTGAACCGTTAATTCGGGTTCTGGCAGATGGAGAAGAATAAAGGGACATTATCATGGTTAACATTTGGGGGCCCATTCCTATCTGCTGTAGGGACAGTCTGAGGAATTGCCAGTCTACTCTACTTTCTCAGCATCAACCGTTAAGGGACAGAGGGGAATATTATTAGTCAGTTAGAAGTAGGGTTTTCAGGGTATTATCCCTTGCTTCGCATCCACTCACAAATCCAACCTGGTCTAAGGGTATCACACCGGTTAATAGGGGCTATAGAAGAAAGAAGATCCGGATGACCGCACTCCCCGTAATGATCTTTATTTTTCCTTGCAGTACAAAAAATATAGCAATGCAAGCTAACGCGTTTCGCAACCCCTCTCTATGGGTGCTTACTCATAGCTTAACAACAATAATATTCTATATGCATATATATAGAGAAGGTTCATAGAAGTCCAAAAAACCATAACCAATCAGTGTAAAGAAACGTAATGATCTTCAATCAGGAGCATGTGTACACTAAGGCTTGGATGGGTCAACTCCGGCAGAGGGCTGCCCTTGTGACGGTAAACTTATGGGCAATCAGTGTCCAGATGATCCAATTTCAGGCAGTTGGAGCAAAGAAGATTAACCTTTTCATCCTTCCTTGGGAATTGTCCCAAACCAAGTCGGAGTCTCCTGAGCCTTAGAAGACCTAAAGAACACATAAGGGTTGGAATTAAAATTAATAGGGGCTGTAGTCTATTAGCCAACACTTTTAAGTCAACTCCTATCAGGGAAATAGGCCTATAATTCGTACATAGAGTCAATTCTTTATCTGGCTTTGGTATGAGAGAATTATGGGCTTCTAGTGTTTGCTGGGTGCAGGAGCGTTGCTAGGTCTACAAAAGATCTGGGGCTAGAGCCCATAGCAGCAAAGTAAAGAAAGTCATACGCTTGGGCGGGCATACACATGTATATAATTTACGTGTGTGTGTGTATATATATATGTGTATATATATATATATATATATATATATATATAAATTATCATTACATCAGGGTCCCCAGAGAGCCCCCCCCCCACTACTTACATCAGGGTCCCCAGAGAACCCCCCCTTACATCAGGGTCCCCAGCTTACATCAGGGTCGCCAGAGAGAGAGCGTGCTCTGTGGGGAGTGTCAGATGTAACCTTTCTGCTGCCTATGGCTGCATAGTGAGGGTGGAACAGCGGTGATGCAGGGCTGGTGGTGAGAGATGATGTCATCTCTCTGCTGTCTCGCCCGCCCGTCCGGCTCTCCTGTGCTGCCTGCCTGCCGCACTCACGGCCCGGCTGGAGAGGCCACGGCCCTGTGGTCGGGGACCTTTGCCTGGGAGACTCGGGGCTACGGCCTCCAGATTCGGGGCTAAAGCCCCAATAGCCACCCCCTAGCGACGCCTCAGGCTGGGTGAAAACAGAGCCTTCTGATAAGGAGTTAAATACTTTAGTTAAAAAGGGAATGAGGAGGGAGCCAAATTTCTATAATTTTGGGGTGAAGCCACCCAGACCCTGGCTCTTACCAGATGGGGTGGCAGCTATGGCTTTGGCGACTTAGTCCTCAGTGATGGGCTCTTCAACATCCCTGATAGGATCCGCATCTAATGTAGGTAGTGCTGTCTTCTCTCTCGACATAGGATGACCCACTCTTCTCCAACTCGGGAGAGGGCCTGGAGGATACATCCACAGGGATGTAGTGTAGAGCTTGATAGAAATCTGTAAATGTTTGGGCTATTTGGAAGGGCTGGGAAACAGAGTTTCCATGCGTGTCTCGAATGTGAGATATAAAAGTTGATGGCCTTTTAGGATGTAGAGAAGGGGCCAGTGGTCTACCAATGGTCTACGACATCTGTCCTGTAGCTGTCCTATAGGTCCTTTAGTTGGGACCGGGCTGAAGAAACTTGAGAGTTTCCATGGTATGGGAGCACTTGTGGGTGGCCTCCAAGTCCCTAAGTTTTTGAACTGGTCTATGGTCTACTGAGCACTCCTTTTTCAGATGAGCCCCAGTTTGAATAAAGCTGCCACGTAAGAAAGCCTATAATGCCTCCCATTGAATAGGTAGGGGGGTAGTATCTGATGGGTGATCCGTGAAAAATTGAGAGATGGTTATCCGAGATCTGTGTAATGCATTCTGGGTTCCTAAGCAATGAGTCATTTAAATGTCACGTCCAGCACCGATTCTGGTTGTAGGTTTGTCCAGATTGTATAGACCAGTTAGGTCCCTCCTTTTTTTTTTTTTGATGAATTTGGACGAGCCACTGGAAATAAAAATGGCAGTTTTGTATGATTGATCTGGAGGGTGCTGCTAGCCGCCCATTGGCACTGAATGTTCCCAATTGGGGTGTCACGGGCACGGGGTCCCACCCCCCTCTTTATTTTTCTAACGTGATAACAACCATTTATTAATGGAACAGAGAAATTTTTTTAGCACGGTGGCACCACTTAGGCTAGCACCTCATCCCTATTTTGATATTTAACAACTAAAGAAGGAAATGAGGACTGGAAAGAAGGGGAGGAAAGGAGGGAAGGAAAAGGGGAGGGGGAAAAGAAGAAGAAGGGAGGAAAAAAAGGGGAAAGATTGGACTATTGCGGTGCAAGAAGAAGTTAGAAAGTTGCAAAATGTAGATAAAATTTTATAAAGTTTATTAGTTTAAGCATAAAAGAATCCCAAAGAACAAACTCTGAGAATTAATAAAACAAAAGGAGCACTTGATTTGTACAGTAAGAAGCAATGATACAAAAATTGGAAACAGTTACAACATTTGAACGTCCGTATATGTGTCCAACATGTTTCGCCTATATGGCTTCCTCAGGGACTGTAGCGAACCAACATTTTGCATATACTCTCCCACTGTACTGTATCAAATACTGTTTATGGGAAAGAGGCCTATTAAGGCAACTCCTTTCCACATGGAAAGTGCAGAAGTCAACTTCAAAGAAATTTTTTTCATAAGCACGGTGATAGCACTTGTACTTTACACGACAGAGTTCACCGGGCGTCATATTTGATGAATGTCTCAAGGCAATTTTGAGGCAGTTTGTGGATGTGCATTGTTCCCCCTCCTGGTGTGACGGCGGTACCGGGCGTCCTGGGCATTTACTTTGGAGTGCACCCTCTGTACAGTGGGAGAGTATATGCAAAATGAGAGTCCCTGAGGAAACCATATAGGCGAAACATGTTGGACACATATACGGACCTTCAAATGTTGTAACTGTTTCCAATTTTTGTATCATTGCTTCTTACTGTACAAATCAAGTGCTCCTTTTGTTTTATTAATTCTCAGAGTTTGTTCTTTGGGATTCTTTTATGGTTAAACTAATAAACTTTATAAAATTTTATCTACATTTTGCAACTTTCTAACTTCTTCTTGCACAGCAATAGTCCAATTTTTCCCAATTTTTCCCCTTTTTTTCCTCCCTTCTTCTTCTTTTCCTTCCCTCCTTTCCTCCCCTTCTTTCCAGTCCCCATTTCCTTCTTTAGTTGTTAACCATTTATTAATGTTCCATCACTCCTATGATGCACCAGTTTATGGTTTGTTGGGTGCTTGATTTTGCAGCGCTATATGCAATCTTTCATTCTCAACTCTGAGTAGACCTATGATTGTAAGAGTATCTTTGTGTTTATCCACCGTGAAAACAATAAAAATATTGAAAACTAAATGCCACGTCCATCCCCTTACTGGGGTGGAAGGAATCGTAAAAGTCAGGTAGATGGGTGAGCGATGAGTGAACTTTACTGTTGTCTTATTTTTTTGATTCCCCAAAAAAAATCGCGATTGTAAGACCGCTGCCCAAATACGGTGTGACATAAAGTATTGCAACGACCGCCATTTTATTCTCTAGGGTGTTAGAAAAAATATATTTATAATGTTTGGGGGTTTTAAGTCATTTTCTAGCAAAAAAAAAAAAAAATGATTTTAACTTGTAAACACCAAGTATAAAAAATAGGCCAGGTCCTTAAGTGGTTAAAAAAAAATGGGAGAGAAGAGGAAAAGGGGGAGCGGGGAAGGAGGGGGGGGGGGGGGATATATAGGTAGAGAAAAATGGGAGAAACTCAGAAGAAAAAGGATATGGATAGAATTAGCAGGAGGACACTTGGGGAAAAGTGTCTAAGATAAGACGATTACTAGTAATGGTGGCAATCAGCAACTTATAGCGGGACTGCGATATTGCGGCGGACAAATCGGACACTAAGTGACACTTTGTGGGAATCAATGACACTAATAAAGTGATCAGTGCTAAAAATATACACTGTCACTGTACTAATGAACTGGCAGGGAAGGGGTTAACATCTAGGGCAATCAAAGGGTTAAATGTGTGCCTAACCAGTGTTTTCTCACTGTGGGGGAGGTTGCTTTTACTAAGGGAAGGCACAGATCCCTGTCCCAGCAGCCATGTTATGTGACACACTGTGGCAGTGCAATGCCAACCAGAGCCATGATAGAGTGCCTGCTGCCTGTGAGTTATGATGCCATCCATTATGCCAGAGAGACAGACACAGTGCAATATAGTCTATTCATAGACACCCCCAAAGCACACCATTGTTGAAGCCTTGAAGGCACTGGCAGCCCCACGATCGGATCCGCTTCCCCTCTGTGCCCGCTGCTGGACACTGTCAGCTGAGCTCAGCTGCCTCTCTCTGCCTGTCGCCACCACTGCCCGCCTCACAGTCTCTCTTCTGGCCCCAGCTACTACCGGGTGGGGAGCGCACAGATCCCTGTCCCAGCAGCCATGTTATGTGACACACTGTGGCAGTGCAATGCCAACCAGAGCCATGATAGAGTGCCTGCTGCCTGTGAGTTATGATGCCATCCATTATGCCAGAGAGACAGACACATTTAGTCTATTCATAGACACCCCCAAAGCACACCGGTGTTGAAGCCTTGAAGGCACTGGCAGCCCCACGATCGGATCCGCTTCCCCTCTGTGCCCACTGCTGGACACTGTCAGCTGAGCTCAGCTGCCTCTCTCTGCCTGTCGCCACCACTGCCCGCCTCACAGCCTCCCTTCAGGCCCCAGCTACTACCGGGTGGGGAGCGGAACTGAGCAGAGGAAGATTACTCCGCTGGGGAAGGCAAGGAGGTAGGCAGGTAGGCGACTGGCCGGGACTTGAGCTAAGGCAGAAGAACATGCGAGCGGGAATTATACCCCCCCCCAAGCTAGTAGGAGAGGCAGAGCGGGGGGTGTAATTCAGATTTTTTTTTTTTAAATTCTGCACTGACTGTCTTTGAAATTGTTTGGGCCCCTGTTAAAAATCGAATCAGGGGACAAAACCGGGGACAGATTTGGTCTGGGGACAGTGTCCTCCATCCGGGCACTGTCCCCTGAAACGTCTGGTCATCCTAGTCTAAGAACAACGAAAGCCACAAACCGTGCCAATCCTATTGTGGGAGAGAGGTCAGAAGTAGAGTTGAGCGAACACCTGGACGTTCGGGTTCGGAGGGTCCGAACAAACTTTTCAAAAAAGTCCGGGTTTGGCACAGAACGTTGCCCAAACGTTATCCCGGACCCCGAACCCCATTGAAGTCAATGGGGACCTGAACTTTTAGGCACAAAAATGGCTGTAACAAAGTCCTGGCAAGTGCTAGAGGTCTGCAAAAGGAAGTAAAATGTGGGTAAGAGTAGGGCAAGTGCCCTACAAAAAAATGGGGATAGGGAAAATAAATTAAAATCCAATAAACTAGGAGATGATTTTTGAACAATAATGTGTCACTTACAGCTGCAGCTAGAACCTGGCCCTTTAGAACTAGGAGATGATTTTTGAACAATAATCTGTCCCTCTAAGCAGAAGCCTCTGCCTAGTGCAGTCAGATCGCTCAAAGCAGCAGTATGTGAAATCTCAAATTCCTCCAACAATATGATCGTTGTGCACGATCGTAGCGATCGTTGTGTTATGCAGAGTTTGATCTGCAATCTGTCACTCAAAGCAGCGGTATGTGAAATCTAAAATTTCTGCAATCTGTCCCTCAGAGCAACAGTAGTAATCTCAGGATGCAGGATCAGATGTTAAAATGTCTGCAATCTCTCCCTCACAAAAACGCCGGCAGCATCCTCTCCCTACACTAACCCAAGAGCATGTGACATGCAGCGCTACGTGACTCCAGCTCATATAGAGGCTGGGTCACATGATGCACTGGCCAATCACAGCCATGCCATTAGTAGGCATGGCTGTGATGGCTTCTAAGGGCAAACCAGTGAACCGCTTGTTGATTGGCTGCCCTGCAGCTATTAAACATGCGTGATCAACTACCAGAACCCAGAACCCGAACGTTTTTTGAAATGTCCGTGTTCGGGTCCGGGCCCCAGACACCCGAAAGTTCGGTACGGACCCGAACGTTACAGTCCAGGTTCGCTCAACACTAGTCAGAAGGAATGAATCTGAGCTGTGATCCCGACGGCATAGCAGCTATAAACGATAATTATATAGCACATCTGATATGTGGTATAGAGGCAGCAGGAAACCAACATTCTAGCATAGGCCATTCAAATAATAACTGTACCTAGTCCGGGACGCGGGCTCTCAAGTTGCATGAGAATAACCCACTCCCCGGACAGTAATACTATTGCACCAAAGAGGCAGCACCTTAACTAAGGAGGTAGAAACAGGAGAACTGCAAACCTGGGGTGAACTGAACAGGTAAAGCAGTCAGGACTACTGCTGCTCAGTCCAATACCAGTATCGCGGTTACCTTATTAGCTCATTGGAGCAAATAGCAATGAGTCTCCATGTATATCACCTAAGCAGTGGATGCTGATCTAGACCTTGGGCATCTCCGACCCTAAGAAAGAGGGCCAGATCCCGGGAGCCGCTGACTAGGGTTGCCACCTTTTCTTCAAGCCAAACCCGTACACTTTAGCGGCGCATGCCAATTTATTTTAAGGGGATTGTGGACTGTGGTGTAAGGGGGTTTCTGCTCACCAAAGCTCCCACTTACTTTAGAGTTCCCAGCATTTCCCCTAAAATCAGGGTTCCCAAAGCCCCCCTTACATCAGAGTCCACAGGGCACCCCTTATATCTGAGTCCCCCTTATCTTAATGTACTCACTCGCTCAGAGGCAGGAGAGAGAGAGTGAGAGAAGTAACTCTGAAAATGTTGGTTTTTGATTAATTAATTCATTAATTAATTAATTTACTGATGGCGGATGGCAGCTCTGGGGACCCTGATGTGAGGAGGGGTATTCTTGGGATCCTAATGCAAGGGATGGAGACTCTGGGGACCCTGATGTAAAGGGGGATGACTCTGGGGACCTTGATGTAAAAAGGGTGGATTGAGGGACCATGATATAAGGGGGGTGGGACCCTGATAAATGCAGTGGCTCTGGAGGGACCCTGATGAATGCTGTAGCTTTGGAGACCCTCATGTAAGGGGAGCTCTGGGGACCCTGATGTAAGGGGGGAGGGTGAGTCTGTGATATAAATGGGATAGATTTGGGGACCCTGATGTAAGAGGGGGTGGAGGACAGCTCTGGGGACCCTGATGTGGGGAGGGGGACTCTGTGGATCCTGATGAAAGGGGAGTGACCCTGGGGACCCTGATGTAAGGAAGGGGGATTGGAAAGCCTGATTTAAGTGAGTGACTCTGGGGACCATGATGTAAGGGGGGTCTCCGGAAACCATGCTGTAAAGTGGATGATTATGGGGACCCTGATGTAAGTAGAAGACTCTGGGAAACCCTGATGTAAGAGGAGACTCTTGGGGCCCTGAAGTAAGTAGGAGGGGGGACCCTGACATATGAAGGGGATTCTGGCGGCCCTGTTTAATGGAGTGACTCTGGGGCCCTGATGTAGGGTGGGGGCTCTGGGGACCCTGATGAAAGAAGGGGTGACTCTTGGAACCCTGATGTAAGGAGCAGTGTTCTGGGAACCCTGATTTAATGGAGTGACTCTGGGAACCCTGGTGTAGGAGGAGGAGGAGACTCTTGGGGCCCTGAAGTAAGTAGGAGGGGGGACCCTGACATATGAAGGGGATTCTGGCGGCCCTGTTTAATTGAGTGACTCTGGGGCCCTGATGTAGGATGGGGGCTCTGATGAAAGAGGGTGACTCTTGGAACCCTGATGTAAGGAGCAGTGTTCTGGGAACCCTGATTTAATGGAGTGACTCTGGGAACCCTGATGTAGGGTGGGGGCTCTGGGGACCCCGATGAAAGAGGGGTGACTCTTGGAACCCTGATGTAAGGAGCAGTGCTCTGGGAACCCTGATTTAATGGAGTAACTCTGGGAACCCTGATGTAGGAGGATGAGACTCTTGGGGCCCTGAAGTAAGTAGGAGGGGGGACCCTGACAAATGAGGGGGATTCTGGCGGCCCTGATTTAATGGAGTGACTCTGGGGCCCTGATGTAGGGTGGGGGCTCTGGCGACCCTGATGAAAGAGGAGTGAGTCTTGGAACCCTGATGTAAGGAGCAGGGTTCTGGGAACCCTGATTTAATGGAGTGACTCTGGGAGCCCTGATGTAGGAGGAGGAGGAGACTCTTGGGGCCCTGAAGTAAGTAGGAGGGGGGACCCTGACATATGAAGGGGATTCTGGCGGCCCTGTTTAATTGAGTGACTCTGGGGCCCTGATGTAGGGTGGGGGCTCTGATGAAAGAGGGTGACTCTTGGAACCCTGATGTAAGGAACAGTGTTCTGGGAACCCTGATTTAATGGAGTGACTCTGGGAACCCTGATGTACGGTGGGGGCTCTGGGGACCCTGATGAAAGAGGGTGACTCTTGGAACCCTGATGTAAGGAGCAGTGTTCTGGGAACCCTGATTTAATGGAGTGACTCTGGGAACCCTGATGTAGGGTGGGGGCTCTGGGGACCCCGATGAAAGAGGGGTGACCCTTGGAACCCTGATGTAAGGAGCAGTGCTCTGGGAACCCTGATTTAATGGAGTAACTCTGGGAACCCTGATGTAGGAGGATGAGACTCTTGGGGCCCTGAAGTAAGTAGGAGGGGGGACCCTGACAAATGAGGGGGATTCTGGCGGCCCTGATTTAATGGAGTGACTCTGGGGCCCTGATGTAGGGTGGGGGCTCTGGCGACCCTGATGAAAGAGGAGTGAGTCTTGGAACCCTGATGTAAGGAGCAGGGTTCTGGGAACCCTAATTTAATGGAGTGACTCTGGGAGCCCTGATGTAGGGTGGGGGCTCTGGGGACCCTGATGAAAGAGGGGTGACTCTTGGAACCCTGATGTAAGGAGCTCTGGGAACCCTGATTTAATGGAGTAACTCTGGGAACCCTGATGTAGGAGGAGGAGACTTTTGGGGCCCTGAAGTAGGTAGGTGGGGGGACCCTGACATATGAGGGGGATTCTGGCGGCCCTCATTTAATGGAGTGACTCTGGGGCCCTGATGTAGGGTGGGGGCTCTGGCGACCCTGATGAAAGAGGAGTGAGTCTTGGAACCCTGATGTAAGGAGCAGTGCTCTGGGAACCCTGATTTAATGGAGTAACTCTGGGAACCCTGATGTAGGAGGAGGAGACTCTTGGGGCCCTGAAGTAGGTAGGAGGGGGGACCCTGACATATGAGGGGGATTCTGGCGGCCCTGATTTAATGGAGTGACTCTGGGGCCCTGATGTAGGGTGGGGGCTCTGGCGACCCTGATGAAAGAGGAGTGAGTCTTGGAACCCTGATATAAGGAGTAGGGTTCTGGGAACCATAATTTAATGGAGTGACTCTGGGAGCCCTGATGTAGGGTGGGGGGCTCTGGGGACCCTGGTTAAAGGGGGATGACTTTGGGAACCCTGATGTAAATTGGGTGATTTTGGGGACCCTGATGTAAGGGGATGGCTCTGAAGACTTTGATGTAAATGGGGTAGCTCTGGGGACTCTGATGTAAGGGGTACGTTGATGGGGATTCATGATGTAAGGGGGAATCTGATGTGAACAGTTGGAATGCACAAAGGGGATAAAGTTGGCTTATAAACCAAGGGGGATGTCTAATCACTGGTTGGTTACTAGGGGTGGACTCGGGAGTGTCACAGGTCTTGGAAAGCAACATGGGAAGGTTTTTTTTTATCATGTGTAGAGAGTTCTTTTCATTCAACTTTTGCCAACAAATGAATAGCTAACTGCAACATGGATTCGGTAAAGTGGAGTGGAGATGACCCCATCTATAAGGATATACAGTCCATCCACACACAGCACAAGGCCGTGGTCACACTACCAGACGTTTCTCGGGGCAGCAGTGTCTCTGAGCTCCACAAGATGGCGACCTTACTTCTACCCAGACAGGAAGTCTCTATGGAAGACAGGAAGTGATGTCAGCTACAGACAGGAAGTGATGTCAGGAACAGACAGGAAGTTCTGGGCGAGAGGCGAGGTAAGAAGAAGCAGAGAGGAGACATTGCTGGAAGTGGCAACAGAGGAGGTAATAAGATCTTTATTTGATCGTAGTTCTCATCGTTGCCTATTATTTGGAACCAAATTTCTCTGTCCATCGTTCCCCTTTAAATGCCCCTCTTTTCAGGCTGATGTGCACGCAATATTCTATTTATCCGCCCAAAGTCTTTCTATCGCTCTGTATTTCATCAGATTTTAGATTATTTCACGTATTGAACTGAAAATACTAGAATATAAGCAAAAAGACTTGACCAAACGTCAATCCCAAATGAAAGTTTTCCCTTTAAAGGTAAATTCTTACCTCTCTGAACGGAGCTCCAAAGCCGGCTGAAGTCTTCTTCAGAAACCGACACGACCGGGGAGTGCCGATCTCCTGGTCCAACACAGAGAACTTATTTTTAATATTCATCTCCTGTTGACTTCAACTGAATTTGCATTAACGTTTGCATCTTAATATTTTGAAACCAATACAGTCTAGAAAATTCTCCGCTATTCATCTACAGAGAAACCCACATAGGTCACATGAATAAGGATGGAGGAGAATCTGAGCAACATGACTGGAAAGATACTAAACTTCACTGTGGAGATCATCTGCCTGCTGACCGGAGAGGTGAGGAGGATTCTGGGAGGTCACATGACATCACTCTTATCTCTATTAATAAAACACAGACCTGACCGGAGAGGTGAGGGGGATTCTGGGAAGTCACATGACATCACTCTTATCTCTATTAATAAAACACAGACCTCATCGGAGAGGTGAGGAGGATTCTGGGAGGTCACATGACATCACTCTTATCTCTATTAATAAAGCACAGACCTGACCGGAGAGGTGAGGGGGATTCTGGGAGGTCACATGACATCACTCTTATCTCTATTAATAAAACACAGACCTGACCAGAGAGGTGAGGAGGATTCTGGGAGGTCACATGACATCACTCTTATCTCTATTAATAAAACACAGACCTGACCGGAGAGGTGAGGGGGATTCTGGGAGTCTAACATGATATTCCTATTGGTTTTCCAATACAGAAATTTTCTCTTCTGAAGTCAGGTGATCAAATGATCTTCGCATGTGACTCCCTAAAACCTAAGAGACACAACATGGAGAAGATTGTAGAAGTCACCAAGAAGATGATGGAGCTGCTGACAGGAGAGGTGAGCGGTGCTGGGAATTCTGGGACATTATCCAGTAACAGACAAGGGATGTGTCTGGATGGTGACTGTATCATTGTGTGTGTCAGGTTCCTATAAGGTGTCAGGATGTCACTGTCTATTTCTCCATGGAGGAGTGGGAGTATTTAGAAGGACACAAGGATCTCTACAAGGACGTCATGATGGACACACATGAAGAGGATGACCACGTACAACATGATCAGGTAGATGATTGACAATTATTGGTATTTAGGATTTTTATACAAGCATATGTGTTACAATGAATTTTGCCTTATATAATCCGAATGGAAACATCAAGGATATAAATAATGGTGTTCAAGAAGAGAATGAAGAAGAGGAGGATTGTGTGGTGGAGGAACCTTTAGATGGACACAAGGATATGATGGAGCCACCTAGTAACAGGAACCCACCAGAGAGATGTCCCCGTCCTCTGTATTCCCGGGATTCCACACAGGAAGGTCACCCCATCCCTCACCATCATCAGGTAGATGAGGAACAATTATTGGTAGTTATGATTTCTACACAAGAATGTTTGTTACAGTTAATCTCTTATTTAATATTCAGAGTGGAAACCTCGGGGATAATAATATTGTTGTTAAAGAAGAGTATAAAGAGGCAGATGCAGGGTATGGAGTGATGAATGAGTTTTCAGAAGAACACAAGAATATTATGGAGACTCCTAGTAACAGAGACCCACCAGAGAGATGTCCCCGTCCTCTGTATTTCCGGGATTCCACACAGGAAGGTCACCCCATCCCTCACCATCATCAGGTAGATGAGGAACAATCACTGATAGTATCATTAGGATCTGTACATTATCTGCATTGTTACCATTGATGCCATTTTTATTCTATATTCAGAGTGGAAACCTGAGTGTTCCTGATGTTCAAGAAGAGATAAAAGAGGAGTATGATGAGGACGGAGTGATGGAGGAGTCGGAGTTTCTCAAATACCTGTTTGATAACAACATGGTGGAGTCATTCTGCTTCAGCAGTCCACCAGAGAGATGTCCCCGTCCTCTGTATTCCTGGGATTCCACACAGGAAGATCACAGCTACGCAAGACTTTATCAGGTAGATGATGAATGATATTTGGTAGTTGTGATTTATACACAAGCGTGTTTCCTACAATGAATGTAGTAGAAGAACCCAGACCACTGTGTGCTTGGAAATATCATCTGAGTCTATTTAATCCATATAGGTGGTAAAACGCGGAAAGTGCTGAATAGTTTCCATTTCAGGATATATATATTTGTACCATTTTGATCATTAATGCAAAGAAACGGATTCACATATGACACACGCCTCATTAATATCAGTCCAAACCACTTATCTTACCCACTGGATCTCCAAAACTCTACATTTCCAGAGTAATGTCTCATTATTCGGCCATAACAGGCTCACTTGGAGCAAGAGTCTCTCTTACTAGTTCCCACATAACAAACTATACCTTTCACACATCCACAAATTCTTCTTTGTTGACTCCCATTAAGGTTGGAGGACCTGAGGGCAACAAGACCATGACCACCAGGCCTGTAGCCCTCACTGTTGGGTTCAGAAGATTCCCCAACAAGGTTGGCGAACCTGTGGGCAACAACTACCAGGCCTGTAGCCCTGACTGTTGGGTTCAGAAGATTCCCCAACAAGGTTAGAGGAGGTGAGGGCAACAGACCATGACCACCAGGCCTGTAGCCCTGACTGTTGGGTTCAGAAGATTCCCCAACAAGGTTGGAAAACCTGTGGGCAACAAGACAATGACCACCAGGCCTGTAGCCCTCACTGTTGGGTTCAGAAGATTCTTAACAAGGATGGCAAACCTGTGGGCAACAAGACCATGACCAGCAGGCCTGTAACCCTGACTGTTGGGTTCAGTAGATGCCCAACAAGGTTTAAGAAGCTGACAGCAACAAGACCATGAGCACCAGGCCTGTAGCCCTGACTGTTGGGTTCAGAAGATTCCCAACAAGGATGGCGAACCTGTGGGCAACAAGACCATGACCACCAGGCCTGTAGTCCTGACTGCTCGGTTCAGAAAATTCCCAACAAGGTTGGCGAATCTGTGGGCAACAAGACCATAACCACCAGGCCTGTAGCCCTGACTGTTGGGTTCAGAAGATTCCCAACAAGGTTGCAGAACATGTGGGTCAGTTGAAGCTTTTTTCAAGGCCCTGGGTTTACTCTATGCTGACGGTGCCCTCTCAACCTCTCCAGGAGGAGTAGCCCATGCAAATTGGCGCTACTCATGTATCCTCTGGGGAAAAGGCTAGAAGAAGATCTCAGGGACTCTGCTTATACTGCGGCAACCGCGGCCACTTTTTCGCTAGCTGCCCCAATAAGCCGGGAAATGCCAAGAGTCTAGTGCAGGTGGGGTCTGCTTCTGTAGACTATACAGTACCAGGTTCCCACCCAGATAAGCTATTTATTCATGCCTGAGTTTTGCCAGGTTTTCTCATCACCTCTCTGCTTTCATCCTTTCTGGTGCTGCTAGCATTTTCATTGATAGGGACCTAGCTTCTCTGCCTTTTGGCTAAGACCATGTGTAATATCGGTTCTTATTAGCTGTTAGGGAAAGAACCCTGACTCCTTTGGCCAGTTTGGGTGGTCAGTTAGTATCTCCCTGTTGTAACTAGGTGAGAACGGTGGGGGTGGTTGGAACGGCCTTTTTCCTTCCGGGTTGAATCCGGCCTTGTGCACAAGGCTTGTCCCCAGTTGTAGGCAAGGCTCTCCCTAAGATCTCTAAATTCTGATACGTTCCTGGTAGGGATGGAGAGGCACTGGTCTGGCGGAAGACCAGGCTGTGAAGGAAGCCCGTGGTGTATGTGCCCCTGGGGTGGCAATGCAGGGGTGCTGTAAATATTACAGGTGGGGATGCTCCTCTTGAGTTTTTCTGGCACCGAGATCACTGCACCATATACTGTACACACTTTCCCCACTTTTATATATATGTGTGTGTGTGTTTTGTTACTTGCACTGTGTGCTTTCTCACACCAATTAGTAGGGTGTTGGTCCTCGGGCCTACCCTGAAAGTCTTGGGGAGGGTACGTGGCCTTCTGGTCTGGTCCTCCCTCTCTCATGGGGTCTCCCTTAGGGGGGAGCCCCACCTAGTATTTGGGGTTGGTCTGTTTCAGCAGACCTCCCAGAGAACGGGGTCCGTCTGTTTTTGGCCAGTGACTATCTCAGTCCCTGTCAGTAGCCTTGTGCTCTGGGGGATCAGGGTAAGGGTCCTTCCTCTTCTGAGGTGGACCGTGTGTTTTTGTGTTCTCACTTTTGTGTGTGCACTTTTTTTTTTTTTACACCGGTGTTCAGCTCGGGTTTGTTTCACGACACCACAGGACTTTAAAAACAAAAGATAGGGACCTAGCACTCCGTCCAGTGGTGTATTTTGGATGTGTGCTGCCCTAGTCAAAGCTAAAATTGGGCCCCCCATCTAAATTTGTCCCCCCTCAGCCGCAGTATACCGTTCTTGTCTCTGGGTCTGACGGGGAAGCTGCAGCCATTCACAGTGAACAGCTGCGGCTTCTTCATCAGACCCGGAGACATGATTCATCCAAGTGCCACATATGTGGTCAGTGGGGCAGATGATGGGGTAAGCGGGACATAGGACTGGGTCAGCGGGATAGTGGATGAGGCTGTACTGATGTCACTGATGAGGCACTGATGAAGCGAAACTGATATGCGTTACTGATGGGCACTGATAGGCAGCACTAAAAGGTGGCACTGATGAGGAGGCTCTAATTAGCAGCATATGTGGCACTGATTGGCAGCATTGATGGACACTGATTGGCACTAATAGGCGGCACTGATATGTGCCACTGGCAGCATTGATGGGCACTGATTGGCACAAATGGGCAGCACTGATTGGCAGCATTGATGGGCACTGATTGCCACTAATATGCAGCACTGATATGTGGGACTGATTGGCAGCATTGATGGGCACTGATTGGCACTAAAAGGCGGCACTGATTGGCGGCATTGATGGGCACTGATTGCCACTAATAGGCGGCACTGATATGTGGCATTGATTGGCAGCATTTATGGGCACTGATTGCCACTAATATGCGGCACTGATATGTGGGACTGATTGGCAGCATTGATGGGCACTGATTGGCACTTATAGGTGGCACTGATTGGCACCATTGATGGGCACTGATTGCCACTAATAGGCGGCACTGATATGTGGCATTGATTGGCAGCATTGATGGGCACTGATTGCCACTAATATGCGGCACTGATATATGGCACTGATTGGCAGCATTGATGGGCACTGATTGGCACTAATAGGCGGCACTGATATGTGACACTGGCAGCATTGATGGGCACTGATTGGCACTAATAGGCAGCACTGATTGGCAGCATTGATGGGCACTGATTGGCACTAATAGGCGGCACAGATATGTGGCACTGATGAGGTACTGATTGGCAACACTGATAGGCAGCACTGATGGGCACTGTTGGGGCTGTACTGAAGCTCAGTGCCCTGATTATCAGAGTAGATGTCCCCTTTCACACTGGTTGGTTATTGGCTCTCTCCTCACACTATGCGTCAGGAAAGAAATGTTGATAACCGGCAAGTATGTTTACATCGTGATCAGTTGTGATTGGACACAGCTGATCACATGTTAAAGAGCCACTGTGATTGGTTCTTTACCCCAATCTGTGATCAGCTGTGTCCGCAGGATACATCGATCAAAGAGTGTACCGGGTGCGTGCCACAGCGGGTGCACGGTTCTGAAAGGATGTCAATAGACGACCCCCCCAGAACTGGACGACCGTGCTGTAGCCGTCATTCGGTCACCTGGGAAAATGCTGCCCAAGGCAAACGCCTTGTTTGCCTTGCGGTAGATGCACCCCTGACTCTGTATACAGATTCCCATGACTAATGTGCACAGACCCTTTTCAGTCTTAGCTGTTGATAACTCTCCCTTGTCCATGGGCCTGGTCACCTTATGCACTGTACCTTAGGGTACCTTAGACTCTGACCATTTGGGCAATTTCTTAGGGAGACAATCCGCTTCTACTTGATCACATCTC
Source organism: Glandirana rugosa (assembly GCA_018402905.1). Lineage (NCBI taxonomy): Eukaryota > Metazoa > Chordata > Amphibia > Anura > Ranidae > Glandirana > Glandirana rugosa. The sequence goes on along the minus strand of BLSH010534823.1, from coordinate 743,635 downwards.
CTGCCTATCCACTTTTCTTAGGTTATCCTTGGTTTAGACACCATAACCCATACATAGATTGGTCTACAGGGGAGATTACGTCCTGATCCCAGACCTGCAAACAGATACCAGGAGCTTGGTTTTGGCAGATCACGGATCTGGTGGACAGATTACTGGGAGGAGCTGGGGAAGACCCGGCTGTCACGGTGTACGTTGGCACCAATGACAAAGTCAGAGGAAGATGGAGTGTCCTTAAAATGGTTTTAGGGACTTAGGAGCAAAATTGAGGACTAGGACCTCCAAGGTCGTATTCTCTTAAATACTACCAGTACCTCGAGCCACACCAGAGAGGCAGCGGGAGATTAGGGAAGTTAACAAGTGGCTGAGGAGCTGGTGTAGCAAGGAGGGTTTCAGAAGAACTCGCATGACTTCTGAATCAGTTACCAGCTCTTTAGCAGGAAAGGACTTGCATCTTAATGGGAAAGGTGTAGATCAGCTGGGAGCGAAGATGGCCAACAAGTTAGAGGGGCTTTTAAACTAGGCGACAGGGGGGGGATCCAGATGTAGAGATAGCCAGAGTGGAACAAATTTCAGAGGGTAGCATTCGGGGCATTAGTGGTAGGTTGAATAAAGCACTTAGAGGAGGTGGCATATGGCCGGACAAAACTACGTGGCTTGTTCACTAATGCCAGGAGTCTGGGGGAAAAGATGGGAGAACTAGAGATGCTATTGTATGAGGGAGATTTAGATTTTGTGGGAATTTCAGAGACTTGGTTCAACAGTTCTCATGATTGGCTAGCAACCATTCAAGGGTATTCCCTATATCGCAGAGATAGGAAGGGTAAAAAGGGGGAGGGGTATGCCTGTATATCAAAAATGATGTACAAGTAAATGTGAGGGATGACATCACTAATGGAGCAAGGGAGGAGGTGGAATCCCTATGGGTAGAACTGCAAAGGGAGGATACCAGGGGGAAAGTAATACTGGAAATATGTTTTAGGCCCCCCAACCAGAGGGAAAAGCAAGAGGCAGACCTCCTATCACAGTTTGGAATGGCGGCAAGTATGGGAAGTGTCATTCGATGTCCCTCGGTCATCTCTATGGCTCTCGGAGGCCCGGGCGCACGCCGTGACGTCACTTCCGGGTCTCCGAAGTAAACAACAGCCGTTAAAGGGGAAGGAAAGGCTGAGATCGTCTGTTTTTTTTTTCTGATCTCAGCCTTTCCAGCCTGGAGAATAGATGTAGGGTCTTATAGACCCTGCATCTGTCCATAAAGAGGACCTGTCACACACTTTTCCTATTACAAGGGATGTTTACATTCCTTGTAATAGGAATAAAAGTGATCAAAAAAATAAAAATAAAGTGAAAGTGTCAAAATAAAAAAATAAAAGTAAAATAAGAAATAAAAAAAAAAAAAAAAAATTTAAAGCGTCCCGTCCCCGCGAGCTCGCGCACAATAGCGAACGCATACGCAAGTCGCGCCCACATATGTAAACGGGTCCAAATCACACATGTGAGGTATCGCCGCGTGCGTTAGAGAGAGCAATAATTCTAGCCCAAGACCTCCTCTGTAACTCAAAAAACCTAACCTGTAAAAATTTTTAAACATCGCCTATGGAGATTTTTAAGTACCAAAGTTCGGCGCCATTTCACGAGTTTGCGCAATTTTAAAATGTGACATGTTGGGTATCTATTTACTCGGCGTAACATCATCTTTCACATTATGAAAAAAAATTGGGCTAACTTTACTGTTTTGTTTTTTTTTAATTCATGAAACTGTTTTTTTTCCAAAAAAAAGCGTTCGAAAAATCGCTGCGCAAATACCGCATGACATAAAAAGTTGCAACAACCTCCATTTTATTCCCTAGAAGCTTTGCTAAAAAACCATATATAATGTTTGGGGGTTCTGAGTAATTTTCTAGCAAAAAAATGATGATTTATACATGAAGGAGAGGAGTGCCAGAAATGGCTCGGATGCGAAGTGGTTAAATAAGGGTATTAGCCAGTGCATCCAAATGGGAAATACATATTAAAAGCGCTAATAAAAGTCCTGGGTGGCTTAACTCCAAAGTAAAAATGCTTATAAAAGCAAAGGAGAAGGCCTTCAAAAAATACAAGGCTGAGGGGTCACCGTCAGCATTCCAACTTTACAAGGAATGCAATAGGAAATGTAAGAGTGCAATCAGGGTGACTAAGATAGAACACGAAAGGCACATAGTGGAGGAAAGCAAGAAAAATCCCAAGAAATTATATAGTATATAAATAGTAAGAGAGGGGGGTCAGATCATGTTGGCCGCGTAAGGAATGATAAAGGGAATCTGCTTACAAAGGATGGAGAGATGGCAGAGGTTCAGAAATTATTCTTCTCCTCAGTCTTCACGAGGGAAAAGGGGGCTTCAGTAACCAAAGCTATAATGTTTATCCTCACGGCACGTCACAGGAGGCAACGTCATGGCTCACAGAGGATAGAATTAGGAATAGACTTTAAAAATGTAACATTAATAAATCACCAGGACCAGATGGTTTGCACCCGAAGGTCCTCAAGGAACTCGGTGAAGTAATTGCCAGACCATTGTTCCTAATTTTTACGAGCAGTCTACTGACTGGTATGGTGCCAGCTGATTGGAGGAAAGCCAATGTAGCATCATTATTTAAAAAGGGACCAAGATATATCCCTGGGAACTACAGACCAGTTAGCCTAACATCAATAGTATGCAAGCTCTTGGAGGGAATGCTAAGGGATTACATACAGGATTTTTGTAGCAAAAACAGTATCATTAGCGGTAATCAGCATGGATTCATGAAAAATCATTTTTGCCAAACCAATCTATTAACCTTCTATGAGGAGGAGAGCTGCCATCTAGATAAAGGAAGGCCTGTAGAAGTGGTGTATCTGGATTTTGCAGAGGCATTTGATACAGTTCCCCACAAACGCTTACTGTACAAACTAAGGTCTGTCAGCATGGACCAAAGGGTGGGTACCTGGATTGAAAACTGGCTACATGGGTGAGTCCAGAGGGTGGTGATGGGGAGTACTCGGAATGGTCCGGTGTGGAAAGTGGGGTCCCCCAGGGTTCTGTCCTGGGACCAATCCTATTTAATTTATTCATAAACGATCTGGAGGATGAGGTAAGCAGGTCAATCTCAGTATTTGCGGACAATACGAAGTCATGCAGGGCAATAAATTCTCTGCAGGATGCGGAAACCTTGCAAGAAGATCTGGACAAATGAATGGGGTGGGCAACTGCATGGCAAATGAGGTTTAATGTAGAAAAATGTAAAATAATGCATTTGGGTGCCAAAAATATGAATGCAAACTACTCACTAGGGGGGAGAGCCTCTGGGGGAATCTAGGATGGAAAAGGACCTGGGGGTCCTAGTAGATGACAGGCTCAGCAATGGCATGCCAAGCTGCTGCAAGCACAGCCAGCAGAATATTGGCATGCATTAAAGAGGGGGATTAACTCCAGAGATAAAACGATAATTCTCCCACTCTACAAGACTCTGGTCCGGCTGCACCTGGAGTATGCCATCCAATTCTGGTCACCAGTCCTCAAGAGGGATGTGCTGGAACTGGAGAGGGTCCAGAGAAGGGCCACAAAGCTAATTAAGGGAGGAAAGATTACGAAAACTGAACTTATTCTCTCTGGAGAAGAGACGTTTGAGAGGGGATATGATTTCAATGTACAAATACCGGAATGGTGACCCCACAATAGGAATAAATCTTTTCCGTGCAAGGAAACATAAAAAGATACTCGGTCATTTACTAAAATTAGAAGAAAGGCGGTTTAACCTTAGACTGCGTAGAGGGTTCTTTACTGTAAGAGCAGTGAGGATGTGGAATTCCCTTCCACAAGCAGTGGTTTCAGCAGGGAGCATCGATAATTTAAAAAACTATTGGATAGGGACCACAACATTGAGGGATATAGAATGTAATATTGAATCTAAAGCACACACACAGGTTGGACTTGATGGACTTGTGTCTTTTTTCAACCTCAAACTATGTAACTTAATTAAAACTGCTCACCAGTTGCCCATTTGTAACTCTTGTGTGGCCAGTACCAATCATGTGCCTTTATTACAGTCCTATTCAAACCTGCTTTTTCATATTTCAGACTTTCAGTAACCTGGCCTCACCCTACTGCAACTACATCTGCTCAAACCTATCTTGGAAGTTCCATCCATTCTTTGGATAGACTGCCTTATTCTTCCAGGTTGGGCCTTCAACCTTTTCTTCAAGCCTCTCTGCATCCAGCTTGTGTTCCAGTTATCCATCTTGACTCCTGTGACATGTCACCTGCTAACCAGCCTGACCTCGCTGATCCCCTGACCTTTGCCCAGCCTGATGCTCCTGTGCTGGATGTCCAGCTTGTCTGTAATGGTTCAGGGGCTCCTCCCCGGAGGGGGATGGTAGTGTCAGGAGTGCGTAAACCCTCCTGTTCTTTAACAGATCCTGGTCTCATTCCAGCATCCTGGTTTTGGTTGTGATACATTCTCTCTGCCTGTCCACCTGCAAGGTGAGTGCTTTGTGCCTTTATACATATTTAGAGCTTTGTCATCATGGTGCGCATTTTCTTTCCTTCTGTCATATTCATTGGTTAATTTCCCTTGGACATAATCTAACGTTAGTTCCTGCTCAGGCTTCAGAGGAGCAGGGCAACAATATGGTTATCTCTGATGTCCTCTCCAATGGCACGCAGCTGCTCTATGATCTCTAGCATAGCTTTCACATGATCACACATTTGCTGGCCTTCTTCTAGTCTCAATTTATAAAGCTTTCGTAGCAAGAACAGTTTTCTGTTTAGACTTGAACGCTCATGCAGTTTCTGTAATGAATTCCACATACCTTTGGCCGTTTTCTCTGTTCTTATGTGGATAAGCTGGTCATCTTACACTAGTAAGCTTATAGTTGCTTTTGCCTGTCTATCCCAGTCCTCCGTCTCTCCATTTGTGGGTCTGTCTTTGTTCAGCACTTGCCACAAGTCATCCTTATTCAAAAGCATTTCTAGCTTGAATTTCCATAGCTAGTAATTTGCATTATTCAGCTTTACGATTGCAAACTTCACATCTGAACTGCTTGCCATCTTTCAGTATCTTTGCATACAGTACTCACAGACTCGCTGTACTCACTGAGTTGCAGAATTCTCTTTCCAGTGCCCTGGGTGCCTGCTGGGTGTGCTGGGCCTATAACCTATTGTGAATAATATTGACATAAGCAACTGGAAGCTTCCTCCATGACAGCAAAGGTGTCTACTGCATACAAGAAGCTTCCAGATGCTTATATCAATACTCTGCACAATAAGTATCTGGGTGGAGACCAAATCTGATTTAAGCCAGCCAAGCCTGCAGTCTCATGCTTGTGTAATCCATGTTCAAGGCTCCATGTTTGTCTGCCCTGCTCTGTTAGATTGGATTCCCTCACAGACGACCTCGGATCGGATATTGACTATTCTCTGAACTCTACCTGCCTTTTGACTATGGATTTTGACCCTAGCTATTCTGAACTTTGCTTGCCTTGTACCTGGACTGCCATTGAACAGCTCTGCCTGTCTGTCAACCCCAAGTACCTGTTTGCTTTGCTCAGTTTGCACCTGCCCCGGCACTATAGCATTGTGTATAAGTCCTGGGGGCAACCAAGTACAGGTAGGCCTGCTTGCCTTTAAGGAAAAGGGGCATGCTAAAGGTGAAGAAAACAGAAGCCAGCTACAGTTTGTGACCACCTGCTTTAGGGGTAAGCGTGACACTGTGTCCTTCAATGGACAATGGGCCTACCGCTGGCTGTTGTCCACCCCCTCATTAGAATGATTGTATCAGAATTCCTGTGTCCCCCAATGGACAAGAAATAAAGTTATCTTTTCATACTTACCATGAAACCTGATTCTTGGAATCCATTGACTGCCACAGGTCCCAAAACGTTGTGTTTTTTTGCTCTTGGTACTGATTTTCCACAAAACTAAGGCATACTCAATAGAGGAGAGGTTATATGGGGGATTGCTTACAATTATTCTGTTTACAAATGTCTCAACCTCCAGTAAGCTGCAGCATAACCTGACTGTTTTTGAAAACACTAAGTATGAAAATCTTTTCTTTTGCTGCCATTCTGTTGGTTTAGGGTGAAGATCTGATGAACATGAAAGTTGAGGGTGAAGTAGAAGAGACGGATGTGAGGGATGATCAGCAATATACGGAGGAGGCTGGAATGAGGAGGACATTCATAGAGGAGGACTCTCCTACAGAGATCAGCACAGGTGACCCATAATATATTCTTCTCTTATCTCTGCTCTGTTACTGCTCACTGATTGGTCAAGAGTAGGGTGGGAACTAAGCTATAGGAGCCTAGGCCTATGGTCACTTGTTCTATGGTAAAGGGTCTGCAAGTCTGAACTTTGACCCTCTTGTTTATCAGAGGTCACATGACCCAGTGCCTAGGCTTGTGGTTGTGTAAAGAGCATGGACCTCCCAGCCCCCATTGGTTGCGGCTCTTCTGACAAGGCTGTGTAAATGTAGAAGGGATCTGGGGGGAGGACCAAAGGCCCTTTGACTGAAGAGGGGAAGAGTCCCAGCTGGTTGGGACCTCCACAGAGAACATCTGCTCACTCCTATCTCCCTGATCCAGATGGGATGTTGATGGAAGTGAAGGAACCCTCTCATATCTATTGATGATGTTTTTATATTTTTCCAGGACCGGCCATGGAGAAACCCTCAAAGGATCGTCTCACTTTATCTCCAGGTTGTAGAATGGAAGATGAGGACATCACAGGAGATTGTGGAGGAGAAAAGACAATGAGCTCAGCTATGGATGGTGGACTTCACAGTGTGGAGAGACCATGGAGTCCCTCCGACTCTGACCAACCTCGTACTGTGGGGGTTGGTGCCGGGATTCAGGGGGATGGGGAATTTCCCTGTCCTCAATGTGAGAAAAGTTTTAGCTCTGGTTTAGGTCTTTTTTTACACCAGGGAGCTCACAGGGAGGATGAACTTCCTTCCTGTTCTGAGTGCGGGAAATATTTTATATATAAAACACAACTGGTCAGACATCAGAGAACTCACACCGGTGAGAAGCCGTATTCCTGCCCCGAGTGTGGGAAATGTTATGCACAGAGATCACATCTTGTTTTACATCAAAGATTTCATAATGGTGAGCAGCCATATCCCTGCCCTGAGTGCGGGAAATGTTTTTTAACCAAAGTAGGACTTGTTGAACATCGAAGACATCACACAGGGGAGAGGCCGTATGCCTGTTCTGAGTGTGGAAAATGTTTTATAAGGAAATCATCACTTGTTCTGCATCAAAGACATCACACGGGGGAGAAGCCGTATTCCTGCCCTGAGTGCGGGAAATGTTTTTCAAGCAAAATAGGACTCGCTGTACATCAAAGACAACACACAGGGGAGAGGCCGTATTCCTGTTCTGAGTGCGGGAAATGTTTTATTAGTAAACCAGGACTTGTTGTACATCAAAGGTCTCACACAGGGGAGAAGCCGTTTTCTTGCCCTGAGTGCGGAGAATGTTACAGACAGAAATCAGAACTTAACAGACATCAAAAATCTCACATAGAGGAGAAGCCATATTCTTGCCCTGAGTGTGGGATATCTTTCGCACAAAAGGACAGTCTTAATGTACATCAGAGGTGCCACATAAGTGAGAAGGCATATTGCTGCCCTGAGTGCGGAGAAGGGTTTTCAAGAAAGTGTGATGTTACTACACATCATATTATATGCCGTATGCAGGAAGAGCTGTTTCCCTGTTCTGAGTGCGGGAAATGTTATCTACAGAAATCAGAACTTGTCAGCCACCAGAGATGTCACACGGGGGAAGAAGCCAAACTCCTGTCCTGAGTGCGGGAAATTTTTTTGCAGAAGTTGTGTCTTACCAGAATCTACACAACCCTCGAGGTGTATTAGTGTCCTGAGTGCGGGAAACGTCTTCTATATGGATCATATTTTGCCGTACATCAGAGGTCTCACACTGGGAAGAAGCTCACCTTGATCTACACCTCAGAAAACATGTTCCTGAGCGCTCCTCTGATCTTTATCATGGAAGAAACTCTTTATAAGGAAATCGGCGATCACTAAAGACTTCAAAGTTCTGTCTTCCTCTGCTAGGAGAGAGAAGGAGGCGGAGTCACTGCTGGTTGGGTTCCTCTAGCTGTGTAGTCTGATCTCCCCTGACCTTCAGCAGAAGCCTTAAAGACATGTTGACTGAGGAGCTAGCTAATGGTCATGAAGAGAAGGGGAGATCAGACTAAATGACAGGACTGGCCATATCAATGCAGTAGTTATCAACCTGCACAAAACCCTTAATTTGCCTGGAGAGAGCCTCCTGCTGGCTGAACGTGGATATTATTGTAAAAAATATATAATATATGTGATAAAAATGCAAAAAAATTACACATATTTTGTAATGTGAAACAAATGAGGGTTAAAAATGTCCATGCTTAAACTCACGATGTTCTTTGTAAGTTGATGGATAAAAGTCTTCCTTCAGATTTGTGTGATGAAATGTTCTTTTCTTTTCCTTTATTCCTTTCTCTAACACTACAAGTAAGGCCCATCCTGTAGGTTTTAGTCTTCATCTTGTGTCTCAGTAGTTTGGTTTTACCGGCTTGTCCTTGTTGGAACAGCCGACTCTCCCCCTTCTCATAAATCTCAGGACTTCCATCAGTTCATAGACCCATCTATCATTCCACCCGTAATTCCTCCTCTGCGCCATCACCACCTCCAACCACATCACCATCACCACCTCCAACCACATTACCACCTCCAACCACAAAATCATCTTTCTTCCTTTCACATCGCATCTAACATAGAGGAACCCCCTCCATTTCTATGTCATGCGTGCCTCTAAACAAGAGGATTGGCATAAATTCACAGCCCAGTCTTGTGAGGAGTCAAGCCGTGTTTCTGGAACACCAACCACATCTCCAACCACAAGATCATCTTTCTGCCCAATTTTCACATCACATCTAACATACAGAAACCCCCCTCCACCTTTTCTATGTCCAATGTCCCTCTAAACAAAAGTATTGGCATGAATACAAACAGCCCAGTCTTGTAAGGAGTCAAGCATCTAACATAGAGGAACCCCCTCCATTTCTATGTCATGCGTGCCTCTAAACAAGAGGATTGGCATAAATTCACAGCCCAGTCTTGTGAGGAGTCAAGCCGTGTTTCTGGAACACCAACCACATCTCCAACCACAAGATCATCTTTCTGCCCAATTTTCACATCACATCTAACATACAGAAACCCCCCTCCACCTTTTCTATGTCCAATGTCCCTCTAAACAAAAGTATTGGCATGAATACAAACAGCCCAGTCTTGTAAGGAGTCAAGCATCTAACATAGAGGAACCCCCTCCATTTCTATGTCATGCGTGCCTCTAAACAAGAGGATTGGCATAAATTCACAGCCCAGTCTTGTGAGGAGTCAAGCCGTGTTTCTGGAACACCAACCACATCTCCAACCACAAGATCATCTTTCTGCCCCATTTTCACATCACATCTAACATAGAGGAACCCCCCTCCATCTTTTCTAAGTCCTGCATCCATCTAAACAAGAGAATCGATATGAATATGAACAGCCCAGTCTTGTGAGATGTCAAGCCGTGTTTCTGGAACACCAACCACATCTCCAACCACAAGATCATCTTTCTGCCCCATTTTCACATCACATCTAACATAGAGAAACCCCCCTGCATCTTTTCTATGTCCTGCATCCCTCTTAACAAGAGGATTAGCATGAATACGAACAGCCCAGTCTTGTGAGGAATCAAGCCATGTTTCTGAAACACCAACTAAGTTCTTAGATCTGTATGATGAAATGTTCCTCTCTTTTCCCTTTTCTAACACTACAAGTAAAGCCCATCCTGTAGGTTTTTTTCTTAATCTTGTCTTAGTAGTTTGTTTTTACCGTCTTGCCCTTGTTGGAACAGCTGACTCTCCCCCTTCTCATAAATCTTATGATGTCTGTAGTAGGCTCCAATAATAAGTCCATCAGATCATAGACTCATATATCATTCTACCCATAATTCCTCTGCACTATCACCATCTCCAACCACAAGATCATCTTTCTTCCTCATTTTCACATCACATCTAACATAGAAAACAGGGATAAGCAATTAGCGGACCTCCAGCTGTTGCAGAACTACAAGTCCCATCATGCCTCTGCCTCTGGGTCGCATGCTTGTGGCTGTCAGAGTCTTGCTATGCCTCATCTAAACAAGAGGATCAGCATGAATACAAACAGCCCAGATTTGTGAGGAGTCAAGCCGAGTTTCTGGAACACCAAGTTCTCAGATCTGTATGATGAAATGTTCTTGTATTTTCCTTTTTCTAACACTACAAGTAAGGCCCATCCTGTAGGTTTTAGTTTTAGTCTTAACCTCGTGTCTTAGTAGTTTGGTTTTACCAGCTTGTCCATGTTGGAACAGCCGACTCCCCCCCCCTTCTCATAAATTTCCTATGATAAGTCCATCAGTTCATAGACCCATTTATCATTCCACCCGTAATTCTTCCTCTGCACCATCACCACCCCCAACCACAAGATCATCTTTCTTCCTCACTTTCACATCACATCTAACATAGAGAAACCCCCTCCATTTCTATGTCATGTGTGCCTCTAAACAAGAGGATCAGCATGAATACAAACAGCCCAGTCATGTGAGGAGTCAAGCCGTGTTTCTGGAACACCAACCACATCTCCAACCACAAGATCATCTTTCTTCCTCACAAAGAGATACAATCTACACTACACTTTCACTCCTTCTTTCTACTAGAACACCAACCTCTACACCAACCACAAGGTCTTTGTG
>BLSH010534823.1:703896-720579 GCA_018402905.1 Glandirana rugosa | reverse complement strand
TGTATACTACACTAGCTTGCCTGTATATACCCTAGTCTGTCTCTATACTTCACTAACCTGTCTATATACTACACTAGCCTGTCTATATACTACACTAGCCTGTCTATATACTACACTAGCCTGCCTGTATACTACACTAGCCTGCCTATATACTACACTAGCCTGCCTATATACTACACTAGCCTGCCTGTATACTACACTAGCCTGCCTGTATACTACACTAGCCTGCCTGTATACTACACTAGCTTGCCTGTATATACCCTAGTCTGTCTCTATACTTCACTAACCTGTCTATATACTACACTAGCCTGTCTATATACTACACTAGCCTGCCTGTATACTTCGCTAGCCTGCCTGTATACTTCGCTAGCCTGCCTGAATACTTCGCTAGCCTGCCTATATACTTCACTAGCCTGTCTATATACTACACTAGTCTGTCTGTATATACCCTAGTCTGCGATATACTTCACTAACCCGTCTATATACTACACTAGCCTGTCTATATACTACACTAGCCTGTCTATATACTTCATTAGCCTGTCTATATACTACACTAGCCTGCCTGAAAAGGTCACTAGCCTGTCTGTATACTACACTAGCCTATCTATATACTATACTAGCCTGCCTATAAACTTCACTAGCCTGTCTATATACTACACTAGCCTGCCTATATATTTCACTAGCCTGCCTATATACTTCACTAGCCTACCTATATACTTCACTAGCCTGTCTATATACTACACTAGCCTGTCTGTATATACCCTAGCCTGTCTATATACTACCCTAGCCTGTCTATATACTACCCTAGCCTGTCTATATACTACCCTAGCCTGTCTATATACTACCCCAGCCTGTCTGTATACTCTAGCCTGTCTATATACTACACAAGAGCGGATTATTCTGACTCCTTGTCCATAGCTAGTCCTGCCATAGCCCCAGCATCAGGCATGGAGGAGTCAGCTGAGTTATTTGAACGCAGCGTCAGCCACTTGCTCCTTGAGGATGCACAGTCATTACTTGATTCAGATGTTGGTTCTGAGGTTGGGGAAGGGAGGGACATGAGCCTACAGAGAGGTTAAAACACTGATAAACAGCAAATTGGCAGTCATGTTCCCCCAACCGCAGTTTATCACCAAGTTGGCTCCAGTGATAATAAGGATGGAGGGGATGATGATGAGGTCACTGACATGACCTGGGTGCTGGATAGAGCAAAGGAGGAAAGTGAGGGTGAGACACAACCCCAACAAATGCAGGATGTCCTCCAGAGGGCAGCCATCATGGAAGAGTACAGAGCCACCACCCTATTCCATCAGATTGTGGAGCTGCAGCTGTCCAAGCTTTTTTTTAGCACATGTGCAGCTGATCTCACTGTTGCAGTTTGCAAACTTTTCCTCAAGCAGATCAAGCGTGGCAAAAACACCACCCATTTGGGTACCACATGCTTTCCAAGGCATTTAACCTCCCACCACCCGTTGGCAAGAGCACCTGAAAGCCACACAAAAGGGACACAATTCTTCTCCTCACTTCTCACCTTTCATGTCTACCCTCGCAATATCTCATGACCTCTCAGCAGCCTCCACTGACAGCAGCACACCACCAGCTGTAGAATATAGCAGGCAAATTTCCCTGCCCCAGCTGCCACCCACATGCCCAGCGTCTAAATTTCAGCTTGTCCAAATTGCTGGCTTTACAACTCCTACCTTTCCATTTGGTCGATTCTGCCCCCTTCCTTGAATTTGCAGAATGTGCTGTACCACAATGGCAGGTGCCCAGTCGATATTTCTTTGCACGTAAGGCCATTCCAGCTCTGTACCATCACATGGAAGGAAATGTTGAGGCATTGTTGGGCAAGGCAGTCAGCTGTAAGATCCACTGTACTGCTGGCTCGTGGTCCAGCAAGCATTTGCAGCACACTGGGTAACTCTTCTTGCAACTAGGAAGGATGCAGGACAGGGTTCAGTGCTTTAGCTTGTCCTATGGACCACCGGTACCCCCTCAGCGTTCAAGGGGCTATTCAACAAACCAGGCTAAAATATGCCATGCAGTTCTTCAGCTGGTGTGTCTAGGAGACAGGAGCCACACCAGAGCAGAGATTCTTTCAGATCTCCAGAGGTGGTTCACATCACACCAGCTTGAGCCAGGAATGGTGGTGTGCGATAATGGCTCAAACCTCCTGTCCGTCCTTCGACAGGGAAAGTTGACACATGTGCCATGCCTGACACATGTCCTCAATTTGGTGGTGCAGCATTTCTTAAAAAGGTACCCAGGGTTACAAGATCTTCTAAAGCAGGCCAGAAGAGTCTGTAGCCATTTCAGGCAGTCATACACAGCCAGTTGACTGAAACTTAAAGGGAATTCCACCTGCCCTTAAGCCGCCTGATTTGTGACATGCCCACCAGGTGGACCTCAACTGGCAATGCTACAGTGGCTGCACATGCAGCTGAGGGCCATCAACGAGTACTTGTGTAAGTACGGCACAACGACAGGCTCAGGACAGCTCTGCTTTTTGTCCCCCACGCCAATGGCTGCTGATAAAGGATGCATGCACAGTACTGTAACCATTTGAAGAGGCCACAAAGATGGCGAGCCTTGACAGTGCATGCATTAGTGACACAATCCCTGTTGTGTTCCTGCTGGAGCAGATTCTGTGTGGCATTATGGACAGGGCACTTGAGGCAGAGCAGTGAGAGCAAGAGGAGGACTTCCTTTTCTTTCAAGGCCTGCTTTATGCAAACACCATTCTTGCGACACCACAGAACACAAAAGAGGAGAGTGAGGAGGAGGATTCTGGTAGCTTTGAAGGCATTGAAGCAGAAGAAGACCTACATCAACCTTAAGAGATGGTTTTCTGTCCCCAGAGCCCTTGGGAGTAGTATGTGGCTAGGAGGAGGCAGGTCCAGATACTGTAACACTCATTGACCCTGAGGACTCTGCTTCTCATGCCTCTGCAAACTTGCGGTGCATGGGCTCCCTTATTCGTCAAAGCCTGCAAAAGGACCCAAGAATACGTGGCGGTAGGAGAAGGATCATTATTTGTTGGCAACCCTCCTTGACCACCGTTACAAGGGGAAAGTCTCGGAACTCGTCCCGTCCGCACAGAGGGAGCAGATGATGAAATATCTTGAGGACACATTAAAGAGGAGTCTATGTAACGCCTTTCCAGACTCTGGTAGGTTCCAGTCTCATGGAAAAGCTAGTTTTGAGGCTTTTGTTGGTCAAAGGAGCAGTGGAGAAGGGGGCCACTTCAGTGATGTATTTCAAATTTTTTTTTACTCGGCGCCCAGGGCTGTCAGCTTTCACATCCCATTGGCAGTATCTGCGTCACGTGGTGGGAGATTATCTAGGGGCGAAAACAGACATTCTGAGCTTTCCAATCGACAACCCACTGGGTCAGTGTTTCTCAACTCCAGTCCTCAAGGCACCCCAACAGGTCATGTTTTCAGGCTTTCCATTATTTTGGGTTTTACGGGTGATTTGATCAGTTTCACTGCCTTAGTAATTACCACAGCCGTTTCATCTGAGGGAAAACATGACCTGTTGGGGCACCTTGAAGACTGGAGTTTAGAAACACTGCACTGGCTCATGAGAATAGACCACTGGCCTGAACTTGTCCAGTATGCAATTGAGCTGCAGGGCTGCCCTGCATCCAAACGGACTTTCAGTGCTGCCGCAGGTTTTGTGACAGATAAAAGAGCGCCACAGACTCCGTTGACCGGCTGTCATTTATCAAAATGAATCATTCCTGGATTAGCAGCAGCTATGAAGCCCCTGATGCTGATGTCGCCGATTTAGTGTTTTTGGGATGTGAACTCTCTGCAAGACTGTTTAGGCTAGGATACAAAACATTGCTGTGTTTTTTTATCCTAATCCACTATACTGCTGACAGCAAGTTTGCCACTGCAACTGGTTGATTTGACAGGAGCAGCAAACAATTACATCCTGGGCGCTGAAGTTGTTTTTATTTCAAGACTGTCTAGGCTGCCTAGCTTTGTGGATGGTGATTTTATCTGGAAGAAAAGTTTTGGTGTAGGTTTCATGGGTACAATTAACACCCAATGACCAATTTTTCCGCACCCGGTGCATATAATTTAATTTTTTTTACAGCAAGGCCAATTCTTGCTTTCACCAAGAGTACCTCTATAGCAGTGATGGTGAACCTTGGCACTCCAGATGTTTTGAAACTACATTTCCCATGATGTTCAACTACACTCCAGAGTGTATGAGCATCATGGGAAATGTAGTTCCAAAACATCTGGGGTGCCAAGGTTCGCCATTACTGCTGTATAGGGTTACTGTGTGAAGGCACCACCAACGCCCAATTTTTCCATACCTGTTACTTCTATCCAAAGTCTGCGAAACAGACCCCAGAATTTATCCAAAAAAACTCTAATCTTGTTCCGAGTGCACTAAATTTTGATCTCATCATACAGACTGGCTTTCCAAGCCGTTGTTTATAAAGTTAAGAAAGCTTTCAGGAAAAATGTGATTTTTTTTTCTTCCTTTATAAATGTCGTTACAGGCGGTCCCCGGGTTACAAACAAGATAGGGACTGTAGCTTTGTTCTTAAAGCAGAGTTCCACCCTGTTAAAAGTCAGCAGCTGACTTTTAACAATTGGTCACTCACCTGTCCCGCATTCCAGCGATACGGCCGCCTGAGGGCATCTCAAGTGTGGGCACCCAGCTTTGGCTTCAAAGCCGGGCGCTCACTGCGCATGAGCGAGCCGCGCTGTGGCTTGTGAATGGCTTGGCGTATCTTCTGGGACCTCTGACGTGTCCCAGAAGATCGCCGAGAGGGAGGGGGGAAGGTGGACTTACTTTCTGGAGCCGCTGCTCCAGGGGAGGAAGTGGACCTGGGACAGTGTGACAACAGGGTCCCTGTTCACCCCCCAAAAAAAAGACATGCCAATTGTGGCATGTCGGGGGGGTCACCTTCCCTTAAAGCGGAAGTTCCACTTTTGGGTGGAACTCCGCTTTAAGTTGAATTTGTAAGTCGGAACAGGTTCATTTTTTAAGTGTAGCTTCAGCCAAAAAAAATATTTTTTATGCTTTTTGGATAGCATAGGGAAGGGTTAGCACCCCTGTAATGTTTGTTTTGCTGTCTATGTTTCTGTTCAGAAGATTTCACCTCACTTCCTGTCCCAATGATAATTGGATTTTGAAAAATTTGGGTTGTTGTGGAAACAAACCTTGGTGATAAAGCATCAGTGGAGACACCTTTTTCCCATAATAACTCTTACAGGAGTGAATTTCCCTTCCTATGGGTAGATTTCCTCTCGCTTACTGTTGTCTCCCTCCGTTTGTAAGTAGGAGTCGTTTGTAAGTCGGATGTTTGTGACTAGGGGACCGCTTGTATTGCTGCAGCAGCTTCTATACACAGTACAGATGTGCCACTTTGCAGGTAGACTAAGGGGACCCCCCCTCAGGCACTATATTTAAAGAAATTTTTCATTTTTATTGTTGCACTTTAAGCATCATTAAATCACTGCTCATTTAAAAATGATAGTTTTTAAAAACATTTTTTACATTGATAAACGTTCCCCCAGGGCAGTTCCCGGACCCCTATACCCTTTGTATGCCCAATAACTTGCATATAAGCCTTCAAAATGGGCACTTTTGATGTTTCCAGTTCAGGTCACATAGACTTTAATGTGGTTCATTGCTCGGCTCCGAACTTTTGCGATGTTAATAAGTTCTGGTGCGAACTGAACAGGGGGTCATTCGGCCCATCTCTATTCATTAACCTTCAGACTATTTCACGTATTGAACCGGAAATACTAGAATAAAAGGAAAGTTTGACCAAGCATCAATCCCAAATAAAACTTTTTTCCTGTAGAGGGTAAATTCTTACCACTCTGAACGGAGTTACGATGTTTGCTGAAGTCTTCTTCAGAAACCAACATGACCGGGGAGTGCCGACCTCCCGGTCCTCTACAGAGCTCTGTGGTTCCTCTTGCTGATATCTATGACACGGTAAAGGGACAGAGGAGTGGGGTTGAGGTCAATCATTGATCTCTATGACTTGGTACAGAGATACGGCACAGGGACAGAGTAGTGGGGTTGAGGTCAATCATTGATCTCTATGACTTGGTACAGAGATACGGCACAGGGACAGAGTAGTGGGGTTGATATCATCTGGCTTAAAACCACAGGAGGGTAGAGGGGACCAGGACATCAACACTCCGAGAGGAGTTGGTTCCTGAAGAAGACTTTGCTCTTCATCAGAATGGATAAAAGTAAAGCAGAAAGACAGAGTACACTGGTATCATGAAACATGTCCAGGATTGCCAACCACAGCCTTTCTCCTAGATATCCAGGCAACCAAAAAAGAACGATAGGCTTTGCCTGTCTCAAGGAGTACAGTGACTGCAAGCGATGGCACCGGACAAGCAGATACGAAAAGCTTTGATTCTAACAATAGTTTGTTTTTTTCCCCCCTTTTTATTGGTTGAACTAGATGTACTTGTTTCTTTTTTCAACCAGACTAAGCATGTAACTGCACAATGTTATATGTATAAACTATAACTAAAAAAATCTAGACCTCACCAAGAAGATGATGGAGCTGCTGACAGGAGAGGTGAGCGGTGCTGGGAATTCTGGGACATTATCCAGTAACAGACAAGGGATGTGTCTGGATGGTGACTGTATCATTGTGTGTGTCAGGTTCCTATAAGGTGTCAGGATGTCACTGTCTATTTCTCCATGGAGGAGTGGGAGTATTTAGAAGGACACAAGGATCTCTACAAGGACCTCATGATGGATACACAAGAAAATCACAACTGCACACAACATGATCAGGCAGATGATGAACAATTATTGGTAGTTATTTTTATATAAGTGTATGTGTTACTCTGAATGTTGTATTATATATTCAGAAAGGAAACCTTGGGGATAATGATATTGGTATTAATGAAGAGTATAAGGAAGAGGATGAGGGGTATGGTGTGACTGAGGGACTTTTAGATATACACAAGGATATGATGGAGCCCCTTAGGAACAGGAACCCACCAGAGAGATGTCCCCGTCCTATGTATTTCCGAAGTTCCACACAGGAAGGTCACACCGTCCCTCACCATCATCAGGTCGATGAGGAACAATCCTTGGTAGTTATGATTTATACATATGTATGAATTTTACACTAAATCAGGGTTCTGTGGAACCCTAGGGTTCCTCCAGAGGTTGCTAGGGGTTCCTTGACCAATGAGCAATTTCTACCTCTCAGATAAATTCCCACTGACACCATTGATCTTTTTTAGCTATCTGTAGGGGGGTAATTCTTCCCAATGACCACAAGTGTAAGGAGCATTCTTCCCATTGACCACCACACTGATGTATCATGAGTTGTCAATTTTTAATTTTTAGCAGGGGTTCCCTGAGACCGGATAATTATTTCAAGGGTTCCTCAGTGTTGAAAAGGTTGAGAAAGGCTGCACTAAATGTTTTATTATATATATACAGGGTGGAAACCTCAAAGATTATAATATTGGTCCTAAAGAAGAGTATATAGGGGAGGTTGAGGAGTATGGAGTTATGAAGGAACTTTCTGAAGATCCCAAGCATATGATGGAGCCACCTAATACCAGGAACCCACCAGAGAGATGTCCCCGTCCTCTGTATTCCCGGGATTCCACGCAGGAAGGTCACCCCATCCCTCACCATCATCAGGTAGATGAGGAACAATCCTTGGTAGTTATGATTTATACACCTGTATGAATGTTACACTAAATCAGGGTTCCTCCAGAGGTTGCTAGGGGTTCCTTGAGCAATGGTCACTTTCTACCTCTCAGATAAATTCCCAATGACACCATTGATCTTCTTAGCTATCTGTAAGGGGGCAATTCTTCCCAATGACCACAAGTGTAAGGAGCATTCTTCCCATTGACCATCACACCAATGCATCATGAGTTGTCGATTTTTAATTTTTAGCAGGGGTTCCCTGAGACCGGATAATTATTTCAAGGGTTCCTCAGTGTTGAAAAGGTTGAGAAAGACTGCACTAAATGCTTATTATATATATACAGGGTGAAAACCTCAAAGATTATAATATTGGTCTTAAAGAAGAGTATATAGGGGAGGTTGAGGAGTGTGGAGTGATGAAGGAACTTTCTGAAGAACCCAAGCTTATGATGGAGCCACCTAATGCCAGGAACCCACCAGAAAGATGTCCCCGTCCTCTGTATTCCCGGGATTCCACACAGGAAGGTCACACCATCCCTCACCATCATCAGGTAGATGAGGAACAATTATTGGTAGTTATGATTTATACACAAGCATGTTTGTTACAATTAATTTCTTATTATATATTCAGAGTGGAAACATTGGGCATAGTAATATTGATGTTAAAGAAGAGTATAAAGAGGAGGATGAGGAGTATGGAGTGATGAAGGAGCTTTCAGAAGGACACAAGGATGTCACAGTGCAGTCACCTAATACCAGGAACCCACCAGAGAGATGTCCCCGTCCTCTGTATTCCCGGGATTCCACACAGGAAGGTCACCCCATCCCTCACCATCATCAGGTAGATGAGGAACAATTAATAATTATGATTTATACACAGCATGTTTGTTACACTAAATGTTTTATTGCTTATCCAGAATGGATACTTCGAAGATTATAATATTGTTCCTAAAGAAGAGTGTAAAGAGGAGGATGAGGAATATGGAGTGATGGAGGAACTTTCTGAAGAACCCAAGCATATGATGGAGCCACCTAATACCAGGGAGCCACCAGAGAGATGTCCCCATCCTCTGTATTCCCGGGATTCCACACAGGAAGGTCACACCATCCCTCACCATCAGGTAGATGAGGAACAATCACTGATAGTATCATTAGGATCTGTACATTATCTGCGTTGTTACCATTGATGCCATTTTTATTCAATATTCAGAGTGGAAATGTGAGAGATTCTAAAGTTGAGTTTAAAGAAGAGATAAAAGAGGAGGATGATGATGAGGAGGTGATGGAGGAGTCAGAGTTTTCAAAAGGACACAAAGATCTGTACCAGGACACCATGGTGGAGTCATCCAGCTACAGAAACCCACCAGAGAGATGTCCCCGTCCTCTGTATTCCCGGGATTCCACACAGGAAGGTCACCCCATCCCTCACCATCATCAGGTAGATGTGGAATAGTTATTGGTAGTTATGATTTATACAAAAGCATGATTGTTACAATGAATTTCTTATTATATATTCAGAGTGGAAACCTCGGGGATAATAATATTGTTGTTAATGAAGATTATAAAGAGGAGGATGAGGAGTATGGAGTGATGAAGGAGCTTTCAGAAGGACACAAGGATATGATGGAGCCACCTAATACCAGGAACCCACCAGAGAGATGTCCCCGTCCTCTGTATTCCCGGGTTTCCACACGGGAAGATCACAACTACGCAAGGCTTTATCAGGTAGAGGATGAATGATATTTGGTCGTTGTGATTTATACACAAGCATGTTTCCTACACTGAATGTTATAGAAGAATCCAGATCACTGTGTGCTTGGAAATTCCATTCCTATTGAACCCATAAGTGGTGCAAATGAGCAAGTGCTGAATGGTTTACATTTCACCATATGTAAAGTATATTTTATACCATTTTGATTATTTGTCACGTACCTGGTCTGTGGCTGAGATGCTGAGAGGCTCCCCTTGCGGCTGAACGCAGTACCTTTGGAGTTGAGACAGAGGGTACAGTGCATAAAGAAGCACGGGTCACCAGTGGAGATGGGTGGACTTCTGCAGAAGACACTTGAAGACTGTAGAATCTGCAAAGGTAGTACAGCAGGAACTCTGGTAACAGTTTGTGGCTGTAAGCAATCTTCCAAATGACAGTGAACACCCGACAGAGATGTAGCACACTTCTGGGTATGGACTGGAAACCCAAGCGTAGGGAAAGTCCATAAGACAAGCCTGGGTCAGACACAGGTGTTCAGAGCAAGAGCAAGTCCGTAATACAGGCCGGGGGTCAAACACCAGGGATCAAGCAGAAACAAGTCCGTTAAGCAAGCCAGGGGTCAAGTAGAGAGGAGTCCGTAGGCAGGTCGAGGGTCAAACACTGGAGAGCAGATCAGGAGCAGGTCAAGAAGCCGAGCCGGGTCACAACAGGAAGCAAGCAGGTTAACAGGATACAGGTTCAGGAATACTGGGGAGCTGAAGACAATACAGGCCGAGGGTCAAACACCAGGGATCAAGCAGAAACAAGTCCGTTAAGCAAGCCAGGGGTCAAGAACAGGAGATCGAGTAGAGAGGAGTCCATAGGCAGGCCGAGGGTGAAACATCAGGGATCAAGCAGAAACAAGTCTGTTAAGCAAGCCAGGGGTCAAGTACAGGAGATCAAGTAGAGAGAAGTCCGTAGGCAGGCCGAGGGTCAAACACTGGAGAGCAGATCACGAGCAGGTCAAGAAGCCGAGCCGGGTCACAACAGGAAGCAAGCAGGTTAACAGGATACAGGTTCAGGAACACTGGGGAGCTGAAGACAACCCAGCAATTTGGATGGATTATGGGCAGCCTTTTATAGGAAGGCAGAGGATCCTATTGGACACTGCCTGTGCGCGCATCCCGTTTTGTTGCGCATGCGCAGATACACCCCTCTTCCGCACATTCGCGCCGGGAAGCGCCAAATGTGCCCATTTCCCTGACATTATTTATGCAAGGAGGGTGATTAACATATGATACACCCCTCGTTAATACCAGCCAAACCCACTTATCTAAGTCTGGCCATAGATCATACGGTTTTCTTTCCTTCTACCACGGGTGGAGGAAAAGAAAAACGCTCGATTCCTCCATCAACACAGTCAGTGTTGATGGCGGAATGCCTCCCGCTGTGTTATTGTATTCCGCCATCGGGGGACACGGGGAGCATCCTTGGTGGAACCGAACGAGATGGCCAGCTTAAACCTAGGGATTAGTAGGGTCTCCTCAAGAAGGTGTGTCCTGCCATTCTCTTTTGGCGAATGGTGTTTTCTCTCTGCCCCGGGGGACCAAAGACTTGTACACTGGGAAACACTTGCCCCGGGTGTTCCCTTACTCAGGGTTTCAATCTGGTTCCCTATACTAGGTGGTCTCTTTGTTGGCAGATCTTGTTTTTAGTCAATTTCCCGGGAACTGAGTATGTCTGGGGACGTTCTTGGGATCTGATCACCTGGAGATAAGACCCCCTTTTATTGCTGATTCACAGCCTCCTAAGGAAAAGTCTAGATATCTCTTCCTCTGCTGTGCCATTAATCAGGCCAATGTTCTTAGAGGGGTCACCAAGGTTCCTGTCTCTCGCTTCCTGACTACGGGTGCTTCACTAGACCGGGACGGGTCAGGATAGTCTTAGAATCAGGCTCTATACCAAGGTTGGGCAGGTCCTGCAGAATTTATATATCCACCCCCAGAGTCACCTACAGACGTTCATTATTTGGTTCGGCCATCCGCTTGTTCTTCTGGTGTTCCTTCAAACCAGTCTGGGGTTACCCCTTTCATCCCTCCCTACCTTTTTTGGGGTGCTTCTTGTACATACCACTCCCTTTTTTCAGCCAGGCTGACTTCAGGGTTGGTGTTCTTGAGTTCTATTCCAGTCTCAGGGGTCACTTTGCTATTTTTATGGGATATTTTATGATGATGTTCCTCAAATCCTTGAATATCTTGTTTGGAATATTGGTTGTCTGGTCAGGCATCCTCGTTCTTGTTATGGAACCTTCCCTCCCTGAATACTAAGGGTAGACCGGCTGTTGAACACATCATGTTGTTGGCCTTTGTCTCCTCTCGGGTAGTTCTATAGTTGCACTGGTTTTGGTGATTTTTTTGGTTTCATAGTCTTTTGCTGGTTGAGGCTCGGTGTTCCTTCGGGTGGAGTCATCCCCATTGGCAGTGATCTCTTCTGTCCAGGTCAGAGTATTAGGTTGACTCTCTGTGGCCTTCCATTGGTCATTGGTAGCTACCCCTGTCTGGGGTTACCCCTTTCATCCCTCCCTACCTTTTTTGGGGTGCTTCATGTACACACCACTCCCTTTTTCAGCCAGGCTGACTTCAGGGTTGGTGTCCTTGAGTTCTATTCCAGTCTCAGGGGTCACTTTGCTATTTTTATGGGATATTTTATGATGATGTTCCTCAAATCCTTGAACATCTTGTTTGGAATATTGGTTGTCTGGTCAGGCATCCTCATCCTTGTTATGGAACCTTCCCTCCCTGAATACTAAGGGTAGACCGCAGGGGAGGGCTGGCAGCCGTAGGCCTGGGGGGCAAGTCCAGTCAAGTGGCCCATTGAACCACCAAATCAGCTCACTATCCATGCCCACCCATTGGGCCTAGCGGGATCCATGGTAGGGCCGGCCCTGGGCGCCCCCCCTTTGCCTGCAGTTAGTTGGTGGCTGCGCCCCTGGGCCCTATTTCCTTCCTCCACAAGAAAAAAAAAGTGTGAGTGGGCAGCAGCCATCAGCCATTTTAAATGTAAGTTAGGGTGGCCTAGGGGGCAATTGCCACCCTACCCCTTGGGCCAGCACCCCCCCTGGTAGACCGACTGTTGAACACATCATGTTGTTGGTCTTTTTCTCCTCTCGGGTAGTTCTATAGTTGCACTGGTTTTGGTGGGTTTTTGGTTTCATAGTCTTTTGCTGGTTGAGGCTCGGGTGTTCCTTCGGGTGGAGTCATCCCCATTGGCAGTGATCTCTTCTGTCCAGGTCTGAGCATCAGGTTGACTCTCTGTGGCCATCCATTGGTCATTGGTAGCTACCCCTTTCTGTAGGGCACTTTGTCTCGGGGGTTATTCTTTCTGATAGTTCCCAGTCCCTTTTTGGGCCTACCGCTGGCTGTTGTCCACCCCT
Source organism: Glandirana rugosa (assembly GCA_018402905.1). Classification (NCBI taxonomy): domain Eukaryota; kingdom Metazoa; phylum Chordata; class Amphibia; order Anura; family Ranidae; genus Glandirana; species Glandirana rugosa. The sequence continues at coordinate 707,782 of BLSH010534823.1, read as the reverse complement.
TGGTTGGACTGCTTTTGGACGCCTTGATCTAAACTCCCGTGTCCCTCAATGGACAACAAACCAAGTAATCTTTTTGTACTTTACCATAACATCTGATTGTTTGGGTCCATTGAAGGACACCGGTCCTAAACTTTGTGTTTTTGCCCTTGGCCTTGGTACTGCTTTTCCACAAACCTAATGCATGCTGGGTAGAGGAGGCGTTAGATGGGGGGCAGGCTTACAATATTTCTGATTGCAAGTATCTCAACCTCCAGTAGGCGGCAGTATAACCTGACTGTTTTTGAATACACTTTTTTTTGCTTTTGCATTCTGTTGGTTTAGGGTGAAGATCTGATGACCATGAAAGTTGAGGGTGAAGTAGAAGAGACGTATGTGAGGGATGATCAGCAATATACGGAGGAGGCTGGAATGAGGAGGACATTCATAGAGGAGGACACTCCTACAGAGATCAGCACAGGTGACCCATAATATATTCTTCTCTTATCTCTGCTCTGTTACTGCTCACTGATTGGTCCATAGTAGGGCGGGAGCTGAGTGATATCAGTCAATAATAGGTTGGTAATGGTCCCCTCCCTGTACTGATACCCGTCCTGGTTGGGTGTCACTCCTAGTTACAGGAGCACAGATATGATGACACCGATTGAACCTTTCTTAGGTTGGTCCCTCTTCTTCCTGCAGACTTATAGCCAAATGTCACCATAAAACTCTATTACCGGTCTTGGGATGAAACGTAAGGAGTAACAGAGAGTGAAACACCTAACCTTCCAGGTGAAAATACTGCTGCAAGCTCCCTCCAGTGCTGCACATCACCAGAAGCCTAGGCCTATGGTCACTTGTTCTATGGTAAAGGGTCTTCAAGTCTGAACTTTGACCATCAGAGGTCACATGACCCAGTGCCTAGGCTTGTGGTTGTGTAAAGAGCATGGACCTCCCAGCCCCCATTGGTTGCGGCTCTTCTGACAAGGCTGTGCAAATGTAGAAGGGATCTGGGAGGAGGACCAAATGCCCTTTGACTGAAGAGGGGAAGAGTCCCAGCTGGTTGGGACCTCCACAGAGAACATCTGCTCACTCCTATCTCCCTGATCCAGATGGAATCTTGATGGAAGTGAAGGAACCCTCTCATATCTATTGATGATGTTTTTATATTTTTCCAGGACCGGCCATGGAGAAACCCTCAAAGGATCGTCTCACTTTATCTCCAGGTTGTAGAATAGAAGATGAGGACATCACAGGAGATTGTGGAGGAGAAAAGACAATGAGCTCAGCTATGGATGGTGGACTTCACAGTGTGGAGAGACCACGGAGTCCCTCCGACTCTGAGCAACCTCCTACTGTGGGGGATGGTGCCGGGATTCATGGGGAGGAGACCTATCCCTGTCCTGAATGTGGGGAAAGCTTTAGCTCTGGTTTAGGTCTTTTAATACATCAGGGAACTCACAGGGAGGGGGGGCTTCATTCCTGTTCTGAGTGCGGGAAATGTTTTCTATATAAAGCAAAACTGGTCACACATCAGAGAACTCACACAGGGGAGAAGCCGTATTCCTGCCCCGAGTGCGGGAAATGTTTTTCACAGAGACCACAACTTATTTTACATCAAAAATCACATAATGACGAGGAGCTGTTTTCCTGCCTTGAGTGCGGGAAATGTTTTTTAACCAAAGCAGGACTTGTTGTACATCAAAGACATCACACAGGAGAGAAACCGTATGCCTGTTCTGAGTGCGGGAAAAGTTTTATAACTAAACCAGCACTTGTTCTACATCAAAGAGACCACACAGGGGAGAAGCCGTATTCCTGCCCTGAGTGCGGAAAATGTTATTCCAGCAAAGCAGGACTTGTTGTACATCAACGACATCACACGGGGGAGAGGCCATTTTCCTGTCCTGAGTGTGGAAAATGTTTTATAAGGAAATCAGGACTTGTCATACATCAAAGGTCTCACACAGGGGAGAATCCGTTTTCCTGCCCTGAGTGCGGGAAATGTTTTTCAACTAAGTGCACACTTATTAATCATCAGAGAGCGCACACAGGCGAGAGGCCATATGCCTGCCCCGAGTGCGGGAAATGTTTTTCAGAACAGTGCAGTCTTAATGTGCATCAGAGGTCTCACACAGTGGAGAAGCCATATTGCTGTCCTGATTGTGGAAAACGTTTTTCACGGAAGTCTGATGCTAGTAAACATCAGCTGTGTCATAAGAAGTTTCCCTGTTCTGAGTGCGGGAAATGTTATGTACAGAAATCAGTCCTTGTCAGACATCAAAGATCTCACACCAGGGAAAAGCCGTACTCCTGCCCTGAGTGCGGGAAATGTTTCTCACACAGGTCTTCCCTTCCTAGACATCAGAAAACCCACAAAACCCTCTAGTTGTGTTAGTTGCCTGAGTGTGGGAAATGTCTTCTAAATAAATAATATTTTGCTGTACATCAGAGATCTTAATTTCTGTTATAAATCATAAAGTGAAAAATGCTGGGGCGGTACAAAAACCCCATTTTGGAAAGTTGGGATCCTTTGGTTTGCTGATCCTCCTCTCTCTCCTGTCCCTGCTTACTTTCCACTGTATTGCTCCCACACTGCTCACCACATGTGACATTGCTAGTTTCTCATGCTCCGGTCCCCCAGCTCTGCTGATCCTCCGGTTTGCCCGATCCTCCTCTATCACCTACTGCTGTATTGCTCCCATGCTGCTCTCCACATGTGACATTGCTAGTTTCTCCTGCTCCGGTCCCCCATCTCTGCTGATCCTTTGGTTTGTAGCTCCTCCTCTCTCACCACTTCCTATATTGCTCCCATGCTGCTCACAAAGTGTGACATTGCTAGTTTATCCTGCTCCGCTCCCCCAGCTTTGCTGATCCTCTGGTTTGCTGATCCTCCTCTCTCACCTACTGCTATATTGTTCCCATGTTGCTCACAAAGTGTGACATTGCTAGTTTCTCCTGCTCCGGTCCCCCAGCTCTGATGATCCTCTGGTTTGCTAATCCTTCTCTCTCATCTCCTGCTATATTGATCCCACACTGATCACCCAGTTTGACATTGCTAGTTTATCCTGCTCCAGTCCCCCAGCTCTGCTGATCCTCTGATTTGCCGATCCTCTATTACCTACTGCTATATTGATCCCACGCTCCTCACCAAGTGTGACATTGCTAGTTTCTCCTGCTCCTGTCCCCCAGCTCTGCTGATACTCTGGTTTACCAATCCTCCTCTCTCCCCTCCCACTATATTGCTCCCATGCTGCTCACCACATGTGACATTGCTAGTTTGTCCTGCTACGGTCCCCCAGCTCAGCAGATCCTCTGGTTTATTGAAAAAAATTAGCACAAAATAGGGGGGTAAAGGCAGGGGGAGGACAGAGGTTGAGGCGTTTCACACTATTCAAAGTTCTTTATCAAAACAATGGTTTTGAGAAAGCACTCTGAATAGTGTGAAACGCGTCAACCTCCGTCCTCCCCCTGCCTGTACCCTATTTTGTGGTCATTTTTTCAATAAAAAGCTTTTTGCTTCAATATCGGAGGGAGTGCTGCCGCTTTTCTTCTATGCTCGATACTGCTAACAGTGATAGGGTGAGCACCCCACCACATCAAGCATCTATACCAGCCTTTCTCAACCTTTTCAACACAGAGGAACCCTTGAAATAGTTCTCCGGTCTCGGGGAACCCCTGCTAAAAATTAAAAATCTACAACTCATGATACATTAGTGTGATGGTCAATGGGAAGAATGCTCCTTACACTTGTGGTCATTGGGAAGAATCACCCCCTTACAGATAGCTAAAAACATCGATGGTGTCATTGGGAATTTATCTGAGAGGTATAAATTGATCATTGCTCAAGGAACCCCTAGCAATCTCTGGAGGAACCCTAGGGTTCCACGGAACCCTGGTTGAGAAACCC
>BLSH010534823.1:623224-647248 GCA_018402905.1 Glandirana rugosa | reverse complement strand
TGAGGAGGACATTCATAGAGGAGGACACTCCTACAGAGATCAGCACAGGTGACCCATAATATATTCTTCTCTTATCTCTGCTCTGTTACTGCTCACTGATTGGTCCAGAGTAGGGCGGTAGCTGAGTGATATCAGCCAATAATAGGTTGATAATGGTCACCTCCCCGTACTGACACCCACTTGTGCAGTTTATCACCATAAGGCTTATGGCCACTTGTTCTATGGTAAAGGGCCTGCAAGTCTGAACTTTGACCCTCTTGTTTTTCACATGACCCAGTGCCTAGGCTTGTGGTTGTGTAAAGAGCATGGACCTCCCAGCCCCCATTGGTTGCGGCTCTTCTGACAAGGCTGTGTAAATGTAGAAGGGATCTGGGAGGAGGACCAAAGGCCCTTTGACTGAAGAGGGGAAGAGTCCCAGCTGGTTGCGACCTCCACAGAGAACATCTGCTCACTCCTATCTCCCTGATCCAGATGGGATGTTGATGGAAGTGAAGGAACCCTCTCATATCTATTGATGATGTTTTTATATTTTTCCAGGACCGGCCATGGAGAAACCCTCAAAGGATCGTCTCACTTTATCTCCAGGTTGTAAAATGGAAGATGAGGACATCACAGGAGATTGTGGAGGAGAAAAGACAATGAGCTCAGCTATGGATGGTGGACTTCACAGTGTGGAGAGACCATGGAGTCCCTCCGACTCTGACCAACCTCCTACTGTGAGGGTTGGTGCCGGGATTCAGGGGGAGAAGGAATTTTGCTGTTTTGAACATGGGGAAAGGTTTTGCTCTGATTCTGGTGCTATTATACATCAGGGATATCGCAGGGTGGGGGAATATTATTCTTGTTCTGAGTGCGGGAAATGTTTTCTATATAGATCAAAACTGGTTAGACATCAGAGATCTCACACGGGCGAGAAGCCATATTCCTGTCCTGAGTGTGGAAAAAGTTTTCTTTGTAAGTCAAAGCTAAAGATACATTACAGATCCCACACGGGTGAGAAGCCATACTCCTGCCCTGAGTGCGGCAAATGTTTTCTACAGAAATCAGACCTTGTTTCACATCAAAGCTCCCACACGGGGAAGAAGCCGTATTCCTGTGCTGAGTGCGGGAAATATTTTTCAGACAAATCAGGGCTTGTTGTTCATGAAAGATCTCACACGGGGGAGAAGCCATTTTCCTGCCCTGAGTGTGGGAAATGTTTCTCAAACAAATCTGGACTTGTTGTACATCAAAGATATCACACGGGGGAAAAGCCGTATTCCTGCCCTGAATGCGGAAAATGTTTTTCAATTAAGTCCAAGCTTTCTAGTCATCGGAGATTGCACACGGGCGAGAAGCCGCATGTCTGCCCCGAGTGTGGAAAATCTTATAGACTGAAATCAGTACTTATTAATCATCAGAGATGTCATACGGGTGAGAAGCCGTTTTCCTGCCCTGAGTGCGGGAAATGTTTTTCAAGCAAAGCAGCACTTGGTGTACATCAGAGATCTCACACGGGGGAGAAACCGTATTCCTGCCCTGAGTGCGGGAAGCATTTTTCACGAAAGTTCCGTCTTAAAGAGCATCAGAGGTCTCACACGGGTGAGAAGCCGTATTGCTGTCCTGAGTGTGGAAAAGGTTTTTCATGCAAGTCCTATGTTACTCAACATCAGATACGGCACACGCAGAAACAGCAAAGATCTCAGACAAGGGAGAAGCCATACTCCTGCCCTGAGTGCGGGAAATGTTTCTCAAAGAAGAATTGTCTTACCATACATCACAGAACCCACACAACCCCCAAGGTATATTAGTGTCCCGAGTGCGGGAAACGTCTTCTATAGGGATCATATTTTGCCATACATCAGAGATCTCACACTAGGAAGAAGCTCCCCTTGATCTACACCTCAGAAAAGACGTGGCTGTGCGCTCCTCTGATCTTTATCATGGAAAAAACTCTTTATAAGGAAATCAGAGATCACTGAAGACTTCAAAGTTCTGTCTGTCTTCCTCTGCTAGGAGAGAGAAGGAGGCGGAGTCACTGCTGGTTGGGTCCCTCTAGCTGTGTAGTCTGATCTCCCCTGACCCTCAGCAGAAGCTTCAAAGAAAGACATCCTGGTGAGAGAGGGGAGCTAGATATTGCTTGTGGGTGAAGAGAAGGGGAGATCAGACTACAGGACAGGACTGACCATATCAGTGCAGTAGTCATCAGCCTTCACAAGAATCTTTATTTGCTTGGAGAGAGCCCCCTGCTGGGAGAAAGTGGAAAATATGGAATTGCTTGATGTAAAATTGTTATATTTATGTGATAAAAATGCAAATATATTTACATATTTTTAATATGAAACAAACGAAGATTCAAAATTTCCATGCTTAAACTCATGATATTCTTTGTAGGTTGATTGATAAAAGTCGGCCTTCAGATCTTTATGATGAAATGTTCTTTTCTTTTCCTTTACACTACAAGTAAGGCCCATCCTGTTGGTTTCAGTTTTAGTTTTAATCTTGTGTCTTAGTGGTTTGGTTTTACCGGCTTGTCCTTGTTGGAACATCCGACTCCCCCCCTTCTCATAAATCTCAGGACGTCTGTAGTAGCCTCCAATGATAAGTCCATTCGTTCATAGACCCATCTATCATTCCACCCGTAATCCCTCCTCCGCACCATCACCACCTCCAGCCACATCACCATCACCACCTCCAACCACAAGATTATCTTTCTTCCTCACTTTCACATCACATCTAACATAGATAACCCCCCTCCATCTTTTTTATGTCCCGTGTCCCTCCAAACAAGAGGATCAGCTTGAATACAAACAGCCCAGTCTTGTCAGGTGTCAAGCCGTGTTTCTGGAACACCAACTACTTCTCCAACCACAAGATTATCTTTCTTCCTCACTTTCACATCACATCTAACATAGAGAAATCCCCCTCCATCTTTTCTATGTCCCGTGTCCCTCTAAAGAAGAGGATCAGCATGAATACAAACAGCCCAGTCTTTTGAAGAGTCAAGCCGTGTTTCTGGAACACCAACCACATTCTGCATCACTGAAAACATCTAACATTCTGCTTGGCAGGTTGCTAGATTTTGTGCATCAAGTTACGTTATTATTTTATAACTTCATTTTTGCTGTGATATTACGTTTATTTGTAATTGAGGGATCTCATTAGTTATTGCCTCACCCTTCCCCAATCTTCTCTCATTTCACCTCTCTGCTAATGTCTCACCACCTCTTATCTATCAACCCCTCTTACAAACCCTTCCAACCCATTTTTTTTTGTAAATATACCAATTTTTTTATTGCGTGTTTATGAAAGTATAAATATGGACCTATAAACAACCTTTCCCTTATCAATTATTTTCATGTACTCTGATTAAACCAAGAGTCCTTTAGTGAAATCAATTGGTCAAAAGTGAAGATCTAGTGATCCCCTCTCCCATTTGCTGACACCAACCCATTTTTTATACCTATCCAGCCATCCCAGAAATCCCCTCTAAACAAAACAGGCCGTTTTCTGTTCAGGGTTAGACACCTAAATACCAGCCTGTATATACAGTATCTCACAAAAGAAAGTACACCCCTCCAATTTGTGTAAATATTTTATTCTATCTTTTCATGTGACCACACTGAAGAAATGACGCTTTGCTACAATGTAAAGTAGTGAGGGCACAGCTTGTATAACAGTGTAAATTTGCTGTCCCCTCAAAATAACTCAACACACAGCCATTAATGTCTAAACCGCTGGCAACAAAAGAGAGTACACCCCTAAGTGAAAATGTCCAAATTGGGCCCAATTAGCCATTTTCCCTCCCCAGTGTCATGTGACCTGTTAGTGTTACAAGATCTCAGGTGTGAATGGGGAGCAGGTGTGTTAAATTTGGTGTTATCGCTCTCACTCTCTTATACTGGTCATTGGAAGTTCAACATGGCCCCTCATGGCAAAGAACTCTCTAAGAAAGTACACCCCTCCCATTTGTGTAAATATTTTATTCTATCTTTTCATGTGACAACACTGAAGAAATGACACTTTGCTACAATTTAAAGTAGTGAGTGTACAGCTTGTATAACAGTGTAAATTTGCTGTCCCCTCAAAATATCTCAACACACAGCCATTAATGTCTAAACCACTGGCAACAAAAGTGAGTACACCCCTAAGTGAAAATGTCCAAATTGGGCCCAATTAGCCATTTTCCCTCCCCGGTCTCATGTGACTTGTTAGTGTTACAAGATCTCAGGTGTGAATGGGGAGCAGGTGTGTTAAATTTGGTGTTATCACTCTCACTCTCTTATACTGGTCATTGGAAGTTCAACATGGCACCTCATGGCAAAGAACTCTCTGAAAAAAAGAATTGCTGCTCTACATAAAGATGGCCTAGGCTATAAGAAGATTGCCAAGACCCTGAAACTGAGCTGCAGCATGGTGGCCAAGACCATAGAGCAGTTTAACAGGACAGGTTCCACTCAGAACAGCGCCTCACCATGGTCGACCAAAGAAGTTGAGTGCAGTGCTCAGCGTCATATCCAGAGGTTGTCTTTGGGAAATAGACGTATGAGTGCTGCCAGCATTGCTGCAGAGGTTGAAGGGGTGGGGGGTCAGCCTGTCAGTGCTCAGACCACACGCCGCACACTGCATCAAATTGGTCTGCATTAAACCATACATCACCAGCTAAAAGCTAAAAGCTGATCTAGCAGCGTACTCTGTGAACAATGCAGTAATTGTACTCGTAAAAAAGGGGGGTGTTTACATAAAACAAATAGTTGCAAGTCCTTAAAAGTCCAAAACAGGAAAGGAGTAGTTGCTAGGTTTAATGTCAGCCACTGACCGGCAGCTCCTAAAGAGGCAGGGTGATCCTCAGCAGCAATGGAAGAGAAGAAAGGGTGCCAGGTCAGAGTAAGATAAAAACACCAAGAATTTATTGCATCAACTTACATTTAAAAATCTTGCCAGCAGCATGTCAGCACAACCCTTTCACAGCGGTGCAGGAACCGGTCTGGAAGACTGCTTTGGGGAATCCAGTGTGACACGGAGGAGTATCCAGGGTGGTGGGGACCAGATGGAAGAAGGGAGGCCGTGGGAAGCCTACAGGACCACCGAAGGAATCGTGTCTAGGAACCGTGAACCTGCGGCGCACAAGGAAGCCGCACTGTGAGAGCCGGACCGGCCGAAACTTCCGGATCGCAGTCGCGTCACCAGCAGGGGGAAGTCACATGACCGAGATACGGCAAGAGGAAAGGAACGGAAAGCTGGACGGGGCTGGTAGCATCGACGTTTCAGAGGCTTGCGCTGGACGTCGCTGGCTTAATTTCCAGGTAAGTGGCAGGTAATGGGCTACTATGCGATGCATAGTTGCCCATTATGCTTCTACTTTGCAGGGGAATACAGAGGAAGTAAACCCAATCAGGGTTTACTTTCTCTTTAATTGGTGAACTGACTCTGGTCGCAAACCAAATTGGTCGGGAACCGAGGCAAATTTTCCCATAGGGTTCAATGTAAATCCGGTTAATCCGTTCTGACCTTCTTTTTTTTTTTTTTAACCACAAAGGCGACTTCTATCCGACTTGTGCCCATAGAATTCAATGGAAATGACTGTCTGCCCTGCATAGCAGTTCTCTATGGGGGGGTCAGATGGAAATGGATTGCCTGTCCATTTCCATCTGACTGTCATTCGATCCGATCATCCCGCATTGATGTGGAACGGATCCCCATCCATCTGTATTTAACGGACCAGATGTTATCTGGTGCCAGCGGGTGTCCGCGGCTCCATAGAGAACAATGGGTGATCCAATTGCGTCTGCCTGAAAAATGGACAGGCAGACCTGATAGGTCCGTAGATGTGAAAGGGGCATTAAAGGAAAAAAAACAGCATGGGGGCTCACCCATAATTCATACAAGGTTCTTCAGGTCTAGAATACATTTAAGGGAGATCCACCCAATTACGTAACTGGTTCCCGACTAGCTACCGCATTTTTACTGCGGCAGTGAGGTGCTGTCTATATATATATATATATATATATACGGCGATTTGCGGACGCGCAGCTAGGGGGCGAGAGCGCTCCGGCGGCGACACACTCTCGTACCCGCTGCACTCTGGAAGAGTGTGCCCGCGGCTCGGGCGGACTTGATGTCTGTCGGCGAGCCACGATGACCTGCCAGAGGGAAAGAACGGGGAACCACCGAAGTAAACACGGAGGTTCCCCGCTCTGACAGGCGGCATCTAAGAGATCTACTGATCTCTGTCACTGGGATCAGTTAGATCCCTGGTGCCCCCGCCAGCCCAGCACCCTAACAGTTAGAACACGCCTAGGGAACACAGTTGACCCCTAGATCTCCCCCTGCGGGTTAACCCCTCCACTGCCAATGACATTTATACAGTAATCAGTGGCTATTTTTAGCTCTGATCCCTGTAAAAATGTCCGACATGCCCGCCGCAATATCGCAGTCCCGATAAAAAAACGCAGATCACCGCCATTACTAGTAGAAAAAAAAAAAATATAAAAACGCCAGAAATTAATTCTCATGGTTTGTAAACGTGGCAACTTTTGCGCAAACCAATCAAGAAACGCCGATTACAATTTTTATTACCAAAAATATGAGGAAGAATATAAATCGGCCTAAACTGATGAACACGTTTTTTTTATATTTTTTTTTTTGGATTTGAAATGACGCAGAGGTGACCAAATACCACCAAAAGAACGCTCTATTTGTGGGGGGAAAAAAGGACGCCAATTTAGTTTGGGTCGTACGACCGCGCAATTGTCAGTTAAAGCAACGCAGGGCCGAATCGCAAAAAGTGCTCTGGTCCTACAGTGGGAAATCCTTCCGGGGCTGAAGTGGTTAAAAAAAAACCTGCAGTGGGGCACCATGTACCTCCCCTTCTATACCATACCAGGCCACGTGTTACAAATGTAGACAGTAAAAAACGCACCCCTAGTTTTTGACAAGTTCCACCTGGTTACCTTACTCGAGTCCCCTACCATATCTGGAGTCGCAGTGATTACGAGGTCCCAAAAGGCTTCAAATAGAACTTTTCCAGTGGATTCAGACTGCAGGACCTCAGAAGCTGAATGGGGGCACAGGACCTTAGTAGCCAAACCAAGATACAAAACCTAAGAGGTTGCTTGCGCACGCTCCCACCCAGGACTGGTGCCATACGACCTTTATAAGAAGGTTAGCTGCCTTCAGACATTGCTGGTTGATCTTCAGCTCTCCGGTGTGTTTGTTCCTGTGAACCCCTGTGTCTGTGGATTCTCCGTTACCGACTTGGCTTCTGCCTGCCCTCTGGTTTGACCCCAACCTGCTTAATGGGTTTGCTTCTTTGTATGACTCTGGCTTACCCTTCTGGCTACGCTTTCGTTCTGACATCCAAACCCGGTACCAAACCTCGGCTTGTCCTGACCACGCTTCTGGCTTCTGCCTGCCCTCTGGTTTGACCCCGACCTGCTTAATGGGTTTGTTACTTTGTATGACTCTGGCTTTACCCTTCTGGCTATGCTTTCGTTCCGACATCCAAACCCGGTACCAAACCTCGGCTTGTCCTGACCACACTTCTGGCTTCTGCCTGCCCTCTGGTTTGACCCCAACCTGCTTAATGGGTTTGCTTCTTTGTATGACTCTGGCTTACCCTTCTGGCTACACTTTCGTTCTGACATTCAAACCCAGTACCAAACCTCGGCTTGTCCTGACCACGCTTCTGGCTTCTGCCTGTCCTCTGGTTTGACCCCAACCTGCTTAATGGGTTTGCTTCTTTGTATGACTCTGGCTTACCCTTCTGGCTACGCTTTCGTTCTGACATCCAAACTCAGTACCAAACCTCGGCTTGTCCTGACCACACTTCTGGCTTCTGCCTGCCCTCTGGTTTGACCTCGACCTGCTTAATAGGTTTGATTCTTTGTATGACTCTGGCTTACCCTTCTGGCTACGCTTTGGTTCTGACATCCAAACCTCAGCTTGTCCTGACCACGTTTCTGGCTTCTGCCTGCCCTCTGGTTTGATCCCGACCTGCTTAATGGGTTTGCATCTTTGTATGACTCTGGCTTACCCTTCTGGCTACGCTTTCGTTCCAACATCCAAACCCGGTACCAAACCTCGGCTTGTCCTGACCACGCTTCTGGCTTCTGCCTGCCCTCTGGTTTGACCCCGACCTGCTTAATGGGTTTGCTTCTTTGTATGACTCTGGCTTACCCTTCTGGCTATGCTTTAGTTCTGACATCCAAACCCAGTACCAAACCTCGGCTTGTCCTGACCACGCTTCTGGCTTCTGCTCTACCAGTTACCTGCTACTCACCTCGGGCGCCATCTGCCTCCAGCCACCACACCACACCTGCTTCATCTGCCTAGGGCAACAGTGCTGCCTACCTGGATGTCTTCTTGAGTACACTTCAGCCTAAGCAGTTTCCAGCAGACGACCCATGCTTCTTCAAGCCTTGCACTTCTTGTTTTCACCTTCAGGGGCGCTTGGAGTTTAGCCACAAGGGAAGCTCTCTCTCCACTTGGCCTCCAATAAGGTACATGATAACCAGCCAAAAGGTCAGTAACAATAGTAGCTCGATGGGATCAACTAGCAGCGAAGTTGATGAACAAGCCAAGAGTCCATAAAGAGTGGTAGCAAAGATAAGGACAGCAGCAGTGATGCAAAGTTGCAACATATCGGCTGGAGAGAGCACAATAATCTGGCAAACAGGAAGTGCAGAGACATGGCTTAAATCAGGAAGCTCATGAGAGGAGCAAAAGGGTTCAACGTTCACCAGAAACAATATAGAGTAAGGTTGTCCAAGAAATCAGGCAAGTAGCTGTCCTGCATCCCTGGTGGCACAGGGAGATGAGCCACAGCCAGACACGACAGAGGTTGCATGTTCAAGTCCAGATCCTAACAAAAACCTACAAAAGGGGTAAAGGAAGGAACTTGGCATATAAACAGACGGAGATGGGTAATCGCTGATTGGTTACTAGGAGTGGATCAGCGGTGTCACAGATCTTGCAAAGCAACATTGGAGGGTTTTTCTCATGGTAGAGAGTTATTTTTAAGCTTACGTGGCAAATTAAGTGCTCATTATAACAATAATTCAGCAAAATCAGTCATTTTACTGCAAAATTAACTGAACCGAAATCTCTCGACTCATCCTGATCAGTAATATATATATTCCCCCTTTGCTAGGAATGGATATGATGTGATCTATAATTATATACATTACATAAGCACACAGCACAAGGCCGTGTTCACGCGACGAGACGTTTCTCGGGGGCTGCAGTTCCTCTGAGCTTCACAAGGTGGTGATCTCACTTCTACCCAGACAGGAAGTCTCTATGGAAGACAGGAAGAGATGTCAGCTATAGGCAGGAAGTGATGTCAGGTAGAGACAGGAAGGGATGTCGGGTATAAATAGGAAGATCTCGGCGGGAGGTGAGATAGCAAGATTTAGAGAGAAGACGTTGCAGGAACTGGCAGTAGAGGAGGTAATAAGATCTTATTTTATCGTATCTCTCATCACTGTCCAGGGACGTTGCTAGGTCTACAAAAGATTTAGGGCTAGAGCCAATAGCATTGAAGTGAAGAAAGTCATACTCTTGAGTGGGCATACACATATGTATGTATGTGTGTGTGTATGTATGTATATATATATATATTTACATATCTGAGTGCAGATCCCTCTTACGTCAGGGTCCCCAGAAAGCACCCCTTACGTCGGGGTCCCCAGAGCACCCCTTACATCGGGGTCCCCAGAGAGCACCCCTTACGTCGGGGTCCCCAGAGAGCACCCCCACACGTCGGGGTCCCCAGAGAGCACCCCCACACGTAGGGGTCCCCAGAAAGCCCCCCCACATGTCGGGGTCCCCAGAGAGCCCCCCCACATGTCGGGGCTCCCAGAGAACCCCCCCACACATCGGGGTCCCCAGAGAGCCCCCCCACACATCAGGGCCCCCAGAGAGCCCGCCCCACACGTCAGGGCCCCCAGAGAGCCCCCCCACACATCAGGGTCAGAAGGGGTGAAAGAGAGACCCCTAGCCCTGCCTGCAGTCCCTACTGTCCCAGCCTCTGTCTGTGTGGATAGATGTGTGTGATCCACCTACCTCCCATCCATCCTCGGTCAGGCTTTATTCTTCCTGTTCCATGACAGTCACAGTGAGCTAGGAGAGGAGCTTTTGGAGAAAGGAGCGCAGGCTCTGGGAGGCACCGGGAATGCCGCTCAGGGTGGTGGTGAAGCCTCGTCTTCTCTCTCTCACTCCCTCCTGGGTTCTTCCCAGCTGCCCAGGCTTACCCCTCCCTATTTGAAGATGCCACTGCCCTGCACCCCACCGCCACTGGACCAGCAGTGTCTGCTCCAGTCCAGGACCATGACAAGGGGCTGGGCTCAACTCTTTAGGCCCCACAAGAACTAGCGCGGAGAAGGAGGAAGTGGAACCCTCCTCCGCTTTAAATGCTGGGCAGGGAGGGAGTCGCGGCTGTGATATCACTGGTTGCTGGACACTATGTGGCTCCAGCAACTAGTGACCAGGAGTAGAGTCAGGAGAAGGCGAGGGTGGAGCTGGAGCCAGTGATACCGCGCCTCAGCCTGCCCCTGCCTCCTGCATTCCGGACCGGGACATAACTGCTAATTGCAGGACTGCATCCACTCAGTAAGAGACTCGGGGCTATGGGTCCTACACTCGGGGCTATAGCCACCCCCTAGCAATGCCCCTGTCACTGTCTATTGTTAGGAACCAAATCCCTCTGTCCATCTTTTCCCAGTTAATGCCCCTCTTTTCAGTCTGATGTACAGTTGAATGGCTGAACTCGCATTGGATGTGCACAAAAAAGGTGCAGGAACCTTTTTTTTCCCCGCACCGGAATCAGATTGCATGGGTGTTCCCACCCATGTGATCCAATTACTGTCCGAATTCACAGTTCACATTGCGATTTGTGAACCGAACTGGGGGTGTCATTAACTTTGTATTGACTATATAACTTATAGAGTTGCACTAAAAATAAAAAACAAAAATAATGTCCCCAAGTGTTGTGATGATGAATCTTAATCGCAAGTGATGTGATAATTTCCGATGTCCATCTCCACAATGAGCAGAGAGCAGGAGGCAGCTGCTAGACAGAGAGCGGGAGACAAAGCAGCTTTGGATGGAGGGTGGGAGCTGCCAGAGTTAACATCTCAAGTGTCCCAGCAGTTGATTGATTTCTAGGACCGCCCTTCATCCTAACAACCAATCACCTGCTGGGACACTTGAAATGTTAACTCTGGCAGCTCCCGCCCTCCAAGTGTCCCAGCAGGTGATTGGTTGTTAGGATGAAGGGCGGTCCTAGCAATCAATCACCTGCTGGGACACTTGAAAAGTTAACTCCAGCAGCTCCCGCTCCCACCCTCCATCCAAGGCTGCTGTGTCTCCCATTGTCTAGAGCTGCCCTGCCTCCTGCTGTCCGCTGCACCAGAGTAAGGTGAAGGGGCAGAGCTGAGGAGGCTACAATGTGAAACCAAAATGACCGGGGAGTGCCAATCTCCTGGTCCTCTACAGAGCTCTGTGGTTCCTCCTGCTGATCTTCATGTCACTACAGGACACAGTACAGGGACACAGTTCATAGACAGAGTAGTGGGGTTGAGGTAATCAGGCTTAAAAATCATAAAGCTCTGGAGGGGAGAAGGCCAGGACCACAACAATCCGGAAGGAGAGAGTTTTTGAAGAATTCTTTATCCAGCATTTGGTCTTCATCTGAATGGATGCAAGTAAAGCAGAACGACAGAACACACTGACCTCTGGTAACATGTCCAGGAGTGCCGACTACAGCTAGTCCCCCAGCTATCCAGGCAACCAATAAGTAAAGGCCACTCAAAGCTTTGCACATATCAGGAGTACAGTGGTTGAAAGTGATGACACAGGGCGAAGTAGAAGATAAAAACAACTTCCACTACCGAAACAGAACACAAATGACTAATTAATAGCTTCACAATATTAGATTTTGAACTATAACAAAAACAAAATAAGGTTGTAGAAGTCATCAAACAGATGACTAAGCTCCTGACAGGAGAGGTGAGCGGTGCTGGGAATTCTGGGACATTATCCAGTAACAGACAAGGGATGTGTCTGGATGGTGACTGTATCATTGTGTGTGTCAGGTTCCTATAAGGTGTCAGGATGTCACTGTCTATTTCTCCATGGAGGAGGGGGAGTATTTAGAAGGACACAAGGATCTCTACAAGGACGTCATGATGGACAATCAGCCGCCCCTCACATCACCGGGTAAGAGGAGACTTTATTGTAAAGGAGAGAGCAGTATGGAGGCTCCACCTAGATCCCCCATCATCTGATAAACACATAGAAACAATGCATTCAGTCAGTGTTGTGTTTCCTACAGATGGATCCAGTAATGGGAACCCACCAGAGAGATGTCCCCGTCCTCTGTATTCCCGGGATTCCACACAGGAAGGTCACCCCATCCCTCACCATCATCAGGTAGATGAGGAACAATCACTGATAGTATCATTAGGATCTGTACATTATCTGCATTGTTACCATTGATGTAATTTTTATTATATATTCAGAGTGGAAACCTGAGCGATTTTAAAGTTGATGTTAAAAAAGAGATAAAAGAGGAGGATGAGGAGTATGGAGTGATGGAGAAGCTTTCTGAAGGACACAAGGATATGATGGAGCCACCTAATGACAGGAACCCTCCAGAGGGTTGTCCTTGTCTTCTGTTTTCCCGGGATTCCACACAGGAAGATCACAACTACGCAAAACACTATCAGGTAGAATATTAACAATTATTGGTAGTTATAATTTAGACACAAGCATGTTTGTTACAGTGAATGTTTTATTATTTTAATATTCAGGGTGAAAATAATATTGTTGTAAAAGAAGAGGATGGGGTGATGGAGAAATCGGAGTTTCTCAAATACCTGTTCCAGTCCAACATGGTGGAGTCATCCAGCTACAGAAACCCACCAGAGAGATGTCCCCGTCCTCTGTATTCCCGGGATTCCACACAGGAAGATCACAACTACGCAAAACTTTATCAGGTAGATGATGAATGATATTTGGTAGCTACGATTTACAGACAAGCAAAATAAGGCAAAAGCTATGATGTTATGTTTAAATACAGGGGAGTTTAGGGTTTGGATGGAAAGTTGGGTAGAGGTCTAAGAACAAACAAGCAGACAAGGGCAACGGCTTCCAAATGTAGAGGGTGATTGTAATGCAGCTAAGGAGGGGATAAAAATGCACTCACAGGATGGAGACAGTTAAGCAGAAAAGGAAACGATAAAAATGCACTCACAGGATGGAGACAGTTAAGCAGAAAAGGAAGAGCTAAAAATGCACTCACAGGATGGAGACAGTTAAGCAGAAAAGGAAGAGCTAAAAATGCACTCACAGGATGGAGACAGTTAAGCAGAAAAGGAAGCGATAAAAATGCACTCACAGGATGGAGAGGGTTAAGCAACATGTGTCCCAATACGGGTGGAGTCTTCTGGGGAGCTGTGCGGTGTCATAGAGGTCGTCAGGGATGTGGCTGGAGGGTTTTAGAGCAGGGGTCCTCAAACTATGGCCCTCCAGTTGTTCAGGGACTACAATTCCCATCATGTCTGTGAATGTCAGAGTTTTACAACGCCTCATGGGATGTGTAGTTCCGCAACAGCTGGAGGGCCGTAGTTTGAGGATCCCTGTTTTAGAGCTTCTCAAGGAAGCTACCAGCGTGTTGTGGTCGCTGTTGTCCACCTTGGAGCTCAAGCAGGCAGCGGTGAGATGCAGGTCTTCTGGGATGTCTCCTCTGGCCACGCTGGACTCGGGTCTCCTTAGCTGGGATCATTTGAGTTAGACTGTCATGTCACATGGGTGGGCGTAGTAAGATGTTTTTAAGGACAGGTAGGACCGCCCCTTTTATTAAACTAAAGAATCCTTTTTGGTTTGACAAACGGGTGGCCCTACCTGCCCTGAAACACATTACCACATCTGCCCACATGACGTGACAGCCTTCCTTATCCTAGTTATGGAGGTTTCGCTGGAGCGGGAAAGGTGAAGATATTCTTAAAAATCATGTTCTATACTATGGTTAGGCAGCTGCTTGTTGGTTGATTCTCAGTATTCCTGCTAGTGGAGTCGCCCCCCTTGGCGGTGATCTTTTCTGTCTAGGTTGATTCCGTCTGGTCTTCCTTCAGCCAATGGCAGCTTTTCCTGTCTTGCTGGGCGCTTTGTCTCACCTGGTTCAGATTTGGGGGTTATTGTTTCTGATAGTTCCCAGGCCCTTTTTGGCCTACCACTGGCTGGTTGCCCATGGCGTGGTTGGACTTCTTATGGACGTCCTGGTTGTATCTGACTTCTTGCCTCCCTCAATGGACAAGAAAGAAAATTTAATCTTTTTGTACTTCCCATAAAATCTGATTCTTGGAGTCCATTGAGGGCCCCAAACCTTTGTGTTTATGTCCTTGGCATTGGTACTCACAAAACTAAGGCATGCTGGGTAGAGGAGGAGTTATATGGGGGGCAGGCTTACAATTTTTTTTCTGATTGCAAGTGTCTGAATTTCCAGTAGGCGGCAGTATAACCTGACTGATTTCTTTTGCTGCCATTCTGTTGGTTTAGGGTGAAGATCTGATGAACATGAAAGTTGAGGGTGAAGTAGAAGAGACGTATGTGAGGGATGATCAGCAATATACGGAGGAGGCTGGAATGAGGAGGACGTCCATAGCGGAGGACACTCCTACAGAGATCAGCACAGGTGACCCATAATATATTCTTCTCTTATCTCTGCTCTGTTACTGCACACTGATTGGTCCAAAGTAGGGCGGAGCTGAGTGATATCAGCCAATAATAGGTTGGTAGTGGTCCCCTCTCTGTACTGATACCCGTCCTGGTTGGGTGTCACTCCTAGTTACAGTAGCACAGATATGATGACACCGATTGAACCTTTCTTAGGTTGGTTCCTCTTCCAGCAGAATTACAGAGAAATGTCACCATAAAACTTTATTACCGGTCTTGTTGGGATAAAAAGTAAGGAGTAACAGAGACTGAAACACTTAACCTTCCAGGAGAAAATACTGCTGCAAGCTCCCTCCAGTGCTGCACATCACCAGAAGCCTAGGCTTATGGTCCCTTGTTCTATGGTAGAGGGTCTACAACTCTGAACTTTGACCATGAGAGGTCACATGACCCAGTGCCTAGGCCTACGGTCACTTGTTCTATGGTAAAGGCTCTACAACTCTGAGCTTTGACCATCAGAGGTCACATGACCCAGTGCCTAGGCCTACGGTCACTTGTTCTATGGTAAAGGCTCTACAAGTCTGAGCTTTGACCATCAGAGGTCACATGACCCAGTGCCTATCCCTACGGTCACTTGTTCTATGGTAAAGAGTCTACAACTCTGAACTTTTCCCATCTTGTCTATCAGAGGTCACATGACCCAGTGCCTAGGCTTGTGGTTGTGTAAAGAGCATGGACCTCCCAGCCCCCATTGGTTGCGGCTCTTCTGACAAGGCTGTGTAAATGTAGAAGGGATCTGGGAGGAGGACCAAAGGCCCTTTGACTGAAGAGGGGAAGAGTCCCGCCTGGTTGGGACCTCCACAGAGAACATCGGCTCACTCCTATCTCCCTGATCCAGATGGGATGTTGATGGAAGTGAAGGAACCCTCTCATATCTATTGATGATGTTTTTATATTTTTCCAGGACCGGCCATGGAGAAACCCTCAAAGGATCGTCTCACTTTATCTCCAGGTTGTAGAATGGAAGATGAGGACATCACAGGAGATTGTGGAGGAGAAAAGACAATGAGCTCAGCTATGGATGGTGGACTTCACAGTGTGGAGAGACCATGGAGTCCCTCCGACTCTGAGCAACCTCCTACTGTGGGGGATGGTGCCGGGATACAGGGGGAGGAGACCTATCCCCGTCCTGAATGTGAGGGAAGTTTTAGCTCTGGTTTAGATCTTCTTTTACATGAGGGATCTCATAAGCAGAGGGAACTTTATTCCTGTTCTGAGTGTGGGAAATGTTTTCTATATAATGCACATCTGTTCATACATCAAAGAAGTCACAGGGGGGAGAAGTTGCATTCCTGTCCTGAGTGCGGGAAATGTTTTGTTTATAGATCAAAACTAGACGTCCATTACAGATCGCACACGGGTGAGAAGCCATACTCATGCCCTGAGTGCGGAAAATGTTTTTCAGCCAAATTAGGCCTTGTTCTACATCAAAGACATCACACAGGGGAGAGGCCGTATTCCTGCCCTGAGTGTGGAAAATGTTTTAAATGTAAATCAAACCTTAACGCACATCAAAGATCTCACACAGGGGAGAGGCCGTTTCCCTGCTTTGAGTGTGGGAAAAGTTTTTCAGTTAAGTCCTCACTTTTTATTCATCAGAGAGTGCACACGGGCGAAAGGCCATATGTCTGCTCTGAGTGCGGCAAATGTTATAGACTGAAATCACAACTTACCGGTCATCAAAGATTTCATACAGGCGAGAAGCCGTTTCCCTGCTTTGAGTGCGGGAAATGTTTTTCAAGCAAATTAGGACTTGTTGTACATCAAAGACATCACACAGGGGAGAGGCCGTATTCCTGTCCTGAGTGTGGAAAATGTTTTTTAAGTAAATCAGCACTTATTGTACATCAAAGATCTCACACAGGGGAGAAGCCGTATCCCTGTACTGAGTGTGGGAAATGTTTTTCAACTAAGTGCATACTTATTAGTCATCAGAGAATGCACACGGACGAGAGGCCATATGTCTGCTCTGAGTGCGGGAAATGTTATAGAGAGAAATCTCAACTTAATAAACATCAACATTCTCACTGGGGGAAGAAGCCGTATTCCTGCGCTGAGTGCGGGAAATGTTATAGACTGAAATCTCAACTTAATAGACATCAACATTCTCACATGGGGAAGAAGCCGTATTCCTGCGCTGAGTGCGGGAAATGTTATAGACTGAAATCTCAACTTAATAGACATCAACATTCTCACATGGGGAAGAAGCCGTATTCCTGTGCTGAGTGCGGGAAATGTTATAGACTGAAATCTCAACTTAATAGACATCAACAATCTCACACGGGGAAGAAGCCATATAACTGCTCTGAATGAGGGAAATGTTTTTCACAAAAGTCCACTCTTAAAGTGGTTGTCAACTCATGACAATCACTTTAACCTACAGGTAAGCCTATGATAAGGCTTACCTGTAGGTGCCCTGCATATCTCCCACACCTGCACAGTTCAGGAGATATGCAGGGTATTTGCTGTGCCCACGTCATGTCGGCCTCCGTGCCGTTCCTCCACTGCGACCGTGCCGTGACTGGCGGCTCCTGCACACATGCCCAGGACTGACGTCATGCGAATTCGGCAAATCACAGTGCCGGAGTCGCGGCCCTGGAAGGAAGAGGGGCAGAAGATGGACGAGAACAGCGCTGGACTTCGCAGGCTTCGTTTGCAGGTAAGTGGCACATAATGGGCTACTATGCGATGCATAGCAGCCCATTATGCTTCTACATTACAGGGGCATGTAGAGGAAGTAAACTCCATCTGGGTTTACTTCCTCTTTAACTTACATCATTGTATGCGGAAACAGTTTCTTCCCTGTTCTGGGGGCGGGAAATGTTAGCTATGGAAATCAGAGCTTGTCAGACAGCAAAGATCTTACACGGGGGAGAAGCCGTACTCCTGTCCTGAGTGCGGGAATTGATTTTCACAGAAGTCTTATCTTACCCAACCTACACTACCCCTGAGGTGTATTGGTGTCCTGAGTGCGGGAAATGTCTTCTATAGGGATCATATTTTGCCGTACATCAGAGGTCTCACACTGGGAAGAAGCTCACCTTGATATACACCTCAGAAAACACGTGGCTGAGCGCTCCTCTCATCTTTATCACGAAAGAAACTCTTTATAAGGAAATCAGAGATCACTGAAGACTTCAAAGTTCTGTCTGTCTTCCTCTGCTAGGAGAGAGAAGGAGGCGGAGTCACTGCTGGTTGGGTCCCTCTAGCTGTGTAGTCTGATCTCCCCTGACCTTCAGCAGAAGCTTCAAAGGAAGACATCCTGGTGAGAGAGAAGCTGGATATTGCTTGTGGATGAAGAGAAGGGGAGACCAGACTACAGGACAGGACTGGCAATTTCAGTGCAGTATTTTTCAGCCTGTACAGGAATCTTCATTTGCTTGGAGAGAGCCACCTGCTGGAAGAAAGTGGAAAATATGTCATTAGCTGATGTAACTGTTGTATCTGTGTAATAAAAATGCAAATATATTAATATGAAACAAATGAAGATTGCATTTTTTTTGTAAACTCATGATATTCTTTGTAAGTTGATTGATAAAAGTCGGCCTTCAGATTTGTACGATGAAATGTTCTTTTCTTTTTCTTTATTCCTTTTCCTAAGACTACAAGTAAGGCCCATCCTGTAGGTTTTAGTTTTAACCTTGTGTCTTAGTAGTTTGGTTTTACCGGCTTGTACAGCCGACTCTCCCCCTTCTCATAAATCTCAGGACGTCTGTAGTAGACTCCAATGATGAGTCCATCAGTTCATAGACCCATCTATCATTCCACCCGTAATTCCTCCTCCGCACCATCACCACCTCCAACCACATCACCATCACCACCTCCAACCACATCACCACCTCCAACCACATCACCATCACCACCTCCAACCACATCACCACCTCCAACCACATCACCATCACCACCTCCAACCACATAACCACCTCCAACCACATCACCATCACCACCTCCAACCACATCACCACCTCCAACCACATCACCATCACCACCTCCAACCACATAACCACCTCCAACCACATCACCATCACCACCTCCAACCACATCACCACCTCCAATCACATCACCATCACCACCTCCAACCACATCACCACCTCCAACCACATCACCATCACCACCTCCAACCACATCACCATCACCACCTCCAACCACATCACCACCTCCAACCACAAGATCATCTTTCTTCCTCATTATCACATCACATTTAACAAAGAGAGACCCCCCTCCATCTTTTCTATGTCCCGCGTCCCTCTAAACAAGAGGATCAGCGTGAATACAAACAGCCCAGTCTTGTGAGGAGTCAAGCCGTGTTTCTGGAACACTAAGTTCTCAGATCTGTGTGATGAAATGTTCTTCTCTTTTCCTTTTTCTAACACTACAAGTAAGGCCGATCCTGTAGGTTTTAGTTTTAGTCTTAATCTTGTGTCTTAGTAGTTTGGTTTTAACAGTTTGTCCTTGTTGGAACAGCCGACTCTCCTCCTTTTTTATAAATCTCAGAACGTCTGTAGTAGACTCCAATTATAAGTCCATCAGTTCATAGACCTGTCTATCATTCCACCCGTAATTCCTCCTCCGCACCATCACCACCTCCAACCACAAGATCATCTTTCTTCCTCACTTTCACATCATATCAAACATAGAGAAACCCCCTCCATCTATTCTATCCCTCTAAACAAGAGGATCGGCATAAATACAAAAGGCCCAGTCATGTGAGGAGTCAAGCCGTGTTTCTGGAACACCAACCACAAGATCATCTTTCCTCCTCACTTTCACATCACATCTAACATAGAGAATCCCCCCTCCAACTTTTCTATGTCCTGTGTCCCTCTAAACCAGAGGATCAGCATGAATACAAACAGCCCAGACTTGTGAGGAGTCAAGCCAAGTTTTTGGAACACCAACAAAGTTCTCAGATCTGTTTGATGAAATGTTCTTCTCTTTTTCCTTTTCTGGTACAATATTTTTTTATTGGAATATAAAAAAATAAAGGATGCAGATGCAACATTCCCACTCAGGGGATAGCAACAGTAGGCTCAAGACAAAATAACGTACAGTATATAACTATACATGTGGGATGTGTTTAAAAAAAAAAAAGAATAAACTGTCAACAGGGACCCTCCGGCCAAAGCCGAGGGTCAACACGGGGTGCCTAAACCATAGGAGCTGGAGTGTGGAACAAACCACGTGAATATATGGAAACAAATTATAAACTGGTCATTTGATGATATTTAAAAAAAAAAATATATATATATATGTGTGTATACTGTGTATATATAAAAGAGGGAGCAAGGAGCAGGGGGTGAAGAGAGAGATGAAAAGGAAGCCGATGGAAGGAGAGGAGAGAAAGAATCAGGAGGAGAAAGTCCCCCCCAGGCTGGGAGATGGGTGGGGTTAATTGAACAGGCCCAAGCTGGTCGGGTGCAGAGTAGGGAGAGCATAAGACCACCATAGGGCCCACACTTTTGAAATTTGGTGTGTGAGTCATGGAGGACGCTACTCATCATCTCATTGATCATGAGAATCATCATGATGCTCCTGTAGGTTTTAGTCTTAATCTTGTGTCTTCAGTTTACCGCCTGCAGACCCCCAAAAACACTTTGCCAGGGTTGTGGGTAAGAGGCCCTTGTCCTCATCAACCTGAGAGCAAGGTACCCCAATGCTGAGGGCATGTGGCCTGGTATGGTTGCAGGGGGCCTACTCTCTTCCCCCCCCTTTCCTAGCTAGCCAGACTGCATTCTTGGGTAAGGGTCTGGTCCACGGTGGACTCCATATTTTCTTTTATTAAATTTTGCATGGGGTCTGGTAAGGAGCTATAGGGAAGGATCTAGTTTTAGTCTTACATTTTTAGATATGAACTACACTCACATCACCCTCTGGATTTGTGTAATTTTTCTCTTTTGGCGTTTGTGAGCCCGGTCCTCTTTCTGTGGGTCCCTTCCACAGCTCCTGACACAGACAATCTGGGCAGCCCCTGACTCCTCGTCTCCCATGCTCTAGACCTATTACGTTGTTAGTATTTTAGGGATGAGCAACTCTTTCCCTGCTGGGGTATAACATTGGACTATACTGGTCCACTCATGTTTTGTTTTATAGATTTGTGTGCATACACTGCTGAAGAGTGGTATTACCCACGAAACGCGTTGGTCTTATTTTGGATGCACTTACTGTCCTGCAGACGCTTTTACTCATCACATGATTTTGAGTTCACCGCTCACCATAAATTTTAAATTTTTTCATTACATCCAGGATTTGTTCCATACCACACTTAAAAAAACTGTTTTTTTGTGATAGTGACTCATCCTATAGCCATATGCACTGACCTCATTCAAAGTCCCAACCCCCCCTCCCATACATATCCCAGGAGGCACCGCTGAAGTGTGTGCATGGGGAGGCGGGGTGGTGGACATTAGAAAAAAAAAGAGGTGAACAAAAGAGAAAAAAAAGCCTTATTCCTGAAGAGGATGGGAGGAGGGGTGAAGAGGCAGGATCATGTTTGGGAAGCTGAAGGTCCACTAAAACCACCACAGGGCCCATACTTTTGAAATTTGGTGTGAGATTCATGGAGGACACTACTCATCTTCTCCTTGATCATGAGAGTCGTCATGATGCTCCTGTAGATTTTAGTCTTAATCTTGTGTCTTCAGTTTCCCACCTGCGGACCCCCAAAAACACTCTGCCGGGGTTGTGGGAAAAAAGCCCTTGTCCTCATCAACATGGGGGCAAAGTACCCCTCCATGTTGAGGGCAAGTGGGCTGGTATGGTCCTCCCTTTCCTAGCTAGCCTGCATTCTTGGGTAGCTGGTTAGTGTTGGACTCCATGTTTTTTTTTTTTTTGCGTGGGGATCCACATTAAATCTATACAAGACCCCAAGGATCTAGTAAGAAGTTGGGGGGGGGGGGTTTGATGATGTTTTTTTTTTTACATAGGTTCCCTATTAAACTTCATAAAAGACCTGGAAGGCCACACGAAAAACTTTAAATCTCTACATCTCGTACCAGACTTTTAGGGTTTACTATGGATTTAAGGGGGAACCCAAAAAATCAAGAGAAAAAAAAGTATGGCTTACCTCCAAAAAAATCCACACTAGACCCTTACCTGAACATGTTAAAAATGTAAACAGTAAAAAACACGCACCCAGTTTCTGACAAGTTCCACCATGTTACCTTACTCAAGGCCCCTACCATATCTGGAGTCACGATTACGTCTAGGTCATAAAAGCTTCAAATAGAACTTTGCCAGTGGACCTCAGAAGCTCAATTGTGACACAGGACCATAGAAGTCAAATCGAGATACAAAACCTTAGAACTTGCCCGCGCACACTCCCACCCAGGACTGGTGTCAAACGGCCTTTATAAAGGAGTTAGCTGCCTCCAGAGATTGCTGGTTGGTCTTTGGCTCTCCAGTGCGTTTGCACCTGTGAACCCCGTGTCTCTGGATTCTCCATTACCGACTCAGCTTTTGCCTGCCCTCTGGTTTTGACCCCCGACTTGCTTCTTTGTATGACTCTGGCTCACCCTCCTGACTACACTTCTGTTCTCACATTCAAACCCGATACCTGACCTCGGCTTGTCCTGACTACACTTCTGGCTTCAGCTCTACCAGTTACCTGCTACTTTCCTTGGATACCACCAGCCACTGCATCAGACCTGCTTCATCTGCCTAGGACACCAATGCCCCTGCTGCCCACCTGGACTCCTTCTCCAGTACACTTCAGCCTAGACCTCTTCACAGTTACCAGAAGCTGACCCATGTTTCTTGGAGCTTTGCACTTCCTCCTCTCCCCTTCAGGGGTGCTTGGAGCTTAGCCGCAAGGGAAGCCCTCTCTTTACTTGGCCTCCAGCCAGGTATGAGATAAGCCAAATGGTCAGTAACGAGTACTTGCTGGATGGGATCAACTAGAAATGTAGTTGATGAACAAGTCAAGGGTTGACAAAGAGTGGTAGCAAAGATATGAACAGCAGCAGTGATGGTAAGGAGCATGATACTGGTGTCCTGTCAGAATACCGCTACCCATCAGAAAATGTGACATTCTGAGAAAAAAATGCTTACTGCGCATGCTCCATGCATTCCAGCATGGCTGCTATGTGTTCCAATAGGTTTCCTAATCTGACAGAACACAAAGCCAGCAGCAGACATCTTCTTACACCCAGGCAAGCAGGCAGAAGGTGGCGGCGGCCATCTTGGTACACCCCACACTGCTCAGCGGCAAACTGATTATATACTGAAATAGACTATCTCACTCTGCCATGGTGAAATAGTCTGTTTCAGTATATAAGGTGAGTTAACTGCTAAAATAAGTGTGAAATTGAACACTTGCCTGGGTGTAAGAACTCAGCTTATATACTGAAATAGACTATTTCACCATGACAGAGTGAAATAGTCTATTTCGGTATATAATCAGTTTGCCGCTGAGCAGTGCGGGGTGTACCAAGATGGCCGTCGCCACCTTCTGCCTGCTTGCCTGGGTGTAAGAAGATGTCCGCCGCTGTTTTTGTGTTCTGTCACATTAGGAAACCTATTGAAATGCATAGCGGCCATGCTGGAAAGCATAGCGCATGCGCAATAAGCAATTTTGTTTCCAACGTCATTTCCGTTGCATTTTCCAATGTAGCGGCTAGGGTTGCCACCTCATTCCTTTAAACCCGAACACATATGAATTACACAGGTTCTGTGACTGATTAAGGTGGTAATTAAACTCACTTGGTGCCTCATCTGCATTAAATTAGCCTCAGAATCTGTGTAATTCATATGTGTTCGGGTTTAAAGGGATGAGGTGGTAACCCTAGTAGCGGCATTCTGATAGAACACCAGCTGGAGAGAGCACAATATTCTTGCAAACAGGAAGTGCAAGAGACATGGCTTAAAGTGGTAGTAAACCCTCCTATAATTTTCAGCCAAGGAAGCTGCCATCTTTGCCTCTGTTTAATCTACAACTGCCATGATGCAGCACATGTGATCAGCTATGACACCAGCCATTGGATGGTTTGACAGTTTGGTTTAGAGCACAACCAATAGGAGTGTTACATTTCCGGCACGTGCCGGAAATGTGACTGGTTTTTAACCTGTTAAATGCATGGGTTTACTACTGCTTTAAATCAGGAATGGGAGGAGCAAAAGGGTTCAACATTCACCAGAAACAAAGTAAAGTTGTCCAAGAAATCAGGCAAGGAGCTGTCCTGAATCCCTGGCGGTACAGCCAGAAGATCCATAGCCAGAGGTTGCAGGTTAGGATCCGGATCCTGACAAAAACCTACAAAATCGGTAAAGGAAGGAACTTGGGTTATAAACGGGGGGGGGGGGGGGGGTAAAGTA